>VZRW01004381.1:278961-306807 GCA_013398125.1 Aegotheles bennettii | reverse complement strand
CCCCGGGCCCCGCTGCCGCCCCGTCTGCCACAGAGCCACAGCCGGGCCGGCGGCGCCCTCTGCCGGCGGCGCCCACTCTCCCTGGGCAGGGCAGGGGGATGTGTGGGGGGGATGGCGGGACCCCCACCTTACCCCTCTCAAAACTCGAGCTAGGCAGTAGCGAACCGATAGAAGGCCGTGAGGGGTCTCCTCCCTTCTGCCCTACGCTGACGGCTCGGAGTGAAGTCGTGCCTTGGAAACAGAGGTGTCTGTAAGGCACTCACGGGACGTCCCAGCCAGCTCCAGAGTGGGCCGACAGGGACCCCCTCGGGCTCCCCACCCGAGCCTCACCCTTGCCAATCGAGTCGTGCCAATGTAGCTGGTCAGAGGTTGAAACTGAAGCCCACCTGTGCAAAACGCTCCTGTGCAGTATTCCACTTCCATTTACCCTAGCGGGCGAGTTCACCAACTTTCACACCTACATCTCCCGCATCGCGTTAACAAACGCTCCATGTCAGAGCAGGGAGTCAGGGCACCCTCAGCCCACCTGCTTTCCTCTGGCTGCAGCTTCCCGCTGCTACCAACAGGCAGGCAAAATCGTCAGCCAGACCACTGAAAACAAGCAATTTCCTTTTACTGAAGCAAAACCCTTCATCCACCCTTTTGTTTTGAAGGGAAGGTGTCCGCAAGCAGGTTCATTTATGAAAAGATGAAAAGCAAGACCAAGCAAATAAGAAAGAGAATAACCATAAGTTGCTTTCATTCTCACCTGCTATCTCATGGACAGGTCCTGCTCACCTGACAGGGGGAAGTTGTGGTAATCACATCGCTTGGCTCAAAAGGCACATTGCCTTTTGTAAAACAGCTACATGCACAAGTGAAAAACAGCAAAAGAAACTCGCTGAAACCTGCTCGCTCCCCACACATTCTGTAAGCATTGAAAGGGAGATGCAAAGCACCTGGGAAGCCTTTAAAAATCACAGCTGCAGGGAGCTTTCTCGCATGATTGAGCTATAAAGTTCTGGCTCTGCAGAAGAAAGTGTTTTCAGCTGTGTTTTGGGGCAAGTCACAAGCTTGAATAGGTGTTATTGCTGCATGGCAGTTTTGTTCTTCTGTGGTGACCAGAATGGGCCTTCTGCAGCAGGGGAACAAGTCAAAACAGCTTTCAGGGTTGTCCAGATTAGCATGTGGCGGTACAATGTGTGTTCCCTCCACACTCTGCTTCAGTGCAGGATCTCTCTTGATACAATAATTTATGGGACTTATCTGGCACAAAAAGATAAAGGAGCAGCTGGGAATTTTCTGTGGCAAACAACTGATGTGAGGTGGCACCACATCCTGCCCTGCTGCTTACAGGCAAATCTTTTAAAGTAGGAGGGCTATGATTTCCTCCAGCTGAGCTGAAACACTGTCCAAAGTTAGACAGTGAGAGGTGATGATCCCAGAATAGCAGACTGCAGCGAACCAGGCATCGTAACAGACCATGAAACGTCACTTACAGAAGTCTGGCTTTTTGTTTAGGTAAAGACTGGGGTCAGTTATGCTTGATAAAGTATTTGGTCTGTAACCTTGCAGTATTGATAGGTCAAATAGCCCCTTTGAGAAGTTACAGCCCTGCTGTGGGCAATGGCTTAATTCCTCTGTTCTAGATCTACTTGAGATGGAGCTGTTTCAGTCTCTTGCTTTATCTTTCCTTCTTCTTTGTAATGTTTCACAGCCACCCTGTTACGTGTATGCATCCTTTTCCAGTTTCTGTTTCCTTTACAGTTTCTCCCTTTCAACTCACCTGCTGCTCTCCACATGACCACCTCACACACAGCTTTGCTCCCCTTGAGAATTTCTCCCATCTTTCAGACAAAACTTACTTGCCCCTCTGCCTGCATCTACCATCTCTGTTTTTTCAAGCCACTCAGTCTCCAATTCCCGTCCTCTTCTATTCCCTCTGCAATACTTGTGGAATTGAAATACAAGCCACAAGTTCATTCTGAAGTGGAGGGTGCTCACCTCAGTTTAAGACACCTGGTAACTAGATTTTAGTCAGATGGGGGCAGTGTTACAAAATATGTTGGTTCCAAGTGCCACGTTCACTGTCTGTCCTCCCAGTACAACTAATTTGCAGTCTGAAATAAAGAAAAGAAAAGAAAAGAAAAGAAAAGAAAAGAAAAGAAAAGAAAAGAAAAGAAAAGAAAAGAAAAGAAAAGAAAAGAAAAGAAAAGAAAAGAAAAGAAAAGAAGAGGCTACTGTAGAGTGGTAATTTCTTCCTTTGAATAGGCAAGCGACAAAGGTGACGATTGCTGCCTCAGTACAGAGGTGGATGTCAATCTCTAGCATATAGTAAATGTAAAAAATGTTGAATGCACTTACCTGGGAAGGAGAGGGAGTAGATCAATAGAAAGTCCCCACATCAAATCTAACTGAAAGAAGTCTTTGCTGAGGTAGAAGTCATGTGCATATTCAGGAGCATTTCTTTTTGAAAATGCCCATTTATGACTTAGAGTTCGTTTTCAGTGCAGTACGCTGAGAAGCAGCACTGGAATTCCCATTGGTGCTAATGTAAATGTTGTGGCTAATTTAATGGGAAGCCTTCTTTCACAAGTTAATTCAGGCTGAGGATCTTCAGTTCTACCAGTCTAGTTCTCAAGTGGCTTAATCTACACATAAGGAACTAAAAAATACTAAGAAGTCTCCTCAAAAGCAATGGGTAACTGGAATACAAAATAAGGAGAATGATCAGACTCATCTATCATTTCACAATGGACTATAAATTGGATTAGCAGGGGCCATGGTTGAAGAAGGATCACATGGATGGTCTGGAGTGTGTATGCTGAGGCTATAGGTTGGGCTTTACCAGAAGCAGAAGAGGAGTCCCTAACCATAGTCTCCATGTACATGAGTACAGAGGGCTTTATGCTCATTTCAGTAACTGAGCAAAATCACTGCCAAACATCTTGATCAGGCACAGGTTTTCAGGGAAACAGATGATTCTATATGAAGACAGGTGCTGAAACCGAAGGACTACACTGGAGATATTTTGCCCTTCTACTTCTAGACATGCCCACAGAACTCTTCACAACCCCCTACAGTGTAATTAACTGTAGGACAGGAAAATCTTATTCACTTTGTTTTACAAAATGGTAAAGAGGCGTGCTCAGGCTCACGGGATAACAGTGGCAGAGTGGGGGGCAGCGTTGCAGAAGATGAGCTGATCTGCTCTCTGTTGCAGTCAGACACATGGGAAGGGCAGAGCACGGCTTTCTGTCGTCTGTTGGGAACACTGAGTATGAGTGTGGCTTAGTCCATGGTGTTCCTTGCACCAGTAGTTATTAATTGGGCTGGTATGTCATGATTAGTTGCTTTAATAAATAGCTGAGCCTCTTAAATAAAGCCCTTACTCTCTTCTTTACCCCTTTTGCCTCTATGCATAGTCTTGTGCTTCAAAATTCAGTCCTAAGCAATCGGTGCTCAAGTTTTTAGTAGTCTGATCAGGTTATCTTATTGCCAAACTTCATGTCAGCATGCTTTTTCTTACACAATAGCAGCTACCAAATGCTATCCCGCTGGAATTTTAATACCTTAACATATAAAATATATATGATTAATACTAACACAAATATGAAATGAAATAATACAGTTACTAATCAAAGGAGTTTTTGCTTGATAGTTTACCCACAGGCAGAAAGTGGTATCTGTAAATTGCAAATAGGCAATGGATTAACAATATCTTCTCCATGAAATATTGTATTGAAATAATTTCTCAATCATTTGTCAGGTAGTGGCCTGCTTGCACTGGTGGTGGCTTCAAAGTCTGTCCAGCACCTCTGCAGTTGCTAGGGAACAACTCCACAGCTCAGAGGAGTGCAGCCCTCGCCATTGTTCTGCTGTCATTCACCTGCATGGTGACATCATTTGAAGTTTATAAACATTCATGCCGTTTCTGTGCTTTCAGAAGAACAATTATTAATTGAATGCTGCTTGGTCTGCAGTCTGGATTGTCTCCAGCGTATGTACATCAAGGAAACAAAATTGACCTGGTTTGGATGCAAAATCTTAAAGTGATGCTGAAACTACTACACCTTCCAGCTTCTATTCACATGTGGAATTTACGTTCTCAAATTCACCTGCTTTAAGTTAAACAATACTACAGTATTTACTGGGAAGTCCTGGGAGGAAGATTTTTCTGCTGATCTTTCCCACCACTCTCCTCTAGTCTTTCTTTAAATGTGCTTGATCAGTTCCTGAGATGTTGAATGCAAAACTTCAGCCTCACCAACGATAAAGCAGGCAGGAAAGATTCCTTCCCCCATTTGCAGGAAATGGTCTCATTAATACTTCCAGGCGGTGTTTATTTTTTTCACAAAAGCATGACATTGCTGACTGATGCTCAGCTTTCCACCTCCTGTAGACCTATAAGTCTTTTCTACAGAATTTGCCACTCTTTTGACAGTGAATCACTGATAATTGATCTTGGGACATGACTGTCCAAGCCAGATTTCACTCTCACTCCTGCTGCAGTAGATTTATCAAGATTAAAATATTTTACTGACTTACCTACAGAAATGTAATCAAAGAAATGGTTAACAATAATGCAAATATGAAATGAAATTGTCACACTAAAGCAGTGCTGTACCTCTGTCTGTTACCCAAAACCAGGATATTTCCCTTAAAAAAGAAGAAAATAAAAAACCTGTAGCATTCAAACTGATTTCAAAAGCTGTAGTCAGATTAGGACAGAATGCTGAAAAGGAGGAATCAACCCCAAACGCAGGTGTCTCAAGCTCATGTTATTGACTAAGACTCCACTATACGAAGAGCAATATCGAGAGGGAATTAATCTTATCCTAATGTAGAAGCTTAGCTCACATGAAGTCATCTACACTCCAGGAACCCAAATGTAGGCATCTGCATCTGGAATCATGTCCTACCCCTGTCATTCTCTCTGTCTGTCTGACTATCTCTGTCTACCTTCTCTGCACAAAGCCTGTTCCCCCGTCACAGAAAGAAATGAGATTTCTCATGTAGAAGATTTCAGACTTGCTGAGTTGAAAGGGGGATTCTCTTTCCTAAAATCCAATCCTACTCCATGAGAATGCCAGGCAAACTAAGCCAACACCAAGCCAGAAAAACACAAAACCAGCAACAGAAGCATCACAAGCTGATGTGTTTTTATGTATACACATACCATCCCCCACTCTCATCCCTGAAGACCTTTCCTTTTGTTCCAGTCTGGAGCAATCTCCAGTGCAGATGAAAGGGTGCAGCATGGAGGTAGGGGAGAAGGTGGAGAAATGTAAATCCCTAGTTAACCCTCTTCTCTGGTTAGTGTTACTGGGAAGGGAGAGAAGGGGGAGGGAAGAGGCAGCGCAGGTTGAAGCAGGAAGCAGGATTTATCACCTCAGCTAGAATTCAATTCCATTAACCATTACCTAAGGAGAGAGTCCAGGCACCTCCCTTGGCTATAGGAGCTCCCCAGAGTCACAGAAAGAGGAAAACCATGTGCCCCAACACCGTTATGTCTCCGAAGTGCACCAATGCAGCTCCACACACGGCTGGGCAGAACTGAGAGAAAGAATGGCATTTTGCAAATTTTACAGCTGTTTTTTCCTAATATTTCTATGTTATTACATATTTAGAGTTAATATTTGCAGCTATTTTTGTAGCTAACCTGCAGCTTAAGATAACATGTTTTACTCATTCTTATGCTTCAGAGATTATTAACCATGCTACTTGTTCTCCCAGTTGTGAACGGAAAATTGAGCAACACAGAAGGAAAGGGAGAAAAATGGAGCAGCTCCAAAAAGGCCGATGCCAACAGTACAAATGCATGTGATAAATTATAAGAAGATATCTCTAAGCTTTTTTACCCATTCTCCCACACATTGATTTAGATTAAAATATGGGACAAAGCAAGGCTTGATGTCTTCTCAAGAGAGAGCACTGCCTGTACAGCATTTCTGTATGAGAGCTGTCGGCATATGTCCTGTTGATCAATAACTGCTTGTTGTCAGATTGGTCATTGCAGGTCTGTATGACATGCATGTTGTTAGACCAAGTGAAGCCAAATTTCTTCAATCCCTATCTTTCCCAATTTTTGCTAGAAGACCTAGATGTTTCTTATTTGTATAAAAGATAAACTACCTTCCCCGTCTTGGTGTCTGGATGCTATATTTATTGCATTTATCCTCACAAAACCACGCAGGCAACTTCTGTCTGCTCCTCTTTAGTAGCTGAGAGAAGGAAGTCAAGAAAAAATGGGATCAAGTGTTGTAGAGCCTAAGTAGTACTCAAATCCAAATTTTTAATACTGCAGAAGACCCTCCGGACCCCCATCAGCTGCCATCTATCTCTCTGTACCTCTTAGCTGTGTGACCTGGAGCCCTAGGTCATGCTGAACTGCAGAGGTACCGAGGGGCTGTCCCCTGCTGGTCTCACACACTTTGGCATGTGGTCCCTGGGCCAGACTGCACTCTTACAGATAATCAAATCCAGAAAGCAAAAGGTACCTAAAAGTACCCCCGGTCAGTGAGATGGGCTAAAGGTTGGGAAGCACTAACTGGGACATGGACAGGGAAGAAGACTTCAGTCCACCTCCGAGCTGATTTGTGGCCATAACTTGAATGTGGATCTTCCCAATGCCAGGATGGTGATTACTCCACAGGTATGAAGGGTGCCCACAGAATCATAGAATCGTTTTAGTTGGAAAAGACCTTCAAGATCATCAAGTCCAATGATTGACTTAGCACTGCCAAGTCCACCACTAAACCATGTCCCTAAGCACCACATCTACATGTCTTTTAAATACCTCCACGGATGGTGGCTCAACCTTGGCAGCCTGACAACCCTTTCAGTGAAGAAATTTTTCCTAATATCCAATCTAAACCTCCCTTGACACAACTTGAGACCACTTCCTCTTGTCCAATTGCTTGTTACTTGGGGAAGAGACCAACACTCACCTGACTACACCCTTCTTTCAGGTAGTTGTAGAGGGCAATAAGGTCTCCCCCTCAGCCTCCTATTCTCCAGGCTAAACAACCCTAATTCCCTCAGCTGCTCCTCATAAGAGTCGTATCAGTGACCTTCCTTAGGGACATCTTTACCCTCATGCCCAATGTTTCTTTCCTTTAGACTCCTGCAGAGTCCAGAAGACCTTCCTTCCTCATTTCCTATTTAAAATAAGACAAGGGGTAAGGAGAAGAGAAAGCTCAGGCCATACCTTACATGCCTATGAAAGAGTACCTCAGCACACACACCCGTTCCTAGGGATGTCTCCAAATATACAATCCCAAGTTTTCCACATGTATTTGTACAGTCCATTTGAATATATTATCTTCTCCTAGTAAAGATTTCCATGAGCCTTTTGTTTAAAATGCTTGTTATACATTAAATTTGTTCTGCGTAACTTGGACTCCTGAGACTCCCAAAACCCAGCACGTGATAGGCACAGTTGACTGGCCACATGCCAGAGAGGAACAGAGTTATGCAACTACTAATTATGAGATTATAAAATAATAGCACTCTAGTAGCAAAATGGCCCAATGGAAATGTCACTATTCAAAGTTTTGACTTCTGCATATTATGAGGCACCAAAGGGCACATTCAACTCAGCTTAACTGTGAATATCCTTTTTCATGTTATGGCAATTCCTCAGGCAACCAGGCAGATGTGAAAAACACATTCTCTTCCTTATGACCGATTGTGAAATTACGTGCTCTAACATCAAACTGCAAACAAAACGACTGCATTGCATGTTTAAGATAATATGTAAAATAATTCTAGCATAATTAGGTTTTTGTTTAACTTTGTGCCAAAACCAGGCTGCTAGGTGCATTACCTTTTTCATTAAACTAATTTGTACACAAAACTGAATAGAAAGAAAAGCTCTGGAGAGACGATGTGTTAAAACAAGATCTGCTTGGATCCTAATAAATAAATGAATAAAGGAAACATGGACAAACAGACCTAATATTCTTCCCGAAACTCAGGTTAGGTTTTCCTCCTCTTACTACCCTCCACAGACATGGCCTTGCACCAAGCTATGCAAACAAGACCTGTCCAGCCCTTTGCTACTCTTTTCTCTTGTCTTAGAATTATTTCAAATTTGTGCTCACTTGGCTACGTTAATGACTACAACTGAGACAGTATTTGGACATCCCAGAATATAGGAGGAATCATTAGGATCACAGAATAACTGAGGTTGAGAGAGAGGTCATTAAATATTACCCATTGCTCACAGGAGGGCCAATTAGCTCAGACTGCTCAGGGCTTGTGCAACTGAGTTTTTGGTATCTTCAAGGATGGGGATCCCACAAGCCCCCTGGGCCTGTGTCAAGGTCTGACCAGACTCGTCGCGATTTTTTTCCCCTACTATCTAATCAGAGTTTCCCATGTTTCAACCTGTGTCTATTGCCACTTGTCCTGTCACATTGCAATCTGAAAAAAGCCTGGCTCTATCCTATCTGCAACCTCCCATTGGGTAGGTCCAGACAGTGATAAATTCCCCTTGAGTTGCCTCTTCTCCAGGCTGAACAGTCCCAGCTCCCTCCATCTCTTCTTGTGCTCCAGCTCCCAGGTGATTTTGGTGGCCCTTTGCTGAGCTTGCTAAGTCCCTATCTTTCTTGTACTGGGAGCCCCAGTCTGAACAAAGCACTCAAGATGTGGCCTCATCAGTGCTGAGCAGAGGGGAAGATCATCTCCCTAGACTTGCTACACCCTTGCTGAGGTCACACTGAATAGCAGCCCTGCCCTTCAGCGTATCAACTACTCCTGCAGTGGAAACTTGCAGTGCCTTCTGTCCTGCTGTTGAGGCTTTAATAAAGGCATAAAACACTGCTGGTCCTGGTATTGAACCCTGAGGCACACTGATGGTAACTGGTCACCAGTTGCACTTTGTACCACTGACAAATTACAAATAACCCTCTGAGTCCAGCAGTCCAACCAGTTTTCCATCGACCTTATCGTCCACTTATCTAGTCCATATCTTACCAGTTTGGCAATAAAGATATTGAAGTAAACAGTGTCAAAGGCCTTGATGGTGTCTAGGATTATGATGTCCATTTCTCTCCCTTCATCCCCAGAGCCAGTTCTATTATCATAGAAAGTGTCCAAGCTGGAAGGGCACTATTTGCCCTTGGTAAATCCATGTTGGCTGTTCCAAATCAATCCTCCCAGGGAGGAACCAGCCTCTAGCTTCTTCTTGCTTTCTTAATGATGGGTGTGACAACTGCCTTTCTCCAGTCATTGGGAACCTCCACTGTGATAAATTACAGAGGATGGCCTTGCAGTGACATGGGCCAGCTTCCCTAACTCTCTAAACACCTCCCATTTGGTTCCATGGACTTGTCTATGGCTAATTATTGCAGTACTGGGGACAGCTCTGTGCTGTGTGAACAGGTGGATGATCTGTTCTGGCAGAGCTCCGAGAGGAAGTAGAAGGGTTAAGGAGCATCAGAGAATCTCAGAAAGAGGTAAAATGATGGAGCTATGCTCTGCCCTCCCTGAGGCAGAACACTCACCAGCCATCAGAAAAAAAAACAAGATCAAGGGGTCCCTGAATCCTCCCCACACCAAACAGATGGCAGAACTTAAATGAAAGGAGTGAATGGAGGTAGGTCCATGCTCAGGGCCATAGGCAAACCCCTTCTTTGACCACCTTGCCTTCCCAGATGCCTCTGTGTAACAAGTATGAGGCTCTTGATGTGGAAGGCCAGTCAATGGATGATGGGTATGATGGTCCATATACACCAGAGGTATCACCAAGGTCAGAAAGGCCTGCCTCCCGTATCTTGGCCACTTTGATCAGGAAGAAAAGACAGGTTATAGTTGTAGGCAACTCCCTTCCGAGTATAACAGAGAGTCCAATATGCCAGACAGACCCTCTTCTTAGGGAAGTCTGCTGCCTCCCTGGGGCCTGGGTTAAGGACATCACTAAAAACTTCCTAGCTTGGTGTGGCCCTCTGACTGCTACCCATTATTGCTCTTCTACGTGGGCAGCAATGAAAACACAATGCATAGTCCAAGGGAGATCACAAGAGACTTCAGGGCCTTGGGATGGTTGGTGGGGGGAGCTGGGGCACAGATTGTTTTTTCTTCTCTCCTTCCAGTTGCAGGCAGCTACTTTGGAAGAAGCAGACATATCCAGTCTATTAACACATGGCTCCATGGCTGGTGTCACTGCCACGAATTTGGGTTTTTTGATAATGGGATGGCCTACATGGCACCAGGCTTGCTGGCGTCAGATGGGATCCACCTTTCTGAAAGGGGGAAGGAGGGGCTTTGCTCAGAAGCTTGAGGGGTTCATTGACAGAGCTTTAAACCAGATTTGAAGGGGGAGGGGAATCATACCAGGCTTCCCTGTGACAAGCTGTGGGATGACATGCCAAGGTTAGAAGGATGGGGTGCTCGCAAATTCATACTGTCAATAGACTCTTTCCATTCTAAATTCCTCTAGAGGTAAAGTTTTCTAATTTTTTCAATTCATTTTCTGAATACCTCCTATCTTAATTTCATTCTATTAATTTTCTCTAACCCTAATATCCTCTCCTCTGATTTGTGCTGACACCACCTTAAAATTTAAAAATCACTGAATTTTTTTTTTTAAAGTAACATCCATGTGTTCCCTTGAACCTATGTTGAACCAGTGTAATTTCAAGGGACTGAAAAAATGTATATATGGCATGCTCCAATGAAATCCTTCTATAATCCTTGACTTTAATTAGTTTCACCTGGAATTAATTTCATCTAGTTTCCAATATGAATTTACTACATTTAACTGGATACATCAGTGTTACTAAATATGTATTTTTAAAAGCTTATGATGCCATCCAGTCTGTGAAGTCTTTACCAGCTGTGTCTTACTATATAGTAAAGGCTCTTGGGACAAGGCACAGAGGTCTGTATTTTTCAGTCTATAAGGCATAAAGCTAAAAATAATATTTTCCTCATTCTACCTTTTAAACCAAAAAGGATACCACATGCCTAAACCATTTATTCTCCTTTATGTGAAGTTAATGAGGTGATTAACGGATTTGGTGAAGTTTTCCAGGAAAAAAAAAAAACAAAACCAAAAACCGAACAATGAGTAGCTACTCAGAATCCGTTTTTTAGGTGAGCCAAACCATCTCCAATTCCATGGAGACTCAGTGGTCCTCTACACTTTCAGTACCTTTAAAGAAAGGGACCTGGTCCCTGGAGCTTGTCCTGTTATCATGTAAACAAGAGAGCAATGCCTGATGCAGAGAGGACCAGACAATTCAGCAGGATTACTCAGTAGTTACTCATATATATCAAGGTTTGCAATTTTGACCCTATAATCCTAGTAAGTTTCTGATCACGTTACTAAACACAGGTTTTGGGAGAAGCAGGAAATCCAAGTTAGACTCCCTCCTCCCAAAATCTCATCTCACTGTTCTATCACACATCCATAAACTAAAGCAAACTCTCCTTGCAATAATGCCTACAGCTGTTATTATTCTGACGCATGTGATTCATTCAGTTTACTCATGCAGTAGCATGCACACACATCTGAAATGTAAATGTACTAATCTTATAAAAACTATTACTTGATAATTTAAGGACTTATGGGCAAACAAAGGATCTACAACAATAGGTGTATCAACATGCACTGTTCTCTATGCATACAGTTCCATTTTCAAATAACTATAAATAGTGTATATAACAATGAAAGTAAAACTGAATAATGAGTAAGAAAATTCACACCTCTTGCTGTAATTTTGACCATTAATTTCTACTTACTACTGGGAGTTAGGTGAAGACAAACCCACATACTTATAGCCTTTCGATTTTCTTTAGCAGAATACCAGCTTTAACAAGATATACAGTACAAGATATAGAGTACATTTATTTATTTATTTTAATCTTTATGCAGGAGAGATCTTTCACTAGGTAGTATTGAACAACTAGAATAGCAATATTTTTTGCACTAAACTCATGAACTTTTTTTCTTCAGAAACATGGATCTGTCTATGCGTCTATTTATTTATCTCTCTCTCTCTCAGAGTCAGACGTGCAAGTCTTGTCCTCTACAGCTTTTTTTTCATTTTCAACAAAACCAATTGACTTCACTTAACTTTTTTTAGTAGCTTTTCAGTTTCTAGTCCCTTTGAGTAATTTTTAAAAACCTTTTTCACCTTAGGTAAATCTTGGTACTGATAAACAACCAAGAAATAAATTTTAGGGAGAAAAAATGGAGAAAATCCCATAATGTTTATTTCACTATTTAGGAATTATCTACATTCTATTAAAAAGATTACATTTCCCAATTAACTGATTGCATTTTGGATTAAAGGGGGAACATCTGCTTTTCTGAAAGTCCCATTTCTGAGAGCTTAATCAATCTTAAGGATTTTGGCCAGAAAACAAAGGAGGGGTGGGAAAAGATAAATTAAACTGAAGTTCTTAATTTTGAAAATTATGTTCTTCCCTGTAACAGTTGAGCCAAAACACTTTTCTGAAGAATACTTAAATCTTGTAAATAGCTTGAATTTTTTGTTATGGCTTTAGTTAAGCTGTCTCCCCCTCCCATCATTCATCTAATCCCTTAAATGTCAGCTCCACTTTGATTGAAGCCCTTTAACAGTCATTTGTTGTGTCCTCAAGAGTGATTTTAGTTTGAGCACGTGTGGATTTTTGCATATGTCTGTGATATGAGAAACATTGGCCACCAGCCTTCTGGACACCACCTGTCTGAAGCTTAATGTAACCTGGAGGAGCACAGTGCTGGTATGATCTCACCATGCCCAAAAGCTCTCCCAGCTCCAGCCAGAAGAATGTCTGTGACCTTATCTATACTGGGAAAAAACACCTGACTTTAGAAAGCAGAGGTCTCTCCAGTCTTGCTTTACTGCCCTCTGCATTCCCCACACACCACAGAAGCAGCTCTCACTGCAGCAAGGTTGCCCAAGTGGAGCACACCTTGGGGGCAGTGCCCCCAGCAAGGGGCCCTTGGCTCGGAGACTGTTTGCTCTTAGAAATTTCAGTTCTTAAAACCCATAGCTGGGGCCACGTTGCAGGTATTAACTGTACTTCACCTGTGTTGCAATCAAGGACAAAAATGCACCTTTGCAATCTTAAACTTGTTCTTTTAAGCAATATGTTTCACCAGACTAACTGCAAGAGGAAACAGTCAGTTAGAAGCTATGAATGCTTGTCCACACTGAGCTATGTAAGGTCAGCCTTTGTTGATGAGGATGAAGGTACACTGTGTTCCTTTAAAAATGGGGTACCATACTTACGATACAATGAAGAAACAAACTGGATTTTGAAGGAGCTGGCTATTGCTATTTATTTTCAATGCATTAATGTTTGTCATTTCAGCACAGTCTATGAGAAGCTGAGTGCTCATTGTAGTTACAGAGCTGATCATATGAATAAACAGATTTAATATCAAATTGCTTTTATTTAGTGATAAAAGTGGACTTGGCAGAAGTACACAACAAAATTCAAGAGGGTTCTGAAACCCTCTCTCTTATTGGCAACGCACTCAAAGAGAAGGTTTCCTTTATCTCTTGTGTTAATAGGTGTGCTTTTGTTATGGAAGTACATTTTTAGAAGGGCCTAAATGGAGCAATGTGATGGTCTTGCAAATTTAACATAAGAAAAACACGGACAAAAGAGAAAGACCTGGGGCAATAGTGGAGGAAACTGGACAGGTAATCTGTGTTGGGTTTTGTGGAAAAGCAAAAGATGGATGAGGATCACACTGCCAGGCACACCTGGAAGTGAGGAGGATCAGATTAGCAAGTAGCTCATGTCCACATCTAGGCAACTCCTGCCAGCACATCTTAACCTCTCTTAGTATGACAAAAACAGTCCCCAGACTCCTCACTTCAACAGTACAAGAAGGAAGAGAAAGCTGCCAAGGGGAACACCTGTACAGTTATGTGCTGCTTGGGTCCATGTAACAATGCTACTCGGTCAAGCAAGCTCCATCTCACACAAGTGAGGTTAAAAATCAGGTTCTCTACAATCACCGTGCAGGCTGGGAAGAGAAACCTGAAGGAAAAAATGAAGTGAATTGTAGTTCACATTCATGAAGCTGAACAGAACAGATAGAGGTATGCCAGCTGCAGTGCCTTTTATGATACACAAACCACACAGGGCTATGTCACTTTATATATTAGGGGTGAACTCCTGGTTTTATTGTAGCTTTCAGAGTAATAAATTTTCAGAATTCATTTAAGGATTTTTTTAATTGCAGAGTTTTTAATTTTATCCTTTTATTTATAAGCATTAACACTTTGGTGGGCCATGATGTTTCTATGTATGCACCTTGCCAGCATCTACCTCAGCAAAAGCCTCGAGTCATTTGAGGACAAACTAGGTGTCACCCTTATAGGAGGGGGAAAATAAAATAATAAAATAGCAAGCTATTGAAACCTCAGTTCTCATAGTAAATTTTGTTAAGAAAAAGGGAGGGAAGAAAGCAGCAACTAACAAGCAGAAGGCATGAATAAGGAAGTCTATTTTTAGAGCAACCAACTAGGATGTGCAGAGAGAGAAATGAAGGGGAGGGCAGGAAGGCAGTTTCCAACAGCAAACCCAGTCAGATCCTTGGGTCAATGAAGAGCTGTAGCTTGCACCCACTGACTATTACAATATACCAGTACTTTTCCCAAGGCTGTAACTTCTCAATTTGTATGTGACCTCCTTTTCAGTTCACCTACTTGCATTGCCCTAAAGGCCCCAAAACATACAGAAATTCCTGTCTTTCCTTAAACAAAAACCCTTTGTAGCCTACTTTTTAACCCTCTTGTTATCCAGGGAATGTCTCAATCCACAGGCCACATACAGCTCATCAGGCCAGTGTTTCTCAGGGGCTTGAAAGAACTACTGACTGTGAGGCTTGATGCTCAGGTGTGATGCTGGTCACAGGACATCCCGTCACCCCACCTACTGGTCAAGCCTGGAGGCCTACAAATAGGTAAAACCTTTCTCTGTTCTGCCTCACTCTTCAAAAAGAGAACAGCCAACGATGCAGACTGCTCCTCCACCATGGGCTTCCACAGGAAAACCTAGGCATGCATCCTGTAAATTCAGTTAGGAATAAGTGAACACTACTTACGGAGGTTTATCCCTATTTTAGGGATAAACAATTATGCATGTATTATTTCAACTTGAATAACAGAGGCAGTCGGTGTTGGGTCATGAACAGGATTTGGTCTACTGTGGTGTGTGAAATGCTGTATTAGATCTGAGCTCTTCTAGTTCCTCCTAGGGGATGAATGACACTAAAAAACTCAAAGAACAAAGATGTGTGCAGGCACCAGTGGCACATGTTATCTTAGCATCTCACACCTTGGACAAAAGTGTCTGAGGAAAAACTATACAAAAGTGTGTCCTGCAACCTTGAGTTATGTTTAGCAGAATAGGTGACACATGCATTAGTTTCTGAAGCACAAAATAGCACATGCTAGCTCTAGACTTGCTAACCTACATAAAAAAAAAAAACCAAAAAAAAAAAGCCACAAGAAAAAAATCTATCTTGTGACACAAAATAGCAGTCTTTCTGTTTGTTTCCCATACAGCTTTACGGAAACAAGTCTTTCAAGTCGTCTGGTGACAGACTGTTTTATGCAATACTCCATTAAATGTTTGTCAGCTGGGGGTTGTTTCTACATCCCATTTTTTCTGAAGTCGGTGCACTCCTCGAGTGAGAAGCTTGTTCCAACGTCTTCCCCTTTGAAGCTGATAGAGCCAGGCTGCCTCCCCAGGAGTATATCTGTCTGTCAGTCAGTCTCTGGAAAAGGTGGAAGATTTTTTTGTAGTGAATTCTTTATCTTCCATTTCTAAAACAATCCTCCAGGAACCCTGTTCCCTTGTATGTTGCTTTGAGTACAGATGGAGAAGTAAGCCCAAGTGCCAGCTCTGCATTTGTCCTCAGACTGAACATAGCTCTTAATTTCTGAAAATACTTCTCAAAAAGCCTTAAGGGCTTTACAATCTACATCTCATCTTAGCTCAGAGGTTTTCTGGGTGCCATAATGAAAACATTGGCAAAGGTTTCACACAAGTACAGTGAGTGCTCTGTCTGCACCAGGAAGGAGAACCAGCTCCTTAATTTGGCATGGATTTGTAGTCCTGGATAGCTTGTCTATTTTGTTTTTCCAGACAAAGTTTCACTAGATCACATAAGGTATTTGGCAGGGTTCTTTTATGTTCACTTATGAGCTGAAATAAGCCTGCATGGACCATGCAATGTGAGGGAGGGTAGGGGAAATCTCTTGTTTTCAGGCTTAAAGTCTAGCTGAGCCTAAGATCTCCCATAACACTTCCATTGGCTAAACTAGGCTTTTTACATATCTGCCATGCCTACCCACCAGCCTTTGAACCTAAGAGAGAACATATCTGAATACCTTTTGGTGTGTTGAAAAACAAACATCTATTATAGGTCTATTTTTCTTATGGACAAACATTCCTAAGACAGAGTGGGGGGAAATCCCATCGAAGCCTGTGATATTTCCTAGGACTATTACCAGCAGTTAGTATCATTGCTGTACATTGTGCCCCTCCAAATTCTTTCAGCATAAATTTTATAGTTCAGTCCAAACACCCTACCAGGCCAGAACTTGTGCATGGTAGCCAGTCACCCTGGGTGGCTCAGCTCCGTCAGCAGGTGTTGTGCATTTTATGGAAAAGCCAGAAGGGAAAATCAAGTTTCTGTTCCATAACTCCACTAGACAATACCCTCAACAGAAGGTAATTTGCAACTGCTTTGCCCCGGGGGACAGAAATACAGGCCCAAGAATAGTATGTGCTGTGAGAACCGTAGTCTTACACATAACAAAAGGTGCATTTCAGAGCACTGGAACAGGCTGCCCAGAGAGGTTGTGGAGTCTCCTTCTCTGGAGACATTCAAAACTCGACTGGGTGCATTCCTGTGTGACCTGCTCTAGGTGGTCCTGCTCTGGCAGGGGGGTTGGACTAGATGGTCTTTTGAGGTCCCTTCCAACCCCTAACATTCTGTGATTCTGTGATTCAAGCACTCACTGGAACAGTGTTGCTTCCCATTGCTTCAGTGGATACCCACATTTATGAGGTAGCTCCTGACTTGGCAGTCTGGAGAGGGTAACCTAAAAAATCTCCAGTGTTCTAGTGGACACTTGACCAGAAAGAAAAAAAAAGAAAGAGAACCTAAAAAGCATCAGAGAGAAAGCAAGGTGCCTCAACTTTCTTTTTTGACCCTACAGACTAGTGACTTACACAGTGACTCTGTACAGGCCCTGTAGAGCACAACCATGAAAGCTGTTTCACGCTATGCAACCAGTTTGCTGTGAAGCTGGCTGAGATGCTTGTTATTTGTGCATCACAGCAACCTTTTCTGAATGTCCCACCAAAGAGCTTACCTTCTTTCAGGTCTTAAACCAGTCTGTGGCCAAGCATGTGTCTACAGGTCCTGCTATTAAGGAAGACCCAATCTTTCAGGCACTCCTGAGAGAGGTGCACAGTTTTTCTCTTTAGCTTTCTCTTTTTATGCTCACTTTCCTTTTATTCAGATGATGGGACAGCAATCAGGACATCTCTCAGTTTCAAGAACACTCTGAAAAAGATGCCAGTGTTATGGGTGTTATCCCATAACAGCAGTGACAGGCTACCTGCTTTTCACTTTGTGGTTTCCAGTTTGGATATATACCTATGAGCACAACAGCATCTACAAAAATGGACACCCGGATTCAGGGGTGTTTCACAGCACTGCTCACCTTCTGCCCTGGGACACTGAATGTTTCCAGGACAACAGGATATGAAATATTCCTACCTGAAAACAAGAACTGTTGCTTCTGGCAGGGAAAGACTGTCCCGGGGGTATAGATCTGACCTTTGCAGAGCTTTGCAAGGTTGTTTTCCTCTCTGAATTACCAGTTCTTTCTGGATGACTGTATGCTTGCATACCATATCTGAGAGCAAGAGACACTACACTTTTAATAAATACTTGCACCATTAACCTATCCCTATTTTAGCTTACACTACATTTCACAGCAGCATAGTCCATATGGGGCCTACTCTGCTCCAGGAGGAGCAGACTAAGCCCTCCATTTTCAGCCTGCTTGGTATGGGCCAAGACTTCCACTTACTTACTTGTGGACAACTTACACCCAGGCTTATCAGGATAGCCTGCGTATACAGATGGACAGATACACAATCCTACCTTACCAGGCTTGCACTACCAGTCCTTCCCGGCTGTAAAGGCTGATTTGTGTTCTTATGTCCTCCAGGGACTTAACATTGCCCCTCCTTCACAAAACAAGCGGGCTAACCTCAGTCCACTGAATGATTTTTGCTAACCTGCTTTCTCCCTCCAGAAAGGAGCATCTGAAGAAGCCATTAAAGGATTATTGCTGCTTCTTCTGGAAGCCTTTTGAGGATGATGGTGAAGTTCCTCCACGCAGAAATACTGATACTAGGATTCCCTGTTCATATACAAATGTGTGAAATCTCACCACAGTCAAAACCTGCTGTTCTTGCCCCATTCCGAGCCTGATAGATCGCCTGGGTGTCCCATCTAGGTAACAGTCTAAGCAAAGAGCACTATTGCCCACAAGACTATGAGGACAGGATTGTCCCTCTCTCATGGAACAGGAGGTGTGTTTTTATACTGTTTCCCGCTCTCACTGTTTTTTCATAACTTTTGTAGCCCCATCACATAGTGCTACAATTTTTGGATTCGTGCAGATAGGTTGCATTCAATATACACATGATGGAGCTATTCTGGGTGCACAAGATGCAGGAGACCCTGTGGCCTCCTTGAGGTCTTTTCATAAGTGACTAACTCTGAATGTTTGAAAGTCAATCAGCTTGTGCTGAATAAAATGGCAGTGGGGCATCTGGGCTAATTTGTCACCTTTCGCATATCTGAGACAAAAATCCCAAGTCTTCTCAGATAGGGTTCAAACAAGTAGTCTCTTGCTGAAGCACGGGCACTCTCCTGAATGTCTCCATACTTGCCCTTCTGGGGCATGTAATGGGCTGCTAAAGATCTGACTGTGGATTCTTTGCCTTAAGGTCATGTAACAGTTCCCAGCATTTACAGGGTAAATTCCTCTCTAAATCTCTACTCTTAATCTCTGCAAGAATACCAGGAAAATTGTGTTTTTTGGGTAGAATCCCACAGTTCTTTAAGTGCAGTCCAATGTTAAAAGATTGTGTATTGACTATTGTGTATTTTCTAACAAATCTGACTGGTATCAAGACACATGAATAAGAACAGAATAACTTTATAATTTTAAGAGGATTACTTTGTATTTATAACCCATAGGAAAAATATATTAAAAACCTCTATATGTTATCTAGTCCATCCAAGAGTTGCCAACATCTTTGACACGCACTGTGGTGAGAACCTTGGCTGTTCCTGCTGCTCTTTGAGAGATTACCAGCCTACCCAGCCCACCATCCTTTAAATTAGGTTCCAAGGTCCGAACCTTCATGTGTTTATCGGTTGACCCTCCTAGCTTCTGCACTGGCACTCTCTTGCTAAACCAGTCTCCCCAGGAACAAGCCTGGAGAGCTCAGGAAGCGACAGGACACAAAAAGACCGAGCATCACTTCTGAAGAAATCCACTCCTGAGCAGCAATTTGAAGTTACAACTCCCTCCCCGTCGCTTCAGCACAGCCAGTTTAAGAGGAGGTTAACTCCTTGTTTTCATACTATAGACACCTTGTAGCATTGGCACTGTGTTTGTTCAAAGGTGTGAAAATCCTCGTTATCAGGCTGGAGTACTTCAGCAGAACTACATCCACTGAAAACAGGGCAGAGGATTGTTTTTTCT
The DNA here is from genome assembly GCA_013398125.1 of Aegotheles bennettii. Lineage (NCBI taxonomy): Eukaryota > Metazoa > Chordata > Aves > Caprimulgiformes > Aegothelidae > Aegotheles > Aegotheles bennettii. The sequence continues at coordinate 287,053 of VZRW01004381.1, read as the reverse complement.
TGAAGATGCAGCAACAGGAGAGAAAATAAGGCAATGTTTTCACTTATTGTATGGTTAATATTAATAGTTGTGACATATACATAGACACAAGTAGAAATTAAACAAAACCAGGGCCATTAATAAAGGGGCAAAATAAATGAAAATCACACACAAAAAATAATTATATATTTACAATGTACATCCCACAAAATCTGAATAAGGGTGGATGATCTTGAAGTAGACTCTCCAAAATAAAAAAGGAAATGGAAATATAACTCCCCCCAAACAATTACAACCCAGTTGGTTCAGATACTTGTTATCTATGGGATTTGGTAGCAACATAACAGCAAAAAAGTGGCGATATTAATCCAATCCAGATAGAGGAACATCTTGTCTCACTACCTTTTAACTCTGCAAGGAAATGTTCTTGCAATATTCCATGCATTCCTGGGTACTGTAGTACCTATATCTCTGCAAGGACAGCTGTGCAATCAGTAGCAACATGGGCTTTAGGAAGGCTGAAGCAATGTATTAACACTATTAGAGAGGGGATGCTTTGCATACAGTAGGACTAATTGAACAGAATCATGTGAAAAGTGGAATCTGCCTACAAATGTAGAAAAGTGGAAAATACTTGTTTGAATGACAGAAAAATATTGGAATGGAAATTTAATCTAGCATAACAGGCACATAAGGAAAATGGTAGAAGAAATTATGGGAACATGAAAGATTGTCCCAGACAGGACTTTTTTCAAGGGAAATGGACCAAGTAACTTATTTTTTTGTGTCTTTTTCCTACATAACTTCTCTTTGGATAATAAGAATATACGGTCAGAAATCTTGTTTAGTAAAATTACATAAGGACTTATTTTAAAGGAAAACAAGTGCTTACTTTTAACTTTAAGATAAGAAGCATTTTAACATTTTCAATACAAAAATATTGCAGGAAAATACGGATTAGTGGGAAGTAACTAAACTTTCAAATAGCTATAGCTGCATGCAAACAGCTCAAAAGCAACCTGAATTTTGATTAGTAAATTTTTGTAAAGATACTTCTTTAATATTTAAAAGAAAAGCAGGGCAGGAAAGTTAGATTTCCAAGTACCTCAAATATTTACTAGACCCTGCAGCATGTATAGCTTTCCAAAATAACATGGTCTACCTACTGTAATTTTTTAATGTTATTATTTCAGTTCTAGCATTCATGTGACTCTGATGATGCTAGAAGTGGAAAAACAAACAAAAAAAACAACTACAGACAAAACATGTTAATAAAATTAACCATCAGTCAATCTACTTCTGTTACTTGACTTCCATCTTGCTATCTGTTCTGTTCTTTTTCTTCAAAACCTATGCAGACAGACAGCAAGATAATCAGTATTTGCAAAGAAATTCTATAAGCTCCATTTGGCCAATTACTATTAGTGGTACAGTGTTAAGATCTAAAGCATATCCCTAAAGTATAGCTGGGATATTTATGGAAATACTGGGATATTTATGAAAATACACATTTCCTAAGGCCATTTTCTACAGTGTATATGCAATGTTGTCTAAGTGTTTCTCATTGTGCCCATACTTTGAACAGTTTTGAGCAAAACAGCAGTACAAATGCCAGCTCTAGCTGGTTTTTGTTGTATGAGAACGGTTGTTGTTAGAACAGATGTATTCAGGAAAAGAGGTCCATCACCAGCAGAAACTCATATCAGCCAGCTTGTACTCCTTTCTCAGGATGGTTTCAAATTACCTTCTGAAAATTACTCACTGGGTGGTTGTACAGGAGTTGGATGACCTATGTTCGATCAATCCTGGAGCCAGCTTCTTCTAGCTTTGTATGAAACTTTGATGTGTCTAAATGTGGTTGGGATTTGATCTCAAAGGACTTATAGAACTAGTGAAAAAGAGTTTGGTAAACAAGCAGTTAAACTAGCATAGGAATTTCCTCTTCAAAAATTGACTTGCTTAATGCTGAAGTGTGGGCAATGAAATAAAGGTAGAATTAAAACGCCAATCTTTCACCTCTTAGAGGAAAATAGTAATGCCACAGTTCTCACTATTCACCAGAAAGGATCTGTTTTCTCATGCTGCCTTCTCTAAAGATAAGAAGCATTTTAGTTTTGTTTTATTTTCACCTTCAAACACAAGACTTCTTTACACAGGCAGCAGGAAGGCAAACACAGTTCTTAAGGAATTTATGTAGCAACTGAACCAGAATAAACCAATGAAAAGAGACAGACCTAAAATAAGAACGATGAAGTAAGACAAAGAAATGTAAACATATTTTAGACATTAGTGAGGAAAATGTAGCAAGCAGTAAGAGTGACAAGTGTGTGATATTCTGCTTATATGATTTTTATACTGAGATGTGGAACAGTGGTAACTGTGGTTCATAAACAATTTCAGAAATCACCATTTTTTCTCCACTTCAAAATGTATTCATGTTTTAAATAAGGCTTCATTGAGCCACTTCAGTTAAAATTTTTAAAAAGTTAAGAAAAATAACCAAACATATTTGAGTCAAACTGTAAAATTTTGCTTTACTTAAAACCATAAAGTTATCATGTGAAAAGTTGTGGACAACACATGTAGCTGCTTCCACGAAAAGCACAGCTTCCTGAACATCAAGGGACAGTGAAAGCCCCCTCATTAGGAGTATTTATTCAGAAGTACAATAACAAAAACTGAAATCTTACATTTGCATATGCAAATAGCACATACTTGTAATTGCAATTAAATATATTTTTTCCTGACTTAATTACTGGCTTGCTGAAGAATATAAAAAGGCGAATCTGAACTGCATTTTCACTTGCTTATAGCATGCCTGATCCAGTGAACTGGATCAGTATTTTGTTTACGACCAAGGAGTGATTTACAGTTTTCTGACTTCATCCACACAGTTTATCATGGCATTAGAACAATGCCCAATTGTTGATAAAAATCAAGTACTTATACCTGATGCGGGAACAGACCATGAAAGCTTGCCTAGCTGCATGTAAATATAAAGAGGACACCTTATTGTTACCCTTTTATAATAGGTTAATCAGCAAGTCTCCGAGAGCACTTTTACAAATATTTGGTAAATGTGGAAATAGCTATAGTCCTCCTGATAATTCCCTTTTATAGAGCAGGAAATGGAGGCAGGTGGAAATAAATTCACCAAAGTTATTCAGCAAATCTGGAGTTGAACTAGGATTGAAAGTGAAATAAACCCCCCTTTATTACTCAGACAAACAAAAGGCAATTATTTTCAGATACAATTTATCTCTGGTTATCTCATGCAGGTATTCAGAAAATTCAGCTGTTCAAGAGGCCTTTTTTGTTTTACTTCTGTAGCATAGAATTATTACCAAAGAAATAAAAATCTGTGGTTTTCCTGGATGTACAAAAATTAGATTATTTGTTAATATAAGATGTCATGAGTAACATTCAATATTTTAAAAATGAATTATAATTAAGTGGTCAGTTTAGAAGATGTGGCTCCACTAAATCAATGTTAATTTTGTCCATGATTACATTTGGATCCAAAACATCTTTTTTTGTTTCTAGTTGGAAAAAAAATAATCTTAATTTAAGATTTATTGTGGTTTGTTTATTTATATTTTCCCAGTCAGTATTGCATCAGCAAAACTAAATATATTTGATTCTAATTTCTACAGAAACACAGTTCTGTCACTAATTGTTTAAAGCCAAGGGCATAAGAATTGAGTAATTTTCCTTTTGAAAATTCAAATGAAATAAAATAATTTAAATTATAAATAAAAATGTCTTTGTATAACTTCTTTTGTAAGAACAGTGAGATCGGTCTGCATCAAAAACCATACTTGCTGGTGCATTGTAGTTGCTTCATGCCTGTTTGCTGGCACAAGAGTAACTACAGACCTGGTTTAACTGGCTGAGTAGTTGGGATTTATGGCAGCTTTGTGTTACAAGTGCAAGGCAAGGGTAACAACCAGATCAGTGAAAAAAAAAGTTTCAAGTATCAGGAAAAAATCGTACAATAAATAAAAGTTGTCATTCAATTTCTGTGCCACAAGAGTAGCATTATTTTAATGTGGATAGGAGGTCAAATTTGTAGGTCAAATTCTATTCTGATGTAGGAAAATGCAGCTGTATTTACGTGGTACACCCAGAAAAATCAAACAAAGAGCAGTATTTGAATTTTTATTCTCTCATTGTTTACAATAACAGACAAAAAAACATTGAAACAACATACACCTAAAGAAAATTTAAGGCTCTTTATTATTCCTGACAGTTTCTTCCCTCTGGCAGAGAGCAAAGAATTTAATAACTCTGAGACTTTCTTTGTCTCTTTACTAGAAAGCTAAACTGCGAGGAAAATAGAAAAAAAATCGAGAACCAAGAAAATCCAAGACAAATTTTTGATTTTCTATCTGTGTAGGACTTGAAACTCCTAAAAAAGTTTCTGAAAGGCTGGGAAAGAAGTGCGACCCTCGCAGGGACACACCTTTCTAATCTGTAGGCGCATGAGACCATCTCCTAGTTTCCAGATAACAGGGTAATTGGTTTAAGGAGTTGTGTTCTTTCAGCATATTTAATTAATACCTTAACAAATGACTACCTCCTGTTTCACAGACATTCAACAGTTAGAAAAAAAGATGATTTTTGAAGACGTTTGCCCACTTATTTTGATTTTAAACATACCCGCAGCAGGTAAGTTTATGTGTGTGCATTCTTGGCAATACCAGCAGATGCAAATGTACTTCCAAAGTCAACATACATTTAGTTTAAGCTTAGTTATTAAATGACTAATTAAGTTCCCAGATTTGATGTAGTTTTATGGGTGAGTGCATAACTGTAACATCTGTCCTAAAGCGTCAACCAGAGAGCTCTCTTTCATGTACTGATGAAGAAAAAATGCATAGAGCAGGGCATAACAAAAAGCCTGGTGCTTAAAACTGGGTTGTGAAAACAAAGGCGTTGATTTGGGTGGGTCAGTTCTTCATCTGAATGTGGTGGTTTGTTTGAGTTTTTTTTCAGTTGTGGGCTTTAGCACCGAATTTCCCTGGAAATAGCTCTCATTCTAGTTCTGTTGGTGTGGTAAAAGGAAGTCTTGTTCTGTAGTCTCAAAGTGGCAAGGGCAAGCTCATCCTGACACGCTTAGAGTAAGCACTCTGCAGTCTGGCTTTAGGGAGACCTTGTCTCTCACTTCCCTGGGATTTTGATTAGACACTTAGAAACACAAGCAAAAATTCAGAAGACAATGGAGCAAATGACATGTTGGGTATTAACGGAGTAGGAAATAAACTGTGATGACAAAGTGCCACAGAAACAAAGTGAGTTGTGATTAATGGGAGGGCAGATCTACGTTAAAGAATAAAGGAAGTGTCATAGGAAGCCAAAGATATCATGTGATAGGATGTATCATGGTAGGTGATGCCAGACACTTAAAAAGATCAGTTTATTTTACATGCTGAAGTTCAGATGCTTAGTACCAGTCTGTAGAAACATTAGGTCGTATGCCTGAAAACAAAAGAAAACATTTCAGACATCCTTCCCCTGCCTCCCACACACATAAATATGGAGGAGGAAATGGTTCACCAAACATTTAACTATTAATATTTAAGTGAGAAAGGTGTTTAGATTAAGTGCTAAAATGACCAACATTAGGCTGGGTCATGTTGGAGCTCTCAGACACCTGGAATTCCAGGCAGTGAATTCTGGGCTCCTCAGCAAAAGAAAGACCAGCAGAGGACTTGCTTGCCCCTCGAAAGCACGTAGCCACTCTGAAAAATCAGACCCTGCCCTGATCTCTCCTTTAGAGGTTGCCTACAATCCATTAATAAAATGAATACTCACCATCCTGCCTCGCAAAAGCCAGCTTGCATAATTAAAACACGATAATACATACATAAATAGAACTATTTTGGAAGAGAGGACAGGACCACGAGCCCCCAGCCCTCGACTCGAAAAGACAAGCTGAACAGACCTGACAGCTTTTGCTGCCAAGAGGATGTAGTGTCCCCCTCCCTGCCTCCGCTGCTCCAGCTCTGCTTTTCCTTTGACCTTTGTTAGCAAGTGGAGTTAACCTTGGGGAATATTAACCCAGTTTAAAAAAAAAAAGCAAGCTTTTACCACGTTAGAGAGCTGAAAGGCCAACCCTTTAGTGAGCCTGATACCAGCCTGAAGGAAGGGAGGGAGGGAAGAACTGGGGGAAAGCAGGTGGGAATGCACTGTTCATTGACCAGCTCAGGCCTCTCTGGAAAGAAAAGGTGTTAACAGGGGTAATCAACGAGCTGCTGGCTTATGCCCAGGTCTTCAAGACTGTAACTAAGCAAAGAACAATTCGTTTTAATGGAATCGCCCCCGCTGCAGGTCTGATAATGTTTCCTAGTGCACAAAGCAACGTGAGCCCTCATAAAGAGTTTTAAACTTCTCTGGCAGAGGAGCACACCGCTCCTCAGCACAGCACGTCTGTTACCTGTTACTGTGTCCTGCCCAATTTTGTTTTTAACACTTGCATTGATGTAAAACCTTAGAAATGTCTACATTCGGACAACATCAGCTTACAGAGGAACCAGACTATATGTTTCACATCATCTCCCTTTATCTATAGCCATTGTGCAAGACATTTGGACAAATCCAAAGTGAGATCCAGGATATTCTGAAACTCAAAAGAAATACCGCTTTGAAACATAAATTTTTAGGTATCCTAATAACTAAGTAAGCTTTGTCTTGCCAGAGGAACTAGACATCATCAGGACAGGAGTACAGCCTCCAAATTACTTTCAAAGAGAAAAAAGACACGAATTTCCAAGGTAGAGAGTTCAGGTTCTCCTGTAGAGCAGAATAGACTTGAGGGGTCTCTCTTTGATGTGGTCATCTCTCCTTGTGACCATGAAACCAAGTGACAATTTGCAAGGCCATTTCCTTCTGTTTTAGTAAGGAAACTTAGCAGGGAAACCTTATGACTAGATACCCTGCTTCAAACCTAAAATATTTCTAAGTTCTGAAGGCCAGAGACAGACTTACTGTGGATTAAAGACAGGGACATGCCACTCAGGTAGATGTGTCGGAGAACCACAGAAGGTGATAATGCAGTGCATCATGGCTGTGACTTGGGATGATTTTATATTTCACTTCAGGTGAAATTTGAGGTCCAATTCCTGCAATCAAATCCATACTGGAAAATTACTGAATCTCACTGATTCCTCTCGGGAGAGCATGAGCACAAATAGCCCTACAAAAAGGTTCAGCTGAAAAGACGTAAGCTAAAGTTTAAAGACGTTTCAGCCAATACCCCTTATGTTTTTGTACGAAAGGGTCTGAAGATATGTAGCTCTCTTTGAATAGAGCTGGAAAAATACTGAAGGAATAATCTTGGCTTCCTGGTGCACTTGATATAATTCCTTGATATGCATTTGAAAATATAAACAAACCCCAAACACTTATCATGCCAAACTTGTGTACTTTGCCTTATCTGTAGTCTCTGTACAGAGATGTTAAGCGTAGCATACAGCAGTATTGTAGCTAATTTGGAGCTGCTATTAAAAGTGAGTGGAATTTCTTCAAATACCTAAGCACTTTTCGAGCCATACTCTGAGGTTTTGGGATATAAGTGGATTTTTTTGCAGCGAAGCTCAGCTTTGGCAGAGAAAAACCTCATTCATTTGCAGATCTGCTTCACGGGAGAGTTACCACAAGTCACTAGAGCATTATACGCGACGAGTGAGATCACAGTTCAGAGTGCCTCTTTATTAAATACCCCTAAAAGGCAAAAGAAAAGGGAAGTAATTTCTCCGGGCTGGGTATTTTATGAGCAACCTTTATCAGCTCTTGACCTGCCCTTTTCAGGGAAGTGTTTCAGGGGTTGTTACTTGCATACAACACCCTGAAATGCAGACGGATGAAGACTGATGTGCAAGTTCAAAAAAGTCCCAGGCCCCTCTCCACAGCACGCTCAGGCTGGAGCAGCAAAAGTAAAACCTGTGAGGGGTGCGCTCGGAGGGGTCGCGGCACCTCCGCGCCCGAGGAGGGGCTTACACCAGGGGGGCTGCGGCCTCTTCCCGGGGTTCCCTTTGCTTCCCCCCGGCTTGTTTTGCCAGCGTCCTTGCGGGGAGGAGGAGGAGGGCCGGGGGAAGGGGGGAAGCGGAGCCCC
>VZRW01004381.1:206017-278730 GCA_013398125.1 Aegotheles bennettii | reverse complement strand
TAAGCGCGGCGCTCCCCGCCGCCCGGCCCGGCCGCGGTCCCTTCGCCCCGCACGGGCGAGTGGATTCACCTCCGGGGCCGGGCGGCTCCCGGGGGGCCCGTCCTGGCCGCTCCGAGCCGCCCCTGCCGCTCTTGCCTTTTAATCAAGGAACTTGGACTTTGCTTCGGGGGGACTCGGAGGGACCCTGGAGGCACCAGAAAATTCCCGTCCCGCAGGGGTAGGGGGGCCGGGAACCGCCAGGGCGAGCGGGGACGGGCGCGGTGCCCGGCGCGGAGAGCCCCGCGGGCGCTCCCGGGGCTGGGGGCAGCGAGGAGAGAGGAGGCGCCGGGTGTTAAAACCGCGTACGCTCGCCCCGTTCCGCCGCGGTCCCCTCCGCTCTGCCCGCCGGCCCCCTCCCCGCGGGCGGTTTCTCCCCGGTGGAGTCGCGCTCCCGGCAGGCAGGGCCGGCGGGCAGGGCCGGGTTGGATTGGGGGTGAACGCGCCAGGAGAGGCGAATGGGTGTCGTGGAGCGAATAACGCGATCCGACGGGGTGGAGGAGGCAAGGTGCGAGTGCTCGATGGGCGCCAAGGCTGTCCCGCCTCGTACTTCTCGGGGTGGAGGTTGTCCGTTTCTTGCCTTCGCGATGAGGGGAGAGGAGACGCTGCGAGGTGGGGCAGCTTTTTCAAGGTCATGGAGTGAGGAATCGCTCGTACGGAGATTAAACTAGAACAGCATTTAGTTCTGAGGCCTCTTCCTCTTGTATTAATGTCACTAGTGCGTTGGCTTCTTGTAAAAGTGCTAATTTCTGGTTAAATTTGTCACATCGAGTAATTTTGGAAGAGTGACTTTGTTGATACACAACGATGTGACCTTCCTACAGGAGCCATATCATTCTGGGCTTCTGGGCCAAAGCTTTGAATGCCGAAATCAATCCCACTCCTCATCTCCCTTCAGGTGGCTTCACTGATGATTATAGCTTCCCTGGACCTCGAATTTCACCTCGGGTTTCTGGGTGGGTGGATGAGTGTCAGTAAATTTAAGGGACCATTCTCACATTGTGCCTTTGTCCTAAGTTATCCTTGTTTGCCCTGAGTAAATTAACATGAATGCCTTTAGTTCTTTAGGAAGAGTCAAAGGAAGCAGCTACACCGCTGTGAGGGATGATTTGCATCAATTAAGGCAGAGCTGGGTGGGGGAAGAGGTGGACTTTGTGTGTGGCATAGATCAACAAAACTGGGAAATGATTGCAGTTGTAGCTGTTATCTGTGGGTATCAACGTAAATGTAGAGTCAAAAGACAGACTAAGATAAAATTTAGTGTCAAAGTAGACTTAACATGTATTTTTTCCTTTTTCCTTTCATTCTTAAACTGTTAAAATATATCGGTCCATAGGAAAGTCAGCCTAGAGCAAATCTAGCATGCTAGTCTAGCCTGAAAATGGAAATAAGTTGAAACTGTATTCCTGGGTTTTGATGGAAAAACAAGGCAAAACAGTATTCTAGGATGCTAGTCAAAATATTTCTCTTGGAGTTGCCACTCCTGGAGGTACGGGCTCTTCCTCCTGTGTCAGTCAAAGGTCAGTCCACACTGAGTAGTTCCACTACTGTGATGGTAGCTCAGCTGTGCCCGTGATACTACATCAGTACTTCTCCCATGTCTTTGATGCAAGGATCCCTAAACCTGTCTCTGGCAATACAAGCCTCCCCGTGGAATGAATTCAAACCTCCTGCCAGCAGGCTTGTTTTTCTTTCTTATCTGCCATAGACCCCTTGCAAGTGGTTTACAGCTCCTCAGGATCTGTAGTTCACAGGTTGAAAACAGCTGACCTGGGCAAATATCTAAATAAGTCTGATTTGTTAACATTGTTAGTTTTTATTTCTCTGCAGAGTGCGTACCTACTGGTACTATATTCATACAACATTAATTTGCAACTCGATTATGGTAAACAAGTACTCTTGAGAACTTTTTTTAATTGCCAGAGACTTTCAGTGCTGTGGACAGACACTCAGTTTTTACTGCCAGATGAGGTTATTTGCTTCTGCCCTGAAGGGAGATGGGCAGAGGCAGAACCACGGATGTAGGGGAGGAAAGCATCCAAATGCCATCTTGCCACTCGCTGCATCCTCTAGCAACCCTGTGATCTGCGCACAGGAGGTGGTGGGTGCTGTGGGCAGTGGCTGCCGCTGCAGTTGTTGCCTGACAAATAGGTCCATCTCCTACCATGCCAGCAAATCTTGTTCTTCTGTTTTTTTTGTGCTTTCTATTTCAGAAATGGCTTTTTTGGTAGGGTCTTCTGCCACGCATCATCCACTCAGCTAGGCAACAGCTTCTCAGCCTCCTTTCCCACCCCACAGTTCCTAACAAAGGCACGTGATGTACTTGTGATAGGCTAAGTTTCATGGTAGCAACTGCTTTCAGAGAAGACAAATAGATGATTATTCATAGTATGAATACAGCATCCTATGACTGTTTAAAATGAGAATGCTACACTCAGAGATTTTTAATGCCTCTTTTTTTTTCAGTACTGATCTTGGTTTGTTGGTCTTGGGAATACTGTTATGGACTTTATTTGGGCTGCTAGTAGTGCTTATAAAGAGACACTTGTACACCTGTTAATAAGTAGTTCTACAGTTTAATGATGTTTTAGGAGCTAATCTAGAATAGCTTCAAAGCTATTTCTTAGGAGATCAAATGTCAGGGCTCTAGTTGTGGCCACCTTTTGTATAAATATTTACATAGTCTTGTATAATTCTTTGCAAGATGTGTAATGTAACTGCACAGTAGAGCTTGCCTCTTTTGAGAAGGTTCATTCAATTGCTTGTGGATTTGTCTTTGACCCTTTCCAGAGGAGGAATTTTACCCTGTGGAGTAAATTACATTCACATTTTTCAATCATCACAATAAGAATATTCAGTACTACTTCCTGAAGAAGTATCAAGGAAATCTTGTTAATGAAATGAGATGAAAATTCTTATTTAGTTCCTTTCCTATTTCATACATAACTGGATTTTTTTAAAACCTTTCTATACTTTATTTGCAAGTCATGATAATTTTTAGTGCTGCTTGTTAAACAGGAATCTTAATCATGTTTATTTTTTCTTGTCCAGGTAGCAGGGGCAGGAACTGCCCACTGTGTGAAAAGATCATGTAAATTAATCTGGAATCACCTCTTTGCTTGTTTTCTTTCTTCTATTTTTCTTTTTTTTTTTAATTACCCTTCCTCCCATTACTCCCCACCTTCATATTGTGGTTATATTGTGTTTAAGGTCACACTACTGAAACTTCTAGGTGATCATAAAACCATTGAGAATAAAAAAATTGAAAGCATACTTACCTTCTAGCGTCATCAACGAAAGCCATAATTTCTTGGCTTGCCCTTTTTTTAAGGTTGAGCTTTGTGCTGGAATTACTCCTTTGCTATCCTAATTAGTTCTGCTAGTTTGTTCATTTGCATGTGCTATATTTTTTTATGTGGATAAGGGGAACTGCTCATTTTTTGGATGTGACACTGTTCGTCAGTGTTCATGTAGAGTGTTTGGATGCTTTTATGCTTCCTCCTTTTAAAAGCTGAACGTCACTTCGTGCACTTGGCTTTTAACTGTTCTGTCCTCTCCCTTGTTCCTTGTTTGCATGTCGTTGCTTTTACGTAGGTCTAGTTTGGGGATTTTTGGAGGTTGTTTTTTCAGTTGTTGACACTGACCGTATTGCTTAGCAAACAGCTGATGATGTTTGTATTGAATTAATACGTAAATGCAGGAAGTACGCTGCTGAAAATATAACTTTGGCTTCATTGGCCAAGGTGAATTCACAGTGTTCTATCAGGATATTTGAAGGCAATTATGGCAGACTATTGACTTAGGCATCGAGACATGGAAACAACATAGTGATCTCTATATAAAAGCCTGGGGAAGCTAATATAGCTAGTGGTACTTGTGGAACTCTATGCTTCCAAAGCATGGTACTGCTCTTAATTAATAATTACAACATGATGCGTACTAATGAAGTACTCTTGCTATTTCTTGCATGGTTAAAAGCCAGCAAGTCTGGTTTCGTTAACAAAATTGTGCTTAAATCTTTCGGGTTCCTTTGCCTTTTGTTCTTTCTGTTGGCTGTTTGGGGTGTTGGCTCCCAGCTAGTGAAGGATACACACAGTGTAAAGCAATTGTTACCTGATGCTGCTATAAGGACGCAAAAGTGGAGGCTCACCTTCATCCTGCAGTAGTGAGGCAAGGAGGTGAGGCAATTAGGAGGATGCGGTGGTGAGGACTACTTGCAGCTGAGCAGCACAACTCCATGCTTGTTGCTTTTCTTGTCCAGGGGACAGAGAGGCTGGCACTGTGAGGACAAGCCTTTGGAGGACTAATAGTCTAGGAAATCTATATTCAGTTTAGTATGTTATCAAATGAAATACAGACCAACTCTACTGCAACTTTTGCTTAAATATAAAGTACTGATTTGCAGAAGTCCATAGAAAAACAACAAAAAAAAGCTGTTAGATTAAATTTGTTTTGAATTAATCAACTATTTTCAAATTTTTGTTTTGTTTTCATTTTTTTTTATAATTCTGCTACATTTCTTTAATAAAATTTATTTTTTTAATCTTAATTATCCACAACAGAACTTTAATTTTAACATTCCTATGGCATATGTGAGAAGAAGCTAAGATATTTCAAGTAACAGTTGTGAGGCAGTACATTTCACTGTATTCATCAGTATACTGTTCCAGTGATGGTTATACGTTTTATTGTTGCTTGTCGTTAGAAACAGTAGCATTATTTCTTTACTGTCAGAGTCATGAAAGAAAAGCACACTCAGTTTTGGACCTTCTGTGCTGCTGAAGGTTCAAATGATGATTCTGCTCCATTCATACTGGAGTAAACGGAAGTTTTTGAAATTCAAGGGATTGACTGCATATGAGCAACAGGTCCCTTTCATTATTTGAATATACTTTTTTCAAAGCTAGAAGATGTTAGGAAGGCGACCTGCGAGGCTCTGGCTCCCTGGGCCCTGTCTTCTATACCCTCGAACCTGTTGCGGGGACGAGCTCTGTCCCTGTTTCCTTGTCTGGGCATCTCTGTACACTTTAACTCCACCAGCTCACTCTAAAGGACTCTTGAGGTTTGTTTCTTCAGATGTACCCAGTAAGGTGCCATTATAGTTCTGCAGACATCAGGGGGAATGACTGGCAGTGGGAGGGAAGGATAGTTGTCCATTCCCACTAAACTTTTCTGCACCAGAGTGGGTTTGTGGTACTTTTATGCAGGATCTATTTAAACCTGTCTGATGTGTGAGGTGACTTAGAGGCCAAAGTATTGGACTGAGATAAGACGGACCAGTCTCTTCTAGCTCTGTAGTTGTTGGGATGGGGAGTGTTTGATAGGTCAGTTTGTTTCTCCATGACCCAGCTTCTTTATCTGTGAAGTTGTTGCAGTACCTTTGATATATTTGTAAAACAACTTGAATTGTGTCACTGCTGCGTGTGTAAGAAAACTAGATCATATCATTATTGGATGCTACACATCAATTTTTGCCTCAAATGTCTGCAAACTAATGGGAGTTCGGTGGTTTTAGTTTAATCTGTTTTTAATATGTTAGCAAATGTGTGTGTATAATACCGTGGAAATCTGTATGAACCTATCACTTCCCTGTGTTTCGTGGTGTGGTAATGAAAAACTGTTATTAATCAGAATCTGGATGGGATTAACAAGAACTAAACTGGGAGTGGTGGCTGAAAGTCAGTGAAGCAACAGAGATATTTTTTGCCTCAGTTCATTAAAAAAAAAAAAACAACTTAAAAGAGTGAGGAAGACTGTCATCTGCCGATTTGCAAAGCCTTTCAAATAATAATGTAAAAAATATTTGGGTTTTTCTTTGGTCATTGTACCTGTTGGCTCACCTCGGAATCACCACCTAGTATTCCTCTGTCTGCTAACACTAAACTTCCTTATCGTTTTCCCCCCTTCTTTTCAGAGAACAAGGAACACAGATATCTTCCTGTGACTGGCTACTTGTCCTCTAAGTCTGGGCAGAGCTACACTTCCTGACTCTGCGATGAAGAGCTGGGTGAGAATGGATGCGACATAAAGCAGAAGTCTTGAAGCCTTAGTCACCAGTCTGATGGACATACTGTAAGTAGGAGTAAGACTTGTTTTTCACCTGTCTGCCATGCAAAGAAGAGTTCAACAGTGCATTATTATTTACTTTTTTTTTGCTAGACATAATAAGCAAATACCAGAATCAGACTTCCTAAACTGTCATGAAGTATTGGCATGCCCGAGGTGCCAATGTTTCAAAGACATTTGCCAATCAGTTTTGTGTGAGGTGATACCTCGGTGTGGGTTTTAAAACATAACCTTATACTTTGGACTGAATTGTGCCGGGTCTTCATGTAACTGCTCTTCATAGTTGTGGCTTTCAACAGGGGCCATGGCAGTGTGCCTGTGTGCAGGGTACTGCTCTGCAAGCTGGAGAAAGTTATTTCTTGGTGCCATGACTCAGGCCCTTCATCTCTTTTTTTTCATGTAGAGTAACATTATGAGAGCACTTGATAGATTAAATTATTTATTAAAAAGATTGCTTGTGGAGGTGTATAACTGCCTATTTTATAACTGGGGCAGCAAACATTTTGTGTTTCTTGTGCCTTTGCCAATCTGTGGTTTTACTTAATGTTAATGTTTAACTTTAAAATATACTCCTATGTGCTTGAAACATTGGATGTAGCTCCTCTCTTTTACTCTAGTTTTATATTGGTGTGGCATATTGTTTCCCTGCTATGCTTCTTTCCCTGTTTCTGGTGTGGTGGCTAAAGCACATAATCAAGAAAATAACTTTTTAATGTGGAAAAGTGAAAAAAATTTTGCTTATGGGACTGCTAGTGTGGCATTATCAAATTAGTTAGTTGAATCTGTATTTCCTGATGCTTTGTTTACATTCTCGTTTCTGTCTCATAAACCTCAGAGTGATACATGAGTAAGTGTTGAGAGAGGTGGGAGGACCTGAACTTGGTACTGACACCATGTGGGTTGTTGCCAGGATATTCTTTAACTCTCATTCTGTCAGCGAGAGCACTAAATCTTCTCAGTTTGTGTGGTGCTCGTGTTAATGAATAGTTGCCACTGTATAATCCTCAAGGTTGTATTGAGAGGCTATTGAGATCTGATTTCATGCTGCACCTTAATTTGTACCCTCTTTTGAAATAGTTCCGTATTTTTTTTCCCAGATTTGGCATTTTTCCAAATAATAAAAAAAAAAATTGTAAAAGAAATGTCGACAAATCTAGTTGTGATTGTTGGTTTGTTTGCTTTGTTTTTTTCTTTCTTATATAGGTTCACGCTTTACTTCCAAACACTTGAATTGTTTTGGTACTGCTGACAAAGGAAAGATGACCTCTACTGTAGTAAGTAAACAAAGTATTCAAAATATTCCTCTCTGATTTTTTTTTTTTAAATGTGGTTTTATTTCTTTAGAAGTAACAGTCTATTGAGTGATGTCCTGGTTTAACAAGTCTTTCAAAATGTGTAGCATTTGTTGTGTGTTCTTTTCTACAAAAAGGGGAAAGGTGTACTGTCAGGCAGGTGTAAGAGGCTTGAATTAACTAGCATTTCCAGTGCTCAGATACTCCTTGGAGAGATTTATGCTATTAGAGCTAATTTCACAGAGAAAGATTGGAATGGCTTCTAACTAATTCTTAAAGCTCTTCCATTATAAATACTCCACAATCTGTTGTAGGCCACTGAGTTTCAGAAATAGCTTAGCTATACCTGGTGTTATTGTAGGACAAAATGGAGCAGCAAGTGTTTATCCTAAACCTGGACAACTGCACACACAAAGACTGTTACTGTTAGCATTTCTTTTGATGATGATACTGCCTAAAACTGTCCTTGCTGCTTATTTCTACCCTGTCAGACGTTCCAGTGTAATGGTTTGTGCCGCCAGCTGGAGGGCTGGGCTCAAGACTCTTTTGGATCAGGAAACTGGTCTCATCATGCACCTTCCAGCCTTGCTCTCTGTTATTTTTATTATTCAAAGTGCGAGGTATTAGGCATGTGCTGTAAACCTCCTTCTCTGTGTAAATTGGAGTCACTAGTACGTGTATGCATGCATGGTGAATTTCTGCCTTGGCAGAATTACTTACCAGGGTTCTGAATGTAAATGGCACCTGAAACTTATTTTGTCCTAGTTGCAGTCTGGCCTCTTGTTTTTAATTTTTCTCCTGTTTCCTTCCCCTCAACATTATCTTTTTAGGGCCCACAGCCATACTATGAAAATCATGGCTTCCAGACAGAAAACATCTATTCTGCCAGGCAGCCAGTAGGTGCTAACCCATATCCGCAGTACTTCTCAACAAACGTTCCATCAGTGCCAAGCTACGTCCCAAGGGTTGATACCTATCAGTCGAGCAGGCCAGTAGCACAGTCATCCAGGAGTACATGTGCATCAAGTAAGTTTTGTCAGGATTTCTTCTAATTTTAGACTTAAGGTCTTCCAAAGTAAGGTAGCAAATGACGGGGATCTTTCCTACCAGCTCCTGTATTGAAGGAGATGCCTCCCGGTGGGTGAAGAAGTAGTAGCTGGCTGGGATGCCGGTGTAGCCAGACAGGAGTTTGGACAGTTTGGAGGAAGGGTGGTGGAATGTAGAAAAGTCTGTCTGGTAAAAAATGTCTGATTTTAACATCAAGGAAATAGTGCTGGTGGCTCAAAATTACCCTATTTGAAAACCTAATTTCTCTTTTTCTCCTTGCTTTCATTTCAGGCATAAGGAAAACCATAATCATTATTTTATCCATTTTAATAGCAATTTGTTGTGCAGTTGCAGCTTTCTTCATCTGGTATTTTGGTAAGATTTTTTTTGTGTTCTGAAAGAAAAGATGTGTTAAACTTGTAAAGTTAAAAATATATATTCTTACCTTCTATTTTCTGCTGAATTAAGAACAGGAAAGTCTCTGTTACCCATCTCCTAAAATATAACCTAGTGTTGCTACCTAATGGCTCAGTTTTGTTTGTTGTTTTTTTTTTTCCTTTTAATAAACAATGCTGCTGTTGCTTTCCTTTCTCTTCGTCAAGTAAGTATGTTTTTGACATCAAGTGATGTCATCAGCTTTCTGACTCTTCTGGAGCATCTTATTCAGGTGGCTTTTCTGGAAAGCTCCAATCTATCTTAGCAAAAGCTGGTGCAGCAAAACTGCACCATGCAGTAGCTTTTAATAAAGTGTAGTTTGAATTCTTGCAAAGGTGTTTGCACTGGGGGATAGCTGGTGCATGACTGTGTGTGGCCGAAACATTCTTCAGTGCATTTCATTAGGGTCAATCACTGCTGTGCAGTGAAAGTAAGCTCTGTTCCAAATTGTAACTTTAAGGAAGGAGATTGAAATGATTTGGTATACCTTAACTGCAAGGATGTAAATGGTCCAGATATATTTTATTTTCATAAAATGGGATCTCTCTTGGAGCAGAAGTAATTAATGTCTGTTTGTTTATTTCTCTGAGGCTTTTGCTTTGAAAGTACGTTAATGTTGTGTGAGCCCATCCTGTCTCATCACTGTAAGCTGTACCACAGGTTTGCCTTGCAAGTCATCCCCAACCAGGGTGACTGCTCTAAAGCTGGGCTAGAGCAATTCTGTTTGGCTTAGGTGAAGTTTGTCTTGTGCTGTCTTAATTTCCTTTTCAATGACAGCCACTTTTCAAAGGAAACTAAAAAACAATTAGCTATGTTTTTAGGAGCAGGAAAAGAAAGCGAGAGAGAAAGGAGTTAATTTAAAACTATTAGCATGACACTTTGTGTTCTTAGGGTATTTTTTAACTCGATTTGTACAGGGTGAATGTAATCTTGTTTTAAATGGCAGCGAAAGCAGAAGGGTGTAATTGGAGTAATTACTTTCTTCCTCCTTTGCTGTTTATAAGTGTTATGCTTTGTCAGTGCAAAGCTGACTCCCTTTAGACAACTTAATGATGCTTGTTTATTCGGGGGAGGCAGTGGACAAAATCCAATCAGCTTCATCTGTGGCTTCGTCTGACAAGTGATGTAAAGGACAGAGCAAGACATCTGTTGTATCGGGCTAGGTCTCCTCCCATCTCTAAATTTAAGAGGTCTTTCTGATGTTTTGCCTCACCAAAGTGGAATACTCCTTAAGATGAAAGCTGGCAGTACTCGCCTGAGGCTAAGCTGATGTTCAGCCTAAACGCTGTTTTGCTCTCTCCCTGCAGTAGAGGATCATTGTGTCAGCTCCTTAATAGAGTGTGGATCTTCAGGAGTGTGCATACTGCCCTCACAGTGGTGTGATGGAGTGAGTGACTGCCCCAACGGGGAGGATGAAACCCGGTGTGGTGAGTGTCGGCAGTCAAAGGGGGACACACAACCTTCAGCCAGCTGCGAGAGTTTTTGAGCAAATTGCCTTGTCCAAAGCTTGCCTACGTTACAATAGGGGCCATTTTAGTCTAAGTTGTATCTCTAAAATGGTTTAGGATGTTTGAGTATTGAAGCCTGTATCCTAGATATTCAGTTTGTTTCCAGCCCTCTTGAAAAGCTGAAACAAAATGTCTGACTCAGGGGCTCAATCTGGCTTATCTTTGAATCAGTTTTTAAAATATTACCTTTTAATTTGAATGGGGTTTGTGCAAAACTGAATGTAACATTGTCTCTGGAATGGACAGTCATCATTGACTTCTTAGTAGAACTTCAGGTGATAAGATGAATCTGGTGGTCTTCATTCAGGCTTGTGTTTTTCCACATATTTTGCATTCCTTGTTCTTCCAATAATGCTTCAATTGCTTCATAACTCCTTCATGTAAGAAAGCCTGGTCTGACCAGTGTTTCCAACTGAAAAAATGCCAAGGGAAGCTTTAGTACAGAGCTGAAGGTGGAAACATAATCGATTTGTCTATTCCAAAGGCGTGGCATCTTGTTTCTAACAGTTGTGTTGCGCCAGTGCCACTCTGGAAAACTCCAGCCATGCTCTTATTCTCTCTCTTGGAACTCTTATTCTGCACATGCCTTATGCAGGGTTAACATTTACTGGCATATACTCTAAAACTGTCCCTCTCCATTTGGTTGGATAATGGGTTTTTGGAGAAGCTTGCTCAATCTGTTCTTTCACTTGAACTATTTTATATTAAATTCTTGCTCAAATAAATACACAATGTGGCATGGAATGTCAGAGCTAATTGCTCCTTGTTACATTCTTGCTCTACAAGTGCTTCTCTGAAGAAATTTGATGTAAGATATAATATGAAATATATTAAAATATATTTTATTTATACACAGTATATGATATATTAAGAAATGTGGTTGCATAGATAAACATTAGAAAGATTGGCTATTGCAATCTTTCTTAGTGGTAGAATGTGAGAGAGACTTTTGAGCAAAAAAGCTGAAATGAAAAGACGGACACTATCTTGTACACTTGCATTTTTAAACTGGTAGTTCTTTTAAATTGCCTTGCACAAAAGAATTAAGTCACTGCAATATTTCTGTCCACTTGATATTTACTCAGAATTTGAGTAGAAGGCAGCATTAAATTAACACCAGTACACACATACAAGCAAAGATTATGGATAACAATACTAACACTTCTAAGTGGAGAGAGAGCAGTAATATAGTAATACGGTGTTCTTGGTTTCTTTTTGCTTTTTTTTTTTTTTTTTTTTCTGGCAGTTAGACTTTTTGGACCAAATTTTATCCTGGAAGTTTATTCACCTGTCAGCAAATCCTGGTATCCTGTTTGTCAAGAAGGCTGGAATGACGATTATGGGAAGATTGCATGTAAAGACATGGGATACAGTGTGTAAGTCTAACCTTCGTCAGCATTTGCACATACATAGAAAGGTTAAAATTTTCCCTCTTGCCATTTTTTAAGAATGTTTATTTGAAAAATAAAGCAATTGGCAATCTAGTTCTCAGATGGGTTTGATTTTAAAGATGGTAGCTGTTACAGAATCAAAAGGAATTGCTGCTCCAACAAGTAGTGGGATCTGGCACGCATGCAGGAGTTAGTCAATGGGGTCACTTGTACCCAATACATTCACTCACAGCCTCCTTCCAGACTGAAGGGGTTGTCAGGCACTGGAACAGGCTGCCTGGGGAAGTGGTGGAATCGCCATCCCTGGAGGTATTTAAGTGTAGATGTGATACCTGGGGGCATGGTTTAGGGGTGGACTTGGCAGTGCTGGGTTAACGGTTGGGCTTGATGATTTTAAATTTCTTTTCTGACCAAAATGATTCTATGATTATAATTGCCCAATAACATCCAGTTTGACTTAACCTGTCATCACCAGTATTACATAGAAAGCCCTGGTCTTCTGGGGACATAAGTCCAGCTTGTATGGAAGATCACCATAAACATTCCTGGCTCAGAGTGCTGCCGACATTCTCCCCATGTAACACCACAACCTAAATTCTTTTGCAGTTGAAATTCTCGATGTTGGCTGTCAGTGATATAATTGGCAAATACTGTCTCCTGTTGCATGGTGTAATGGAGTGAATTTATTGCTCAGGCAAGCAGAACTTGAGTGTGCCCACACTGTGTCCTGGTTCTCTGAACTCAGGTCTCTGAACCAGCAATGACCCCGGTAGTTCCAAATCCAGTAAGACAGCCCAAGCAGCAACTACACCGAGCTGGTCCTCAGCTAGAAAGCCTGGCAGAGCAGGAGCACTTGCTACCTTTCTTGTTGTCCTACAGAAACGTGGGTGTCACAACTGATTGGACACTTTGCTATTCTGTGTAAATGTAGTGGCAAAGGCATCTCTTGCCCTGTTTCATGAGGCTGAAGATTCCTATGATACATGTGTATTATATAAAAATATTATTTTAATCCAGTAACTGTTTGATGGGCAATGGAGCCTGACAAATGTTTAAAGAATCTAAGTCTCTGGCACTGTACTACACCACTGGTGTCCAGTGCTTAATGAAAAAAAAAAAATCATATTTTTAGTGGTGTTCATGTCAGAAGTTCTAGATTGGCACAGTTTATTGCTATGTGTTTGAAAACTGAAACTACTGGTGTTCATAATGGACTTTCTGTGTTGCAGAGATACGTATTACTACAGTCAAGGAGTAACAACTGATGTCAGCTTTAAAACCTACATGAAGCTGAACACAAGTGCTGGGAACATAGACTTATACAAAAAGCTGTATAGCAGGTATCTTTGCTTAATGCAAACCTCTTTCCTTTTATCAGGGTCTATTTAGCTCTTGTAAGAGGTAAGACTTCTGCCTGTAGTATAATACAAGCTCATCTTTCAATGGGGAATGTTAGAGGGAAAGAGACTGTTTCTAATCTGATTGCAGCTACTGCTCGCCCTTCTGTTTAAAAACACAGCTGTCATTTTTCCATCCTTCCTTTCCTCTTTTAAAAGAAAAGGTGTCCCATCCTGTTCCCTCCATGCTGTCTAGAAGGTTGCCATGTCAAAGATACTTTTCTAAGGATCTTTGACCACCAACATGAGTTTCTGTATGGTAACAATAGCTACTAGCTGTAACACATTCACAGCAGCTGGTACAGCTTTTGTTTTCAGTCACATGAACACACAGCATGCAAAATGGATTTTTCACTGTGGAAGGTATAATTTTTATTCTCATTAAACAACTCTGAAGTGTCTCGTTTCTAAACCTGTAGACTGCTGTGCGTGCAAAGTTCCCGTGGCTCCCTGGTTTAGGTTCTTCTACAACTACTTCATAAATCAGCTCAACTTTTTCTCATGCTGTTCATCACTGTGCTCCTGAATAGGCTTACAGACCTTTTGTCCTGACGACTGCCGTCTTCCACATGACAGTTTTAGTGAATACAAGAAATGGTGGAGGCCAGGTGGTTGCTGGCAGGGTAGCTGGAAAGAGTGAAAAAAGGAGGGAACCCTCAGCAAGAAGATGGGGGTGAAGGCAGGACTCGTAGCTGGAAAAGATAGAAAGCAGCTGGAGGGTGACCTTTGCCCATCATTTGTTTTATGTGTGCCTAAAATCCCGCTTGTGTTTTTATTTCTATTGCAGTGATTTCTGTGCATCAGGAAATGTGGTTTCTCTGCGCTGCATAGGTAAGTGACTTTCTCAAACTTCTGCTTGTTCATGTTTTGAAATGCTCTGGCTGAGGAATCCTTTTGAATCTGCATGAATAGTTGCTATCTTTTCATGGGCAGATGATTTAACTCGGGTTCCCAAGTTTCAAAAGGTGCATTTTAAGGAGCAGGGTGGGAGAGGAGACAAGGAGGATGTTGGATCCCCAGTTGCTTTTGTCTTTGCTGCCACCGGTTCCTTTAAATGACTTGCCTGTGGTGAAGCTTTGTAGCCCTCGCCTGGCAGCCATGGTGGGACATCTGTTGCTCATCTGCTCTCCCACACGTGGCCATTGGGTGGATGGCATGTTCTTGATAGTGATGGCTGCCATGAGGCAACTCCTGGCTGTTGTCTGTTTAGTTGCACAACGCAAAAGCATGTGTCTGTGTGGCTTGTCAGAGATGCTGGAATACCACACTCAAAGGTGTAAGGAACAACTCGTTTGTGGTGAACTGAGGGTGACAGCCACCAAATACTCATCTTGGTGTTTGCCATGTGAAGGGGCCTAGGAATTGGGAGACTTGGGATCTCGGTGTTCAGGGCAAGGGGCTGAGCTGCAGCATCTCAAATGCCAGCAGTGCAGAGGTCAGACATGGTCTGAGCTCCCCTCAAATAGTGAAGTCTGAGCTGCAGAAACCATCTTTCAGACCAGCTTGCTCTTTAACTAACACCTGTGTGTGTGTAACTGACTCTTTAGCCTGTGGCCTGCCCACTAAAAGCGTGGATGTGATGAACAGAATCGTGGGTGGCAGTGGGGCGGTGCTGGGGCAGTGGCCATGGCAGGTCAGCCTCCACGTGCAGGACACCCATGTCTGTGGGGGCTCCATCATCACCCGCCAGTGGATCGTGACTGCAGCACACTGCGTGGAAGGGTGAGTCTCACCTATGTGGGTGCCAGAGCGACCGGCTTGCTCGTTTGTCTCCCGAATGGCGATTTTTCTTGCTTCAGGCCGAAATGCACAAATTTACTTAAGTATTTCAACTTTCTGCTTTAAAACGGAATTAAATACCGTTCCTCCCCTCCTTCCTGCCTTCAATGCAGGTGCTAGGTACAGTATTTTGTCTGTGTAGCACTATTGTTTTCAGATATTAAGGGAAAATTTGTTCTGGAGGAGTCTGGCTGCAGATAGTCTGTGTACTTTTTACAGAAAGAACATAATTTTTTATTTGTTAAAGGTGGAAATTAAATTGGATGGTGGTGTGGGGCACAGATAGACACCCAATTTGAGATAAACTCAAGGCACCAAACTTAATGCCAAATGGTACAATGTGTTTTGAAGATGTTGAATTACAAGGTGGGGAAAAGCAAAGAAAAATGAACAAAAGAAAAAAAATACGAAGCCCTTAAATGTTACACAACTGTAGATAAGATCACTTTAAAGATGCCTGTGCCATTTATTTCCTCAATATCTTCATGCCACGGGGCAGTAAAACGCAAGTCAGTATTAAACGTAGATTTATACTTATCCAAGGAGCACTTTACATAGGCATCAACATCTGACATAGCTGGTGCTTTGTCCATTTTTAACCTATCAAGAAGGGTTGAGAGTTTTGTGGTACCTTGTGTACGGTGGCAGAATATGTTTAAAAGTTGGTTGCTTCTGTTGGAGGGAAAACCCACTATGCAAAAACATTTTAATGGTTAGTTGGCCAGATCACAGTTTGAGGCTAAGCCAAGAAAAATTACTTTGTCCTTAGCCTTGAGAAAGGAATGCAAGTGTTTATTTTTATGTGATGATCTTATCCCTCCTTTGTTTTCTGATTTGAGCTCTAGTATGCAAAAGCTTTAGAAATGGCAACCAAGCTGTAGCTGGCAGAAAACTGGTTTTCAGGCTTGAATTTTAAAATTTAATTTTATTTATTTATTGATTGATTGATAGGGGGGATGACTTGCACTAGTGCCTTGGCAGTTCTTTCTTATGGAGGGGATTTTAACACTTCTGCAAAGTTTTATATTGAGCATTTGTAAACTGTGCTGGAACAGAAGAGACTACTTAAATTACATCTAGCGAGTGGGCTTAGCATTTAAAAAACCCCACTAAAACCAAGCAAAAAAACCCCTGGCATTTTCAAGACCATGGAATTCCTTCACTAGATCATGTTTTTACTTCTGTTGCCCTTGAGTGCTTAGGATAGTACACGCGAGTGATACCACTGACATGTGAGACCTCAGAAATAACTGCTTGATCCCTCAGCCACGGGAATCAATAGACTTCAGTGTTGCAGTCTCAGATTATAATTTGCTGTGCTGAGTGACTAAGGGGATAGACAGTGATACTTAACCTGTTTCAAAGATTTTTTGGATATATTTATGCAATTAGAGTCAAGCTGTCCCAAAGTTACCTGTCTTGAAATTTGTTTACCTGTTTTTCAGAAATGGTAGTCAAATGCATGTGCATTCTTGGTCACACATGCATTTGACTACTGTTTCAGATGGTAATTTTTTGAACTCATAATCTGTGACTCATTACTAGAGAAGCAAACATTATGAACTTTTTTTTCTGTAGACGATTTTCTGACCCATACAGCTGGAGGGTTTATGCTGGGATTCTGAATCAGAATGAGATGCTCTTAAGAAATGGATACAGAGTGCAACAGATCATTTCCCATCCAGATTATGATACAGATTCTAAAGACAATGATGTTGCCCTCATGAAGTTAGAGACACCACTGACTTTTACTGGTATGTATTCTGCTCTTCTTAAGTCAAAAATCCAAAGACAATGAGCATGTCTCTTAAAACGTCTTGAAGTTCATCAAGAAATCCTTGTGGATAATTATGGAAAGAACACAAAATGTAGGTAGAGACACCTTAGAGACAGAGACAGGGCAGAGGTAGAGACAGAGGGTGCACCCACTGATTTTCCAAGTAGGATTTATTAAATCTAGTACATGATAAGGGAGTTTGGGCTCATCCCAATAATGTACTTTTACCCTAGAATGCTGTATGGTTCTTAAGTATTGCCACTCCTATATGTGCAGACTCAGGATGTAGTTGTGAAGCAGTTGACTAAACCCTAAACCAACTTACAGTCAAGTAACAATTGGAAAAAAAACCTACCCAGCCCCAAAACCAAACATTACAAGAAATTCCTTTCTTCAAAGTAGATGTAGGTTGTTTGTAAGCAAACAGTAAAAAATAGAGGACAGACCATTATTTAAACTTGAAGTGCTTCTTGTGTGCAGGTCCTTTGTATTTCAGTGTGTCAGTTTAAAGTTACTAGAAGTAGCCTGGAGGAGCTCTTCTGCTGCTGAAGCAGGGAGGTTGTCTGTTTACCAGGTTTTTGTGTTTCAAACTTTTTGTATATAGGCATTGAATCCTTCCTGCATTGTAACTATTTTCAGCAGAGTTTTGCAAAGAGAATGCAGAGAGGTAGTTGTCAGAAAAGTTTTTCTTACTCTCTGTCCCCTACTGATCAGAAGAGCTGTTAATTGTTCTAGTTAGCCTGATGAATTGAGCCAGAACCATTAACTGTGCTTGTTCCTCACTTTGAGGAGGTCAGGCAGCCATCTGGGAAACAGCAGCTGGTAAGCTTTCTGCTGCTGCCTGCATTGCACAGTATTACTTATTTGCAAGGAAGGTAAAGTACAGAGAAAATGCATGGTGTAGTATGTATTTAAGGGGTGGTCATGCTGAGATGTTTCTTATGCATTTAAATTTGAATTATGTTTGGCCATCTGGTATTACAGAGGTTACTGTGTTTGTTTTGTAGATACTGTACGGCCAGTTTGTCTGCCTAATCCAGGAATGATGTTCCAACCTAATCAGCAGTGCTGGATATCTGGGTGGGGAGCAGAGTACCAAGGAGGTAAAGAGTGGCTCTGGAATATTTTGGTCTTCTACATAAACCAGTCCTCTTCAGTCTATGAATAACCATTGCATGGGCTGATTGGGTAGTTTGAGCCAGATGTGTTGACACGCTAGTTTTTCGCCCATTTTACAGCCCCTAATATTTAGAAAAGGGCTTTCTATCCTCAAATCAGTACTGGGAGCCAGAAATATTCACACAGAAAACAAATCTGTGCCCCTGCTGGCAGGGCCATCTCTCCTGTAGCTGTATGCCAAGCTAATCCTCTGTGGACACAGGAAAGGGCAGGAGCCTGTCCTTTCCACCGCCTCAAACCAAAATAACATGATGCAAGTAAATTTGTAAGAAGTGAAAAGGAAAGGGAGGAAAGGTTTCTTATCATAGAATCATAGAATGGTTTGGGTTGCAAGGGGCCTTTAAAGGTCATCTAGTCTAACCTCCCTGCGGTTAGCAGGGACATCTTCAACTAGATCAGGTTGCTCAGAGCCCCATCAAACCTGACCTTTCCAGGGCTGGGGCATCTACCACCCCTCTGGGCAATCTGTTCCAATGTTTCACCACCCTTACTGCAAAAAATTTCTTCCCAATATCTAGTCTAAATCTACCCTCTTTTAGTTTAAAACCATTACCCCATGTCCTATTGGAACAGGCCCTGCTAAAAAGATTGTCCTCATCTCTTTTCTCATAAGCCCCCTTTCAGTACTGAAAGGCTGCAATAAATTCTTCACAGAGCCTTCTCTTCTCCAGGTGGGACCACCCCAACTCTCTCAGCCTGTCTTCATAGAAGAGGTGTTCCATCACTCTGATCATTTTTGTGGCCCTTTCAGTATAAGAACATACTGGGTGGGGAGGAAGGTGTTGGGGAAGTTGGACCCTGAGGATGGGAATGGCTAGCAGTTTGTGTTGGACCATGAAACTGTGAGGAGGTCTTCACCTCTTGCAGACTTCGTGTGGTTGTAGTAGCCCTGTAGATAAAATAGTTGATTTGGAGCTGGAGTAGGCAGGTGGGTGCCATGTTCTATTGCTTTGTAGTACAGTGACAGCAAAGCAGGCTAACTCACTGACCTCTTGGAAGGGAGTTTTAATGTCACAGGCGTCTCTGTGAGATGGACCATACACCTGAAGTGTACTTCCTGATGTTTCTACTAAGTTAAGTCCATCTTGAACAGTGCTGGCTGCTGGGATTTGTAATAGCAACGTAATATGAAGCTTGTTCTAATCTTGTCTTTGTATGTGTGTTTTTGTGCATGTCTCAATTTTAGGTAAAACGTCAAATAACTTGAATTATGCTGAGGTGCCCTTAATAGAACATTCTAGGTGTAATTCTATCTATATCTATAATGGCATGATTTTGCCTACAATGATCTGTGCTGGATATCTATCAGGAGGAATTGATTCCTGTCAGGTAATTATTCCTAATTAACACCTAATAATCTGATTATTTTTGTGGCCTTACTAGTAGGCTTTTTAATAATTTATTGATTGCAAACAAATCCTATTGGGAGGGGAAAGAGGGGGAAAAAGTGATGTTTTGGTTGGGCTTCTAGTTCCTTTTGTGGTGCATCCCTTTAAAAGGGAGAGCTTTTGTTTCATCTTATGAATGGCTGCCAGCACACGGTTCTGGCTAAATACCCCAGAAGGGTGAGGCAGTCCATTTTTTAATGGTTCAAGGATGTTTTTTTATGTGGTACTTGAAAGTGAACAAATTCTCTTCATAATCACAGCCATACCCTAGCATTATGCTTGTGAACAAGAAAGTAGATAATGCCTATCTCATTGACTGCTATGGGCAAACAATTTTCATCCCTTCTGCAAGCAGTCATCATTTAATACTGTAATTGCCATCACATTTTGTTTTAATGATTGCCTTAAAATGGTGGCTAGCTTTTTTTGAAACTTAACCTGTATTCCTGAAGTGAAATGGATTCAGTCTTTCCTGGTGGCCAGGTCACTAACAACGTGCATGTATTTTATTTTGTTCAGGGTGACAGTGGAGGCCCGCTAGTAACCAACAAAAACTCCGTGTGGTGGCTGGTTGGAGATACCAGCTGGGGAACTGGCTGTGCTACTCCCAATAGGCCTGGAGTGTATGGGAATATGACTGTGTTTACAGATTGGATTTATAGAAATATGCAGGTAAAATATTTTGAAGTTTTTAATAATTTTAAATGTTCCACATCCTGAAACTTGATTTTTATTTACAAAAATAAATAAATGTGACTTGTCTGCAAGTGACGCTCTTCTGTTGAAGCATCCAAGTAGCTGATGATAGTCTGTCAGCCCGTCAGTGGAAATTGAACCTTAGTTTTTTGTTTTGTTTTTTAAACAGGCAAACAGATGACAACGCTACCCGTCCTTGCTGATCGATGTTTCTGAGAACAAGAATAAATGAAGCCATGGGTGCCTGGGATATTTATTCACTTTGCAAATGAATTTTTTTCCTTCTTTGAATTTTCTTTTTAAAAATAACATGAAGGATTGCACACTCGGTTCTGTGCTGGCTACAGTGACTGATCTTAATCAGTGAAGGATTATTACAATGAGCACTTTTCTTGTGGTGCCTGGCAGAAAGTTGTTCTGTCAACTGCTTCCTGAAATGTCTCTCTTTAGTCGAGTAATTTTCACTTGATTATCAGGTACAGACTTACAATAGCAATTTTAATCACAATTTAAGATTTTTGTAACAGGATGCTGAAGCAGTTGGTTTAGTAGTGTTTTAAATTAAATATTAACTAATGTGAACATTGAATCTCTGAGCTGCTGGTTGGCAATTTAGAAGGAAATTAATGTTTTTTAGTATATATGAAGGGAAGTTTTCATGCACTATGGTAGAGACACAGGAAAAAGTACTGTCTATTCAGGTAGTTAAAATTCCTCAGGATTTTGCCACAGCAGTCATCCAAGTCAGATTGTTCAAAGTGAGACCAGTCTGACTTTCTCAGTAATTAAAAGTGCTTGTTCTGCCTTAAGCTGCTTGGAACCCAAGAAGGGCAAGACCTGCCATCACTCTCAATGTAGTCTATAGAGAGGGGTGCTCCAGAGCTGCGGTGAGTCAAGTGTCACAATGGCAAGGTCCCAAGGCTGAGTCTTGAACTCTCCCTTCTGTGAAAGGCAAAGGACAAAGTTTTTCAGTGAGCCTGTGTTACAAACGATAGACCTCTGATTGCAGACACATACAGAGGCTGTGGACGTTTTATACAAAGAAATGCAAATCTGCGTTTCTGTCTAATCAGATGAACTACCTCATTTATTAAATTTGGCTTTTATTTCCTTAGAACTCTCCTTTATGAATCTGCATGTATGTTTTTAGCAAAATGTAATTAATATCAGAGTGCCACCTCAATTAGGATTTTGAAAATAATTTATAATCATATTATAGAGGATCAAAAAGCCATACCAAGTTACTTTTGTTAAGAAGGATAAATCTTTTGAATGAAATGACTCTACTAGTCCTGTTTTCTTTTTTGATACTGAAATGCAATTATCTTACATGTAAACATTGGACCAAATAAATTTATTTTTTTTCTTTTTACAAATAGTTTTCCTTAGTAGTGATTTGTATCTGCTTGCTTGGATTATTTTGGAAGCAGTTACTGGATTCAGTGTCTGACGTGCTTTGAGAATCTGATTTTTTAAAAAAGCCCAGAAAACAAAGCAGAAGAAAAACAACACAAGAGTGATCCAGGAGATTGTTTTACTTCCAGTACTTCAGGTCAAACAAATCCAGAGAAAGAAAGCTGGTTGTCCAGGAATGTTAGGTGTCTCTAGTGGCTGAATCTGATGAAATCACTCTGTCTTGTGAAAATGAATTAAATCATAGAATCATAGAATGGAAGGGACCTTAAAGATCATCTAGTTCCAACCCCTCTGCCATGGGCAGGGACACCTCCCACTAGACCAGGTTGCTCAAAGCCCCATCCAGTCTGGCCTTGAACACTGCCAGGGAGGGGGCAGCCACAGCTTCTCTGGGCAACCTGTGCCAGTGTCTCACCACCCTCACAGGAAAGAATTTCTTCCTAATATCCAACCTAAATCTGCCCTCTTTAAGTTGGAAACTGTTCCCCCTCATCCTATCACTCTATGCCCTTGTAAAAAGTCCCTCTCCAGCTTTCTTGTAGGGCCCCTATAGATACTAGAAGGCTGCTATAAGGTCTGCCCAGAGCCTTCTCTTCTCCAGGCTGAACAACCCCAACTGTCTCAGCTTCTTTTCACAGGAGAGGTGCTCCAGTCCCCTGATCATCTTCATGTCCCTCCTCTGGACTCACCCCAACAACTCCATGTACTTCTGTTGGGGGCCCCAGAACTGGACACAGTACTCCAGGTGGGGTCTCACAAGAGCAGAGTAGAGGGGGAGAATCACCTCCCTCGACCTGCTGGTCACACTTCTTTTGATGAGACCCAGGATACCATTGGCTTTCTGGGGTACAAGCACACATTGCTGGCTTGTGTTGAGCTTTTCATCAGCAAACACCCCCAAGTCCTTTTCCTTGGGGCTGTTCTCAATCCATTCTTTGTCCAATCTGTATTTGTGAATGGGATTTCCCTGACCCATGGGCAGGACCTTGCACTTGGCCTTGTTGAACTTCATGCAATTTGCACGGACCCACTTCTCAAGCCTGTCAAGTTCCCTCTAGATGGCATCCCTTCCCTCCAGTGTGTCAATTGCACAATACAGCTTGGTGTCATCAGCAAACCTGCTGAAGGTGCACCTGATCCCACTGTCCGTGTTGCTGACAAAGATGTTAAACAACACCAGTTCCAATACTGACCCCTGAGGAACACCACTCGTCACTGTTTTCCACTTAGACATTGAGCTGTTGACCACAACTCTTTGAGTGCAACCATCCAGCCAATTCCTTATCCACTGAATAGTCCATCCATTGAATCCACGTCTTTCCAATTTAGAGAGACAGACATCACATGGGACAGTGTCAAATGCTTTGCGCAAGTCCAGGTAGGTGGATGACATCTATTGCTCTTCCCTTATCCCCTGATGCTGTAATAAGGAATTTTAGCCTAAAGGCAGTGAATTGAGGGAATTGCACTCTATTTTATTATTACATCTCATACTGCCTGAAGCAATGTGTGTCTGCCTGTCTTCTCTAGGTGTGAGACACGGTGTTTTCAATAGTACATGAGCATCATGTGCTTTGGGGGATACCATGAAGTAGTCAACAATTGTAAAGTTCTTTCAAGATAGAAATTAAATAAATTAGGTTGATATGGTATCAGGCTTTTTTACAGCTTCTGATCTGCATCACTGGAGGTCAATAGCAGCAAAGCAGTATACTGAAATGTGGAAAACTGCCTGTAGTGCTAAACAAAGTTAAGAAAGCTGTATGCTGTACTGGGGTGAAAGCTATGCCACAGAATTCAGCCTTCTGCTGCTGCAGTTTCAAGTCAGAGGGTCAAACACCTTCTATCATTTCTAGCCTGAAGAGGTTTCTCTTGTAAACATCTTGGAAATTACTACATAGTACACTGGTACAGCACATTTTTTTAGCTGAATACCAAAGTTACTCTTGCCACACTAAGCACAGCCTTGACCATTGAAATAAATCCTCCATATGAAAGATGTCATGAATACAGTGTGCGGTATTATATTTTTGCACTGGATTCCATGAAATGAGAGCATTTTGGAAAGGTTCTCTGAGACACCCTTCTAATTTTAAACATCCTGGGTGACTGAATGCCTTTTGGATATCCAAATCCTGTCACCTAGTGAATGGCCCATCAGCCTCAAACTTTCAGGTGGTGCTCCAGGCATCCAAAAGAAAGAGGTTCTTAGGCTTTCTCTACAAATCAAAGAACTTATAAAGGAGAAACGGAATGAACGGCATCCTGTGGATGTACCGATCAGGGGAGTTACCTTTCTCTTCCCACTAGGCTGGATCTATTTCTTGCCCACTGTGTGCACCCTCTCTGACTACCGGATGGGATTTAACAGCAGTGACACCTTGCACAGTTGCCTTTCAGGCAATGGCAAGAAATACACTAAAAAGACAAAAACACAAAGGGAAGCAGGGGAATGCTAGGGTTGTGCAGTAAGCTTTGCTTAGGAAACTTGGATAATTTGATTTCTACAGTGTGAGGGTTATGTCAAGAAAGCCCTTATCCTCATAAAAAAAAAAAAAAAAGAAAACAAATACAAAACACAACACTCAGAGCTCTAGCTTTTAAATAATTATTTCAATGATTGTACAGACTTCATAAAGCAAATGTTTAAAAATGGGGTAACATTTATTTAATCACAACTACCCCAGTGGAGCACTTTGCACGAGGGCAGGTGTTTGTGTACAACTGATTATGGATAATAAAGCAGAACTAAACACTACAAATGAGTATTAAAGGTCTGTACTGATATTACATTTTTGGGTAACCTTACAATGCTTCTGAAAAAGGAAGAAATCTACTGCGAGGTGAAGTCTCTCAGGTATTGGCAGGCTTTGGAGAGACGATCAACCTGTTGACTGAGGTAGTCTCTATGTTTAGCAGCTTCACTGTCCTCCTGAAGGAGATAGCTTAACTTCTCTCTTTCTTGCAAAAGATGCAACATTGTGGTCTGTAAGTTATCCCCAAAGTCATGAAGGGCAGAAGACAGGATGATCAAAGGTATCTGGTTGGCAAGGCGTTTGCTTGCTCCCTGCAAGAGGGGAAAAAAAGGCAGAAGACTTATTTCCCAAAAGAACTATAAAAAGAAATGGCTATAGGTAATATGGTAAGAAGTGACAGCACGTTTTTAAAATGTTGCCTTGAGTTACTGTTCAAGAAGTGACTGCTTCTAGGAACTAAAAAATATTTGCTTTTAGTCTCTTCTATGCCTAAAGCTCTAAAAATTTGGAGTTACAGAAATGTTAGCTGTTGATTTTTTCCCTCAACAAACTGAACCCAAGGCAGGCTGTTCCCTGCTTAGCTCTGCCAGCTATCATTAGTAAGAGTTATACGAGGACATACCTGACGAATAATACTTGTGAACAATTTCTGCTGTCAAGCCTGTCTTCTCTGAACACTACCAATCTGTTATGGTATAGTAAATCAAACAGTGTTTTTTTCCCAAAGGTGTTACATTCCTGTATGTAGATGGTAATTCTGACATGGTTGTCCTTTTACGTGTAGGACAGCTCTGGAGTAAGCTTTAGTCGCAAGGGAAAATGTCATCAGCAATAGTGTGACTTGCTTGTACCTACATTACTTCTATTGGTATCTCAATGCTATAATTTTCTGCTTAATCTGACAAACTGCTCTATTTATTTATGCAAATTGAAACAGATTGACCTAGAAGAACTTGTGGGGCCCTTTCCCCAGAGATGTCTGCAGGGCTTGGGGGCTTATCTGGTGCTCTTGGGCAACAGGAGGTTCAAAACCTCTCCAATGCTAAGAGGGAGCTGCCTCCAGCCCTCCTGGTGCCAGGGGAGTGCTTACATCTGAGTGACTGGCTGCAATTGAGAAAGGTGCCAGCTTCCCTTCTTTTTGTGGCACCTGGCTTGGAAATGGCAGTGGGAAGACCAGGCAGAGGCACATTTGACTTGTAGGTTTTATAGGATTTAGGCAGCCTGTTGCCAGAGAAGTAAGGTGTTTCTGGATTTAGATACCTCTGGACCTCAGCGGCAGCAAATTTCTGAGTACAAGGATGGGGTTGACCTCAAGCTGAAAAATACCTAAGACTAGATGTTTAGTTTTTCTTTCTGGTTTGCAGAGATCTAGTTAGTAGCAAGCAATTCGGCTGAGTCAGCTAAAGCACTCACTCAGCTATGTATTCTCTGGGCATTACTGACCACTATGGGAGAGAGCCTAGGTGCTGTAAATATGGATGTTTTTCTGGAGTCAAACTCTACCCAGAATCTTGACAGTCCTGCCATAAGTGACACATATTTCTGCGTGCCATTTTCAAAGGCCATGGACACTTGAGAGTTTCCATCTCATTGAAAGTGTATTTGGCCTTGCAAAAGTCCCATCGAGATAGGATGCCCTGGCATTTGTTAGTGTTGAAAATGGTGCTTAGGGCATTTACAAAAATCGTAACTAGCATCTAAGACATTTGTGTTATAGTAGAGGGTATAGCGAGGCAGGCAGGAAGAGCTTATGTAGTTCTGCCTTTGTCTCTTGTTCTCTGAAAGCCAATGGTTTCCTCTCCATCAGCCTCAGCAGCCTGAACATTTAATTGCAGGAATTTGTCAAAACCTTGCTACTGAAATTCAAGGTGAGCTGCTAGCTATCTTACTGCATTATTAATATTGAACTTCGTGCTTTCTGAGAGAGGTTTATGAAACAAAGATCAAAAGCAAATCCTGATACTGCATGTTCCCTTTTCTGTTTAACATGAACCTTTGTTATAACATTCCATTTGTCTTCAAGAGACGAGACTTCTATGGAGATACCTGCAATACAGCATATGCAGTCTGATTCTCACAGATAGCCAAATCCATTTTAACTTAATGTTTTATTATTGCTCCTCCTGTGACATTAGTTAAGGATCTGACTGCAAGCCACTGACACCACTTTCTGCTGGTAGCAGGAATATGCAGAGGGCTTGGAGCCGACCTGAGCTGACCTGAGCTCTCAGGTGCTGTGCCAGATGCTGAAGTGCTGTACAAAATGTTGTTAAGCTTGTGGAGACTAGTATTATTTGAAAACCATGAGATGAACTTGTAGTGGGAAAAGCAATCCTAGGACTGTTGCTTCCATTGCTGGAGAGGAGGGCTTATCACCAACTGAATATCAATAACTTCTAACTACCGGGCTAAGGGCTCTTCCCCATCCTCCCCTGTCCTCCATGCTGGTAAGTGACTGTCCTTTCCTCCCTCTGACACTTGTCTCCTTAGGAAAGCCAGGAAGAGCCCATCGTACTGGTGTGGAGCTGTGTAGGCAGCAGGGAGTCACCCCCTTCTCAGTGAAATGCTGGAGGAGGGTGAGAAGAGGCCTCACTTGCTGATGGCATATTCCCCGAGCAGGGGGCAGCCACAGTAGGGAGCCATGCCAGGCTGGGAAGTAGTTAACAAGTGGTTTAGGAGCCAGCTGTCATTTTAACAACCTGTGGGCTTTTCTAATCACCATATCCTTCAGTGTGCAAGTACTCCCTGCTGACACAGGCCATCAGACCAACTTTGTCCTGGCATTTTCATCACTAGTCAGAAGCTCCTATTAATTCTTACAGAAGATGTGCATGTACCTGGATGAAGCACTTGTACCCTCTGGCTACTATTCCCTGCATAGTAGCAGTATTGCATGAAAGACTCATAGTGACTACAGTGAGATATGGACAAGGGATATATGCTAAAGCATTCAGGGTGCAGAAGAACTGCTGTATCGTAGTCTGTAAACTCACATTGAAATAGGCCTTTGTGTAAGAAACCATTTCCTGGACAAGGAAGGGCTCTTGATTAAAACCAGATCCAAGCTGCATCTGTTTCCCAGTGCCATTTTTGATAGCATTTTCTGCCATAGCACAGTTTAAATCCGAAATGTAAATGTCATCCTGGCAGTATACAATTCTCTCCATTTTAAACTGGGTCCGGATGTACCTTTCAGCCTCTGCTGCTTGTTTCTCTCTAGTGGCTTTAATTCTGAACTAGGAAAGAAAAGAAAAAAACAAGTTCTCAGACATTTGCTTCCTTTGCAAAAGCACCAGTGCTTAGCAGTGTCCTCAGGAAACAGCAAGGTGGGCACAGTGTTCAACAGTCCTTGCCTGCAGCACTGTCTAATCCCAGACTGGCTTTTGGGAACACGAAGTAATGCTTTATATTCTGGTGCCTCTGTTGTGAAAGAGCAGGAAAATGTGGTGGTTTTGTCCCCTCCTTAAACACAGCTGAGATCAGTCAATACCTGGTGCTTCAACCTCAAAGGAAAATACAAGGTTGATGGGAACAAGCAGCAATGGCCAGCCATGAGTTCATCCTGCAGCCCGTCTTTGATTTTAGCATGCGTTTTGTTTGTGTCTCCCTCCTGCAGTAGGCAGTGATAGCAGGCAGTGATGTGAATTCCGTTGACCCTCCTGCCCTCCTCAAAAACCACAGTCACCTATATGTTGTCGGCAAACCTACCCCATCTAATCTCTCAGTGTCTGGTGCTTTTATTGCAGTAATCTGATGCTTTCTGGCCTTTTTGATACTACCACCTAAAAGTCTGTGGGGGCAGGGAAGTTCCCTCAGTCATTCTCAAATTCCTTTAAAATGCTTTCCTAGCATTCCTAAGAAATCATTCCATCTTTTTTTCTTATATTCAGTGTCTACCAGAACTTCTTCCCTCTTCATTCCTCTCACTGTGTTATACCTGAAGACCTTCCTTAAACATCTCTGTGTTTGACTGTAATTGCTTATTTGCTTGTTGTCTGGTTGGCCTGCGAGCTCAATAGGGTTTGGCCATGCAAGTCAAATAGCAAACCATCTATTTCACTCACACTTGCCTTTGAGCTCCCTTTTTAAGCAGTACTCTCTGAGTGGACTCTGCTTCCTGGCTGTCCGGCATTGCTTCTCATCTCTTCCTCAGAGCTCTCTCTGAGAAAAGGCCTTCAATGACATCCATGTAATTTAACTCCACCACAAAACATTAAATCGTCCAGACTGTGAGCAGTCATCTTCTAACGCTCTCATAGCTGAATGATTTTTGGCTTGTCTGCCAACTGCTCCCTTTTATCCAAGATGAGATTCCTGTACTGGCTAACACCCTGGCTTGCCTTTCAGAGAGGGAAAGGCACTGTCTAGCACTCTGAGGCTACCTGCATGCTTAGAAATCACTGCAGGACTTCAATTTGAAATTAATTATAAACTCTTCAAGGCAGCCATACCAGGTTTTCTTTGCATTGTGCTGTGTGCAACAAGAATGTGACCAGAATGAATGAGGAACGTATGTTTTAGATCTTGTCAAAGTTGTATTGAAGGGCAAAATGCACTTTCATTAATGCCATTATAAACATGATACCATTTTCAAGCTCTTTCTTATTTAAAAAAAAACATAGGCCTGCAAGAAATCCCGTGTGTGCATAAGGGTAATGCAATGGACAGGTACTGTAAGAAGGGCTGTATTTACAAATGCCATTCTGTCTTGCTCTTGTCATATCTCAGGTAGTGTCTCACCTTAACATCTCTGTATAGATTGTGAAAATTAGCAAAATGCCTTTTGGTGACTTCCATAAAATTATCTTCAACAATTTCTAAAGGAAGAAGACAGACAAAGTCAGGTAAGCAAGTGAAGTTTTTAAGCTATTGTTAATGTGAGACTTGGGAAAATTACTCATTTTCTATATTCATCCAGAAATAGCTGAGGAACTGTACTGATGTACTATGCCTTTATGACCAATACAAACAAATAAGAATTTAGATTTCTAGGTCCAAGAGTGCGAGCCATTGAAGACCTCCTGTAACCACTTAACACCTGAGAAAGTATTACTGAGGTTTCTTTCATAAAGCAAAATCTGCTCTTACAGCTGTCTGACCAGATGTGCCACCACTTGGCCATGTAAGCACATCTGCATCTCATCCCCTGAGCAGCCTCCTTAGGAAGAGGGGCTAGCACATACAGTACAGAGCACTGAGTCTGGCACATCTGCTGTAGTTGCCTTCTAAGTCAAATACAGGAGAGATAGGACCACAATATACTTTTTCCTTGGGTGCCTTCTGCTGGATGAACTATGCACCCTTTCCCCAGTCCCAGCAGCCACTGTTCAATACATACAATGTCATGCAAGGAATTTGCAAAGAAGCTGGGTTCCCCATTCTGGTTTGTGAATGCTGCTCCCTGGGCTTGGGAATATCAAGCTGCTTGACTGGCACCAGGTACTTCTACCACAGTATTTCTTTACTGTGTTATTTATTGTAGCTACTTTGTAACACCCTTCCACCAACCACTGGGAAAAGTATTAACAAATGCTGAAGACCACCTGTAGAGATTTGAGGCTCTAGAGAAGAATCAAGCCCCCAAGTTGAATGAGTCACTTCTCCACTCTGAAGTATCCTGGCTGGAGCTCTTGCTCCAACAGTGAGAATGTCAGCTTATCCTGGAAAAAAACCTGTCAAGCACACCAGTGTCTTTTACATGACAGCCTCATGTGGCCTGTCAGACATACCGATCACTTTGTTCAGCATCCCAACGGCCGGCTCCTCCAGTTCTATGATTTGCTCTTTTATAATGTCCTCAAATATCCTATGACTGTGAAAGCCTGGCAACTCCCGTCCACGATACCGGTCTTCATATTTCAGCATTTTAGGTGGTAAAATATTTTTAACTGTAATAAAAATAACATTGTTTTACTACTAAATAATTCAATTAATAAATTTCATATTTAAGAAGGAAGTCTATTTCTCCTCTTGAGAATACCAACTGCTGAGATGATCTTTTGAGCAATACTGTTACTACAGAATCACAGAATCACAGCATCCTAGGGGTTGGAAGGGACCTCGAAAGATCATCTAGTCCAACCCCCCTGCCAGAGCAGGGTCACCTAGAGTACATCACACAGGAACGCATCCAGGCAGGTTTTGAATGTCTTCAGCGAAGGAGACTCCACAGCCTCTCTGGGCAGCCTGTTCCAGTGCTCTGTCACTCTCACAGTGAAAAAGTTTCTCATTATATTCACATGGAACCTCCTATGCTCCAGTTTGCATCCATTGCCCTTTGTCCTATCATTGGTCATTACTGTAAAAAGCTTTGCTCCATCATCCTGACACTCACCCTTTACATATTTGTAAACATGGATGAGGTCACCCCTCAGTCTCCTTTTCTCCAAGCTAAAGAGACCCAGCTCCCTCAGCCTTTCCTCATAAGGGAGATGTTCCACTCCCTTAATCATCTTTGTGGCTCTGCGCTGGACTCTCTCAAGCAGTTCCCTGTCCTTCTTGAACTGTGGGGCCCAGAACTGGACACAATACTCCAGATGTGGCCTCACCAAGGCAGAATAGAACTAAACTAACACATGCTTGGTGAATGAGCCATCTCACGCACTGGATCAAGCATCTAACTAACAGAAAGCAATCCAGAAATTATTATGGGGCTCAAAAACACTGGTTCTTCTTGAAATTGCTACCCTCCCAGAAGTGGCCATTACTAGTCATTCTGAATTAAAAAAAAAAACCAAAACAGAACTAAACAAAAACACAAGCTCACTAAACACTCTTATTCCAGGGAATCTACAATTGACTAGTTATTTTCATTTAAGATACCACAGTCAATATTTCTTTATTGACATTGTATGAATTTGCCATCTTAAATGAGGTATATCCCTTTGAAACTATTTACATATTCAGGCAAGGATGTGTTTCTAAAGGTTTTGAAAGGTTTTGATACTGCCCTCTTTTGCGGGTCAAATTTGTGAATCATGGACCAAGTGCACATATGGAAGTAGAAGTCAAGCCATGCATTCAATTCTACCATTCAGATATATGATGGTTGAATAATAACAGAGAAGAAAAAAAAAGAAAGAAAAAGAAAGAAAAAGAAGTAGATGTGGAGTATGTGGTTCAGTCTGAAAACGTACCTGTACAGTTAAGGTAGTACAAAGCTGTAACATGGCCACAAGAACATCTATCAGTTTTGTAACAGAAAGTTCAAGGCTTCAAATATCCAAAGTATCTGCTATCTTTAATACTTTTTTTCATCATAAGAAATCTGAAGTTAGACAGAATCATCTGACACGCAATGATGTACCTTCAGAAATCCTAGCGATGGCTGATAATGCTTATTGTTGAGGAAGGGCTTGCTAAAGCTATCTCTATTTTTCAAGGTATGTAAGTGGACTTTGCTGCACATGTAAATACTTCATTTGAGCATATGAACATATGATTTTGGGGTAGCATATTGTCAGCAAGAGCTGCTCTGTTGTAAGAGCTGCTCTGTGCTACTACACTGATCCTATTGTGAAGTCAGACGTATTAGTTTAAATTAACAGGGATAACCTGAAAGTGTCCAGAGGATTCCCCACTCTGGCTCAGGTACCATGTAATGCTTTGTGTACCTTCTGCAGCTCGGTTGTTCTTTGTCCTCTGAAGAAGCTGCACTCTTCTGCTAGTGCCTTCTGCCTTTTGTACATCTATTTCTTCATGCTTTCATTGTCTTACTCTTTTATTCCTGTCCATAAAATCATGTTGATTGGCTTGGTACTTCATGGATGGGACATAAGAGACGTTGCCATGCATCAGTGTCTGTCTGCCTGTCTCTCTTCACATACGCATACATATACATGTATTTGTGTCTGGCGGATGCCACCTTTGCAGCCTGTTTGTACCTATCATTTTAGAGTCAAAAGTGATGTTGACACAGATGTGCATCAAAGACTAAACTTGTTTCAAGAGCTACTGCTTGACTGGCAGCTGATGCTATTTCAACTCTAAGAGCAAGTGATGGGGTTTCTCAAAGATGTGAAGAAGATACTGCAAAAGATGTTGAGTGCACAGCAGAGTTCAGTCTGCATGTATCACCCCATGCCTCACTTTAGAACTAAGTACAGTTAAGCAATTAGCAAGGTGAGTGATGCACAGAAAGGGATACTCTTTACAAGGTTGTGGTTATTTCAGACTCCAAATTGCTTTTTCCACACCTTAAACCAGAGCCAAAGTAGAACAAAAAAGACCAAAAATCCAAAACAATCTTAATAATAATAACAACAATAATTATAGTATTATAACACATTTACTATAATAAAATTAATAATATTAATATTATTTAGTGTTGATGTTGTTTTTTTTGATGTTACTTAGAAGAATGGCTCAGAGAATCACCAGCCAATTCTGTGCCAGGGTCCACAATCTTGATTTTATTGCTTTGCTGGGAGAAGAGAGACATCCATGGAGCATTCTGTAATGCAGCTTTTAACCCCAGCTGGGTCTTTTTTCCCCAAGGACCAAATCATTACTCGACTAACACTATAACAGATGAATGCTCCTAGCTTCTTGTTTTTCACTTTCTTGAAAATAACCCCTTGTTGATGCTGTGTTTTGTTTTAAAAGCAAGAGAATGGAATCTCAGGTGAGTTGCAAGTGATGGTTTTCTGTGCTTACCCTTTGCATCACATTCTAGGAGAATCACTCCCCATGTTCGAAACTCCCTGCGGATTTTTGCATAGAGTCTGCTTTCATCTCCAAACAACTGTTCCTCTCCGTACACTGTCCGAGAGATATCTTGATTGAAAAGTTTGATCATCTGTAATGAATTAAAGAAGAAGCAGGCAATGTAGTAAAGTTCAATTTCTTCAGACTAATTTACATATGTTAAGTGAATCTGCAGTCATTCGATGTTAAGGCAGGGATATGGTTCATTGAAAACATCCCTTCCTTATATCTGTTATGCTCTTAGCTCCTGTTGTTTGGTTTTTATTTCAAAACTAGCACAGCTAGAGGAGAATAAACTTGATACTTCTTTTGTTTTGTTTTGTTTTGTTTTGTTTTCCTCTGGATTCCTGGAACGATTTACCATATTCTAATTGACCAGACTTGTATGAAGGCTTTCAAGGCTGATGAGCCTTCACATGCACTTCTGCTGGCCTGCTGAAAGCTTGCTGTGAGGGATTAGGTCCCCAGGATGA
Organism: Aegotheles bennettii; assembly: GCA_013398125.1. Lineage (NCBI taxonomy): Eukaryota > Metazoa > Chordata > Aves > Caprimulgiformes > Aegothelidae > Aegotheles > Aegotheles bennettii. Next base: position 245,388 of record VZRW01004381.1, on the reverse strand, counting down.
GACATTTGGAGGGACTTGCAAACCATATTTTGATATCAGGAGTGCATTTGATCTGATGACTGTTGTAAACAATGGAAACCCTTCAAAATGTCAGGCAAGCGGGAGTGTAACTTTTCCCTCTCCGAGATGCCTGATTGTGACCAATCAACCAAGTTGTTTTTCAGTTCCCTTGTCACATAATCACAGGGAAAAAATGCTAGAAGTGTCTATGAGCTCCTGTGGTCCATTACTTTTACAGGTATGACGTATTCCTGCCAGAAGTTTGTCTATGTTACTCTCAAAACACTTGAGTGACAGATACTTCAAGCTTACTGGTGGTCCATGACAATGGTTTGCTCATTTTAGGTAGTTTGTTTTTCTCTCACATTTACCCCCTTGCTCTGCTCCATGACCAAACCAATATTGATACTTACATCTGTGAAGAAAATCAGCTTCTCAGACTCTGTTCTGGGTGTGCCTCTTTTGTACCTCTGTAGTTCCTGAGTTGTTTTTTGGAGCACCTCACTTATTTGGCTGTCTAGTGCTGGTAAGGATTTCTGGAGGGTAGACAGTAAAGAAGGACATCTAGGTAGGCTGGTTTTGGAAGGAAAACAAAATCCCTCTAAGAATTACTTATACTGGCACATGATCTTTGCTGCTTTTAGGAGTCCAAGGGCTTGTTGTCCTTGCATCCCACATGTGTGATAGTGGGGTAGTGTGGAAGTGCGAATATGGCCTTCAGTGAGAGAAATCAGGGGGCTAAGATCTCCTGGAGAAATCAGACTGGACCTCATTGCAAAGCGGGCAGAGAAACTGCAATCTAGGGCAATATTTAACCTACAGGTTGTGCCAGGGGGGTGGTGATACGGGGAATGTACTGACCCCTCCATTCCTGATAAATACCTGATTGAAAGCAGCTGTTTAGTTGCTATTTTTATGTGAGGTTACATAAATACATATATTTTTTTGTCCTTCAGGACTGAATTTAGAGTTTTCCTGTATTTTAGCATTTTCTCTTAGTGGGATAAGATATATTACTTACAGATATATGTATATAAAATTAAACACCCATATATAATATAACAACCCATTAGGTAATATAATAAATCAATTATATCTTACTTGAGATTTTGAAGACATTTTCAGTTAAACAGTAATTATTGTGTTTTAGTAAGCTCATAGCAGTAACTTTTTACCCAGCTGATCAAAACTCTTCACAAACAAAGAGAAATATCATGGCTGCCATTGAAAAGGCAGGAGTTACGAATCATAAGTAGTCAAAATTATCTGCCTGTTGTCAATCTTCCTTTTAAAGGCAAATCTGAGGACAGAGCATGGGTTTCTTTACCTCTAACTATCAGTTCATTTGTTCTCATATTGCAGGACTGAAGGATAATTAAGTACTATCTGTGCATATGAAGATATAATCTAATTGCAATCAATTGCAAATAGAGGTTGCAGGGCTGAACTTATTTTTAGATAGAAACCAATACAAACAGCTTAGTATGACACCTCTGTTACGTACAATGATATGGTTCACAAGTTCACTTGTGAGCTTCTCTGCCAGACGAGGGATAGTGGCCTTTCCTCCTTCCATAAGAATTCTGCAAAAAAGAGGAAAAAGTGGTTTTGAATAGACAAAAGGAGGGCAAGGAGGCAGCACTTATACTCTGCTCTGTTTTCACTAGTTCTACTATAAACTGAGAAAAGACCTTTCTGGGGAGTGCTTGTACAGATGTGGCAGCAACCCAGGACTCCAGGCACCATGGCTTTTCTGCAAGAGTTTTTTGATAGCTACTGCTACTGGCTAAGCAAAGGAAAACAGAGAACAATCTGAAAATAGCAAATTCTAACAGCAGATTAATGTGCTGCTGTATTATTTCTGTCTGTGTGAAGTACATTGAATCAAAACCCTTTCCACTTGCCATTGTCTATATCATGATTGATTTGCTGCTGAGTTATCTTCTGGGGAAATCTGTACCCTCAGCACAGGCCACCTCCTTCCTCACGTTGAGTTTCACCAGTTTTCCAGTGAATAGAAATACTTCAGTGCCTGACTTGAACTGCTTAGATGCTTACTTGAATTCTTTGGGACTCTTCTGAACTTCTGAAATTCATTGCACTTCTCTCAAGGTTAAGGAGAGATATATATCAGACTTGTATCCAAAATACATTTTAAAAGTTTATTTGACATGTAAAATTCTTCTGGCTTACTGGAATGCAACACTACATGGGCAATGAGAAATAACGAGTGTAATGAATACTTGTTTGTAAGCCTAATTTAATTCTGAGCAAGTCAACAGGAAGCTTTGAAGTGACTTTAATGTTTTCAACTAGATCCTTTCTGCAAGAAGTACCTGAAATGTTTGTGAGTCTTGAAGAATTTCCTCTCCTGCTCGATTGCAGCAGGCAAGGCCAGGTTGTTGTGGATGTCCTGTTGCCCACGACACTTCACAATCATGTAACCTTTTCTGAGGGGGATGACTTGGTTTTGTACTATGTTAATGATAGTCTCTTCCGTTCCTTTGTCCACCAGATCAGGTTTGGTGAGGATCCCTGTGAATTTACCCAAAGAGGAAGTTAGTCAAGCACGAAAGTTAAAGGTGGGAGAGGTGCAGTAGGACGCACTGCCACCAGAGCAGGAACACTCTGTACCGTGTTTTATAAAGCAACTTATCTTCGTTTTGTTTCCTCTCTCTTAGAAAGCTCTTAGCTCTTGGGCTTTGTGTTGTAAAACTTGCCTATAGTTGGCCTCTCACTATGTCTTTGGTCTTGCAAAACTTTTTTAACAGGCAGCAGCAAAGCTTTCCCAGCATTAATTCAGAGATTTTCACTTTCCAAATATTAACAGTATGAATGCCAGCAAGACTCAAAATTGAGGGATTTTTAGAACTACCAGATCATCTAAAACTTTGTAAATAGCTCATTTAGGCTGTTTTCTTTTTTTTCCCTTCTTCTAGTAGCTAACTTCAAAGGTCTGGTGTGGAATACAGAACATCAGATCTTCATGGAAAAAGAGATTTGCATTTCTCTTCAACTTGTAGCTTAAAAATTGCCTTACCTAGTGTCCTTTCTCCACTGGGGTCCACCTCTTGAGCCATCTTCAGTGCTTCTGTTGTTGCAATATCTATGTTACATGGCACCACTACCAAATTGAGAGTCTCTTGGCGGCAAATAATTTTTTTAAGTAGTCTTTTGATCTGCAATGCAATACAGCAGTAACGAATATCAGTGAAATTAGATGCTTGTGTGTAGGATGCGAATATTTCAAGTAATATAAGCCACTGTCTGATGACATTAAATGTCACATATATTGAGGACAGTATTAGATGCTAAAGGATGGCATGGAAATAGGTCAGCAGAAGAATGAAGCCCCTTTTCCTACGTCTAGATTAATCCAAACATCTAGCATAGATGAGACCAGACTCTTGTTATGCCTATCCTGAAAGCTATGCAAAGTTTAACCTCTCATGCATAAAATCTTTCATTATGGAAATATTAAAGATATTTCATATGTAATCACATACAAGAAAAAAAAGTTCTGATGTCTAGGTTTGCAGTTATTGAAAGAAAGCAAGCTAGATTATGATAAATCTCAAATTTGTATCTCTGAAAGGAGAGCGAATGTCTTTGGCTTATATTTCAGCGGAGTATTTGTGAAAAACAAACCAAGTTGCACGTGGCGTCTAGTTGGCATTGTGTCTGTGTTTCAAAGCCAGACTAAAAGAGTTTCTCATAGTTTATGTTGTACTGAAAAAGGTTCACACAGCTCTGTTGTAAGTAAACTCTTTTTTTTCTGAGTTTTTGTAAAGGTGCCTCTCTTCTCTACTTCTTATCAATCCGAATTTCTCACATGCTACAATGCTATAGCCTCCATCTCTGAAACATGCAGGTAGCTGAGGACAACAGAAGTCTCTCAGTCTGCTGAGATCCCTTAAGGAATGAGAAAAACCAGGATGGGTGTGATGTGCTCTGTAGGTAAAGGATGACTGTTATGGTTTGAGGGGACACAGGCAATATTTTATGATATTAGTACAAGGACCCAGAGGGGGGGGGTGGAGTTTAAAGGACCCTTTGTGAAAAGGGGTCTGAGATGTGGAAAGCTGAGGAATTTGTATTCCCTCCCACTTCCTGCCAAACTCTATAAAAGCCAGGAAAACAGGACGTTCCTCCCTTCTACCTGCTTCCCACTCCCTTGCCTCCTCCACATGTGGAGAATTCCTGGAGAGAGAAAGAATCCTGCCCTTTGTCATCAGCTCACCACATGCTCTGCAGAATCCAAATCCATTGGGTTCTGGGAAGCGGTTTCAACCCTTTTTCCTGCATCAGCTTTGCCATGAGAGACTTTCAGGAACTTATATTGGTGATCATAGGAATCAAGTCTTGTATATACTTGTACATCTTGTTCCCCTCCTCCCCTGTTACTCTCCTTTCCCCATTTCATTAAATCTGTTGCAGTTTTCACTTGCAACTTTTAAATGTCTCTTCCCTGTTCCATTTTTTTTACTTTCCCCAGGAAGGTGGAGGGCAGTAAGAGAGAGCAAATTCTATCCTCTGGGTTGTGGCTCGCCCTGACCACTTAAACCAAGACAATGACAGAGCAACGAACCTGTAGCAGGGCCAGTTTGTCCCTTTGCTCTAGAAGAGCTTAAAAGAACTCAAATCTATTTACCTTTGCCAAATACATCCGCAGAGCTGGTAAGAGACAACTCATTTTGGGATGTATCTATCTTCTAGACTGTGGTCAAGCCAAGGGACATGGGGTTAGCACTGTGTTCAGGAAGCATATGGTTAGGTAATTGCATGCTGCTGTGGGTAGGCTGTGTCAAGGCACCTGAGGTGGATCCTTCACAGCTAGCGTGGGCGGCTACCTCCTGGATGACAGGGCAGACAGGAGATCCTGGACCTCACTTTTCCTATCAATAATTTTTTGCCTGAAAAATAGGCCTGTTTGTTAGCTTAGCTCTATTGCTGGCTCAGAAGCCCAGCACAGTAACTTCAGCATCCCACAGCAAAGGCTTGCATATGAGGTAGGTTACAGAAGTGACCCCTGTGCACATGTTGGCAGATGAGATTCAGTTTTACCTGTTCCCCAATGTCTTTTGGCTGATTCCCCACGGCCACTCTGGCAATTCCAGGAAGATCAATTAGTGTTAGATCTGGGACATCTGGGGAGCAAATTTCTAGGGAAATTAGTTCTCCACTGATGCCACCTCTAATACCAGCCACAACATCCTGGGCTGCAAAGAGAAAAGAGCAAGGCAATGAATACAAGCTTCAAACAATGCATCAAAGCAAAACTGGACACTATGACTTTGAAAAGTATCTACTACCACCTAAGCTTCCTTTAGGCTTGGCTTTTTTCAGATCCAGCCATGAATATGAATCCATTTATGCAAAAATCTAGGGAAATTATGTAATATGTAGATAACATGGAGTCCTTTTGGAATGTGAATATTTTACAGAGCATATATTTACGAACCCTCACATATGCAGAAAAAATACACTTACAGAAACCACAACAAAAGTGATGGGATAAAATACTGGCCAGTTGTAAAAATGTTTTCTCAACATCAGGACACTTAGTAAGCATTAATTAATCCTTGATTTTCTTGAAAGATAAATAGGTGTTATTCTATATTCTTCACATTTGATAGAGAGGTTGAGAGATAAGTAATTTGTCCCAAATTTTATAAGGCAATAGTGCTTGAACGGTGAACAGCTCAGAGAAGCAAGGAAACCCCATAGTCATTCTCATGAGAGATTTTCAGCTCTGTAATTAGCTTAATCAATTCATACTACTTGCCTTGCCAGTTTTGGGAGGATATATTGAAAATATCCAAATAATATATTGAAAAAAACCCACATTAGTAAAAATAATAGTGTTGTAGAGCTGTGCTAGTCAAGGAAATAAGGACAATCCAACTTCCACATTTAGGGCAAGGGCTTACTGCCCTTTAGGTAAGAAAAACAGAGTATGAAATACCATAAAAGTAAAGCTGTGGCATGGCAAGGGCAATGATTGAGGCTGTGGTCACACTAGCTTGCAGAAGCTCTATATACCCTCCACTCTGCTTTCTTGAAATTTTCTCCAAAATAATAAGATTTCCAACCACAGACACCGCAAGAATTCTCTGAGCTTTTGAACTGATGACAGGAGCAATTTAGGGCTTTGCATGTTTACAATTTGACAGAAGGCCCCCCCAAACCCAGCAGACAGCATCCAGCTGAGGACACAGCCTGAGCTCTTATTGGACATCATAGATCATCTTCACCACTGAAGTAGTAAGTAGTACAACTCTCTTAAGAGTCTTATATTTTGCTACCCCACCTTCTTCTGCTCTGAATTCAGCTCTTGGTGTTGCTCATGATTACAATCAGTGTGTTAGTCTGGGGACTGCTGCTCAGCGTAAGAAAAGAGGAGAAAGGATTCAGGGGAGCAAAAGGATTCAGATTGAGCAAACCAAATAAGAAAGGAATATGTTACAATTCACCTTCTCTTATTGCTCTCTCCACATCAGAGGCATTCTGGAGCTCTGAGCTGATGTTGTGGTAACGAATTTTCCCTTTCCATGCCTGGGTGGCAGGTATTCTTTTCAGTTTCAGTTCCAAAGGACATCGAGTAACAATACCTGCAGCAGTTCCAAAGACAGAGGTAACTCTCTCAGCAGTGGTTATGCATGGTACACAGCCATGGACTGCATGGCGAACACAGGGCTGCCTAATACTTTGCACAGAGACACAGAAACATTCCAAGAAACACTGCCAAAGGGCTCTCATCTGACATCTGACCATTGGCACTGGCACTAGATGAGGTCAGCCATGGCTCTGCCCAGCCACATCTTGTTTTGCAAACCTCCAAGGATGGAGATTCACACCTCTTTGGGTGACCTACCTCCTGTGGAAAACTTTTCCTCAAGTGTATCCTGAAAGACTAGATGGTATTGTCAATTCATATAGAACTTGCAGAACATATAAGTCAATGTGTATACACACACACGCAAAGAGCTGGAAAGTGAATTTTCTTGAGCTGCAAAGTCTTCCAACAATTTTCTCTGTCTTAAATAACATCCAATGCACATGATTGTAAGTAAAGATCTTTGCACTTTTTTTTCCCCTAAAAAGTATCTGTAAGAAAATCTTGTTTAAAAAAACACAAACCAACCCCAAAAGCAATTTTCAAAACTAGTCTTCTATGTGAAACCGATACTCTGCACAGACCCAGCTGATGCACAGACCCAGCTGATGCTACCTTTCAGTCTGTCCACACTTTGGAGCAAGTATGCTACATTATACTCTTCTTACTCTTGGTATCTTGACCACCCAGAACCCCACGTGCCTTGTTGCAGCTACCCTGCAGTGCCTCACCTGCACATTTATTTCTCCTACTGGAAATCAGAGGTCAAGAAGGCCTTCAGAGTCTCACAACTTAGATATAGTCTCAGTCATGTAACTGTTCAAGCTTAGACCAAAAAAAAAGAAAAAAGATCCCTTCCAGATCATCAAAGTGAAATACAGGTGAAAACCTGAGAAGGTGAATTCTTACCATTGCCCCTAGGAAGAGCAACACCAGACAGGGCTTCTAGGACGGAGCTTTTCCCAGAGCTCTGGTCTCCGATCACTGCGATCGCAGGTAAACCCAGATCTTTTTCTATTCCGAGAGCTCTCAGGCTGTCGATGAGGTCAATGCAGGGTCGGATCTTTTCCTCATATTGTTTGCACAAGGTAAGTTCTGCTGCCTGCTAGAGTTAAACTTACCATAAATTTTCTGTAATTTTAAAATAAGTTGTTTCCATAAAAAAACACATTTTAGGCATCTTTTCCAGCTCATCATTCTTTAGTAAACCTTACATAATGGCATTAAGCTGTACTTCACATCACTGTGCATCATTGCACCTTCATGTTATAAACATATGACTTTAAATACAACAAAATCAGTTGAGGTTGGATGAATGACCATCCTTAGTAAAAATATCAAATTGTCTAAGCTATCCTGAGAATGTAAAGAGTAAAAGGAGACCTCATTACTAAGCATGTTTTGTTAATTTGTTTCTCTTACTAACTGCCATTTTCTTCCACTCTTCTACAGATGAAGTGAAGTATATGTATGCAAATGAAGACTAGTCCCAGTAATAAGATAATTTAGTACAGAATAACTTATTAAATCTTTGTTTTGAAGTTTGAAGGTTTAGCTTGTGTGTAGACACCAAAAGCATTTTGCTGTAGTGTCCTGTGGCTAAAATCTTTTAGATCATCACATCTCTCCTTTCTTTGCTTCATTTTGGACATGAATATGAGTGATTTGTTTTAAATGACTGATTATTGTCACATTTTTGTTTTTACACACATGCCAGGTAATAACACAGTCTCTTCATTTTCACAAAAAAAACCCAAACCAAAACAAAACAAATAATTTCCAGCTCTTTACAACACTGGTCCACTTGCTGTTAAATATGCTCAGATAAAATGTACAAAGATCAGCTTGTTCTCTTCTCCCTGTTCCTCTCACCATGTTCCAGCCTGACTGCTGCATTTAGAAATGCAATTTTGAGAAAGCCAATGCTTAACAGACCCTAATGGGACAGGCACATTCAAAACTGATTTTCTGAAAACAAAAATTGAAGTTTCCCACAATCACCTTTGCCTAAGAAAGCCACTCTGAAAATGTGTCTATCAATCAAATGTAATCAAAGCAGATTTTTCTTTCAAGATCAGAAAGACAGCACACATTACTGGAGGCAAGTATTTTAAAACCTTATTGGTAACTCTCCCTACTATCTTCATTACGATGCTTACTAGCTAGTAAATCCTAACCATTCTCAAGGCACTTCATTAAGCATGACACAGACTTAAAAACAATCTGATCTCTGTGTCAAATATTCAACACAGGTTACTATTAACCTTTCTTTGTATTTCTGCTGAAGGTTGCAGATTTTAGGATTTCTGTTCAGTATTTGCTAGTTCACACGGTTCACACAGATACATGTTGCACATTAAATTGGCTCCTAGGCTGCTGCCATCCATTTTTTTACAGCTGCATTTTTTATGCCTGCAGATTAATTGCAGGTACTTGTCTTCCTAATTACACAAATGACTGCTTTGGCCTGATCCCAAAAGTACTCTTCTGCTTAGACATAACAAATGCAAGCAGCCCAAGGATACAAGGATTTCGTTTGGAGTACAAAGTGAAACACACGTGTAAGAGTGGGGAGGATCTGTGCCCTCTTCTGGTATCTGCCTTACCTTGTCCTGTTTTCCATAATGCTCTTTCTTCAACTCCTTCTCACAGTCAGGATTTTTCTCAGTCATGTTCTCTGACATCATATGATCTCCATCTTCTAAGTCTGGTGGGAGAGGTACTGCAAAAGCTTCTAAATATGGTTGAAAGGGAGGTGGTGCAAAAACACCTTTCTTTGGGGTAGGCTGATTTTTTGGTCTACCACGTAGGTTGTCCATAAGTGCTTCACCAAATGCTCTCTTGTACAGCTTCTGAAATCAAACATGGGGCACTGAGCTTGCAACAGTGATCATAGCAGAGAAAATCAAACACGATTTGCATTTACTGATTCAAACCCTCAGTAGATATCAAGCGCCACAGCTTTTTTCAAATGACTAAAATTGCTCTCCTAAGGATAGACTTGAAACACTTCTCCCTACCTCTCTTATGCTTTCTTTGTGGTTTTGTTTTGTTTTGCTTTGTTTTGTTTTTTAAATGTTGCCAAAGATCAAACAAGAGTTTTGGGGTTTGTTTTTTTTTTCTGGGGGGGGGGGGAATAGTTACACCAGTTTTTGCAAAAAGCCAGATTTCCTCAATGAAATATTTTGCTGAAAGGTGTTTTGAGAAGATCAGTCAGTGTGGTAGCTCCTCTGCATGGTTAAAGATAGTGTGTGAACTCTTAGTTTCAGTCAGCTGGGGTCAGGAGTACAGGGCTGTGTGGCTGCACAAGGAGGGTCCACTGGTAGTGAGAGTAGGGCACACCAAGCCATAGTCTGCTTTGCAGCCAACTCACCTCTCTTGCAGTAAAAACACTTGTCAGAGATGAATCTTATAGTAATTTTAGAAACTCTGTATGTCAGTCCCCCCCTCTATAGCTTAAAACCCCCTCCAAAAAGCAGACTTCGCTTGGCATGATGTTAGAGAAGGAAAAACTAAGAGACTTTTGATTTTCTTGTTCACCTTTTCTTTTCGTAACAGTTTTGTTGAGCTATTTTCTATGGGCGACTGAAGAAACTGAAAGCTTTTGCTCTTTTAAAAATAGATATTCCTGTCTCCTTTTATCAAAATAAAAAATAAATTACTATGGGGAAACGTCTCAATTTTGTCTAGCAATAAAAGATGATTAACTACATTAATTTCTTTATAGGTATTACTTTTTCAGTTTCTTCATCTTTCCCCACACATCCCCTTCCTTTAAAACTTCATTATGAACATTTTTCTCTTTCTATTAATGAATTGTAAGATTTTTCTTCCTTGAATGAGGATTCCCCATTCATTTGCCACCAGATTCTTTTGTTATTTTCTATTGCTACAGAAAATAATTTGCTGATAATAATGTTTCTAACAGTAATCCTTTTTATTTTCTCTCCCATTCTCTACCTGCCTTTCAATTTAGTGGAATAAACACTTCCTATAAATTTTTAATTGAATGTAAATATAACTCAGGAACAATGTTCCATCCCATTTACATTATTATTTATATTCATTGGGCTGTATTCAGAGTTATTCATGTACTGGTTTTAGCATATAGCCTCCTAAAGATGGATGTGTTTCCTTCAGGAAGAGGTTAGACAGCAAGCTTTAGCCATCCTTATAACAAATAGGATGAAATGCAAAAATAGTGTAGTAAGGCCATCAGGGAAAATAAAACAAAAAGAAAAAGAAAGATCTTGCAAGAAGTTTTTTTAGCTAGGTCTGCAATGCAGAGCACAGCGTGCACACACAGATACACAGGCTAACAAAGATTCCCACAGTAAGCAGCAGAATAAATCAGCATGCATGGATTTCTGAGGCTACCTGGCTGTTCTCCACCCAGACCTGAAAAAGGTTACATAGGTCAGTGCAACACTTTGCTGTGCCATGCAAGCATAGTGATTTCTTTGTGAATTGAGGCTTGACAACATCTGATGAAAGAGAGAATGAAGGAGAGAAAAAAAAGAGCGGCAATTATTTAAGTGCCTTTCTGAAACTGGCCAGAATCCACACGTGAAATGTGACACCTGGATGACCGTGCTGATATTGAAAGTCTGATAACACCACCCTCACCTGCCCCTGCCTCCGTCATCAGGACAATATTGGTTTCCTTACATTTAGAGGTTTGCCTGCCTGTGTGTCGGCAACCTCCCCTGGCACAACGCAAAGCCCTGTGCTACACAACCACATCCACATGAAGCACCAACCTGCTGATGGTCCTTAAGAGGAGTTGCATTGTTTTCCTCTAATGACCCTGTCTGCATCTCGAGAGGTAATAACAAAATCCTCTATCGAACCCAAAGCACAAAGCTGTGGTGCTGAACCCACACAGCTCTTGCATTTATTCACTCTGTGTCCAGCCAGAGGAGTGCATGGACTTCTACCTGACATACCCTGTGACTTCAGGGTATTTGGGTAAACTACACAGTTTCTGGGTTGTATGTTTATTAATTCTAGCTGCTTCCTCAGAAAAAAATTGAAGTAATGCAAAGCTTATGATGCTACACATGAATACTGCTGGCTAGACCTTGTTGCTCACCACTACCCTCACACAGAAAATACTTCAAAAAATGTGTTCCAATTTAAATGCTGTCTCTCAGTTGTCTCCCATGAAAGATGAAATAATACCAATGTCTCTTCTTTTTCCCCACCCCAGAAAGCAACAAATACTACTCCTGACAACTCTGTTTAACCACACTTACTTTAGTGTGGTTACGTTTATGCAGCCTTCGCATATGAGACTATTAAAAGGAATGAAGATAGCAGTCAACAATTGCATAATTATTTTCAGAAGAAAGAAAAAAGAAACTTGTACCTGTGTAGTGTCCTGTAGCAAGGAGAAGTAGTAACTGCTTCGCAATTTCTGGTGCTTTTTATTTACAGGCTCCACCCATACATTGTGACAAGAATCTGAAGAAATGGAACTTATTCTGCAATACAAAGGGAATAGTTTCGTGATATCTCTGGGAATAATAATACAACACATTGATTTTTAACTTTCATTTCCTTATACTCCAGCCAACTTTCTTCCCACTGTTCAAAGGAGGGCAGAAATGAAACTCACAAACACAGCTGGTTGGTCCCTTGCTTGGCTGTAATGTGCAGCAGGGTGATAGGGCCAAATAGCAGAGATACTTGGAAATATTGCCCATGAGCAACAACCTCCCTTTTATCCCCCACAAAGGCAGCTTACTTATATGGGGGTCAAAATCAGCCAGGTTGGGCAGAAACCAGGCAAGCTGCTGTGCTCCACTCCTACCGGGGCCTGACGGGGATGCTGGCCCCGTGTCATTCAGGGGATTCTTTCAGCCTACTCATCCCTTCATGTAAAAAGCAAGCGGGTGAGGGCTTCCACAGGAGGGGAGTAATTTTTACACCTTATAGGTAGACTTTCCAGGCCAGTCAGTGTGACAAGCCATGCCCCTGTTCACCTGGGTTGCACCTTTGCTGTCAGAGGCTGAGGGTATGGCTGAGTTTGCTGAATGTGGGAGACAAGAAAGCAAAGTGACATACTGTGATTTATCAGTATTGTGCACTGCTTCAGGGCAGCTGAGGACTCGAGCTCTTTCTCAAGTCCTTGTGCTGTGTTTCAACATTACCGGGTCAGGATGTTCCCTCTTCTGCTGTCTTTGCCCTCCTGTCCTGATTTTTGTGTTTTTATAGGCTCTAAGCTCTTAAGCAAAGTCACCTTTCTTTGTCCAGTTAGGGGCTTTGCAAGTCTGATTTAGGAGCAGCCCTTAGTTCTCGCTCCATCTGCTTTCGACTGCTGCCTCCACCAGCTGGTCTCTGTTCCTGGAGGTTTTAGTGAATGTGCTGTTTTTGGCTGGGACAGAGTTAATTTTCTTCATAGTACCTAGTATGGGCTATGTTTTGGATTTGTGCTGGAAAGAGTGCTGATAATGCAGAGATTTTTTTCATTACTGCTGAGCAGTGCTTACACAGTGTCAAGGCCTTTTCTGCTCCTCACTCCACCCCACCAGCAATCAGGGTGGGGGTGCACAAGAGGCTGGGAGGGGACACAGCTGGGACAGCTGACACCAACTGGCCAAAGGGGCATCCCATACCATATGAAGTCATGTTCAACATATAAAGTTGGGGGAAGAAGAAGGAAGGGGAGGATGTTTGGAGTGATGGTGTTTGTCTTCCCAAGTCACCACTAGGTGTGATGGAGCCCTGCTGTCCTGGGAATGGCTGAACACTTGCCTGCTGGTGGGAAGTGGTGAAAGAATTCCTTGGTTTGCTTTGCTAGTGTGCCTGGCCTATCAAACTGTCCTTATTTCAACCCACAAGTTTTCTCACTTTAACTCTTCTGATTTTCTCCCCCATCCCTTCAGGGGGGAGTGAGCAAGTGGCTGCATGGGGCTTAGTTGTTGGCTGGCATTAGACCAGAGCAGTGGGTTTCAGCAGTCACAGTGTTCATTAGAGCCAGTCCTTCCTCCCTTTTCCTCACCTAGCAGTGACTCAGAGGGCTTGTTTCTGAGCTCGGGCTGCAGGGAGTGACACAGACCTGCATGGTCAGCACTGCAGCTTGGTGTGAGCCGCAGCAGGGGACCCCAGCAACAACTTCTCCTGGCCTTGTCCACCACCCCTCTTCTTGCACTCACGCATAGAGACCTGTCTGCACAGAAATGGGCTTCTAAGTCACATTAGTGATCAGCTTATTTATATTTGGTGGTGTCTTTGTTATGTGGTTGATTCAGTTGCAGGGTTTTGTTGAATCACAGGACTATATGAGGAGCTCTGGGCAGTATCACTTTGCTCTGAAGGGAGAAATTGGAGTTCTCCTTTCTCCAAATGTCAAGATTTCAGTTCTCCTATTTTCTCCTGAATCATCAAAAATAAAATCTTTAACCCATAACTGGAAAATGTTTTAATGTAATGCATTGAAAATGGGTTTCATGTTTAGTTAATGGTTTATAACAGCATGTTTTACTGGCAATATGGTTCTACAGAAAACACAATCTTATCTTAAACAGGTTGCTTAAAATAGTATGTTTAAAAATAGATTAAGCAGAATTTCATTCCAAATTCAGAAGTGTAGAGTATGTTTTAAAATATTTTTAATGAACAGGAAAACAAGACACAATGCAAAAGGTGGAAAATCAAGCATTTGTCAAAGCAAATTCAGATTATACTTTTAAAATGGAATATAAAAATGTAATGTAAATGCACTAGTTAGCAGGATCATTATGTGTCATAATAACAACAAAATCCTTAGTCATAAAATTGTTATGGACTCAGTCACCCTGACTCGCAGTAGAGCGGCAGATCTTGAAGCAGAGGGGGTTTTCCTGAGGCAGGGAAATGCCAGGGCAGTGGAGAGACCTGCCAGGAGCCAGCAGCTCTGGTGGGAGATGCTCACATAGCCTGGGCATTGCCAGAGCAACCATGACCATCCCCATGCCTGTAAAAAGGGGCCTAGGAAGTCCCAGTGACCAGAGTGGACAGACAGCGTGGGGTGGCAGTTTGCACACATGGGCACGCAGAAAGAGCACTGTCACCCTATCAGCTCAGGAAGTCTCTGCCATAATGGTGGGCACTCACCTCAGCTAAAATCTGTGTTTCTACTGAGAAAGCCCTTGAGATGTCTGACACTTCCATCCAGAGGGAATTGGCAAGGAAGGAGACTCCAGTACAGACGATAGATTGCAACAAGTGCCCAGACCCTTCTCCTGGTGAAAAGGTAAGTACCTGCAAAAGATGTGCTTGGGTTGATGATCCATTGTGTCAGGTGGCTGAGTTGCAGGAAAAAGTTAAAAGGCTGCGCAAGATTAGAGGGGCTGAGATGATAGGTGGTTTCAGAGCCATGCTCCTGTGGTGGACACCGCAGAGAATGAGGTGCCTTGGATCCTGGTGACCCACAAAAGCAGGACTCTCATTCTATCCTCATCTTCCAGCATTACAGCTAAAACCAGATATGAAGCTCTAACAGTTGTAGATGCCCACAAGCAAGGTCTACAAGGAGAAACTGTACCAGCAGCACACAGTAGATACCACAAAAAGAAGCAATGAGTGATCATAGTGGGTGACTCTGTTGAGGGGCACTGAGACACTCACCTGCTGGCCTGACAGGGAGTCATGAGAAGTATCCTGCCTCCTGGGAGATAAGGTCCAAGATGTTGCCAAGAGGATGCCACAACTTGTCAAGAGCACAAACTACTATCCATTGCTACTCTTTCACGTGGACATGAAAGACACTGCAAGCTGGAATCTGGGCAGAATCAAGGAAGACTACAAAGCCCTGGGGATGCAAGCAAAAGTATTAGTGCTCAAGTTATCTTTTCTTCCATTTTACCAGTTAGAGGAAAGGGTACAACAAGAAATACACATATAATGCAAATCAACTCTGGATTTGTGGCTGGTGCCATTGTGATGGTTTTGGCTTTTATGACAATGGGACATTCTTCAATGACTATGGCCTGATAGGGACAGATGGGATCCACCTGTCTAGAAGAGGTGAGGGAAAACCCCAGGACCCTAGAGAATAGGGACAGAAAAGCTCTCAGAGTTTGTTCATATGAGCCATCAGAGGTGGGGCTGTCAGTAAAGCAAAAGAGATCACTCTAAAGCAGTTGCTGGGTGTGTGCAGAGGTGCCCTCAGGCCAGCACTGTAGTCACTGAAGTGAACAGGGATGTGTAGATTTTGAGGTCCAGACATTTTGCACATCTCTAAAAATCATTACTAGTTTATTAGTACAGAAGAAGCTCTGAGTCTACAGGACCACATGCCTGACCAAGCATTTGCAACTGTCTTGTGATGACTAGAGAACAGTACAGCTCTTGTACTTGATATAAAAACTATCTCAGAGAGTAACTAACAACAACCACTCAGGAGGAACTCCTCATTCAGCATAGGTAAGACCCCTGCAAGAGGTCCTTTTTTCTCCTGCAACAGCAAGTCTTTTAACATGCTTGAAAGATCAATAGATTAGCCCTAATTTTAGATCAAACATGCACAGTGCCCACGGAAGTGGAAAAAGCCCTGCAGTCTAACCTTTTTCTGCCCCAGCTGGAGGCATCTGCTGCTTCCGCACATCTGAGCCATCATGTCTTTGCACTGTGCATTGAATATCCTGATCTCCTATATGATACACTGTAGTGTCCCTTAGAGCAAGTGCCAATGTGAGTGATGCTCTACTGGTACAGAATTACAAATGTTGTATTGGGCTATAACAGTTGTTTGATAAACAATTCCTCCTCAGCCTACACTAACTACCACAATGGCAGTCCTGCACATAGGGAGACTAGCTACCAAAAGCAGCAGTTAATCTCCTATTTTTACCAATAGGGGGTTAATTTTCTTTTTAATATCAGAAAGCAGAAATTACCTGGAGTAGTGAATGAGAGGAAAAGACCTGGCCCTGCATTGAAATCACCAACAGCTTGAGAGCCCTCAAAGCAGAAGAGGACCTGGCCCAATCCTAAATGCCGTTGTCTATTGCTTTTCCTAGAGACTGCAGGAAGGGTTCACTTGATCAGCTTTCCACCCCAAGTCTCCTGCATCACCAAGGCACACAGAAGCAGCACTGTTTTGTCCACAGGTGCGTTTTGCTTCAGCTCCATGACTTTTAACTGGCTTTTGAATCTTGGGATTGTCCCCAGCTACAGCATATTGTCTCACATCACAGGAGGGGCTCAGTGAATCCAAACTGGAAAGATTTTGGATGAGAGCAAGCCAGCACATGTGTGCCAGGAATGCATCTAAGGCACCTGAGTCACTCTCAGGGGTACAGTACCTGAGAGCAAACAAAACATCATCTGAAGCAACTTCCTCCTCCCCAGGAGCTGCGTACAGCGAGGCCATGGGAGCCTTGGCAGGGAGCATTTTGCCCTACAGATCTGTCTCCACTGGTCCATGCTAAGGGAGTCAGACACGGCCTGTGTGAGCTGGAGGATCACGGGGGCAGTATCTGCGATCCCAGGGATAGGCAAACCCAAGTGGGGGTCTCAGCTGTGCCAACCTGTGGGTAGCTTTGCCCTGCAATCCTGTCTGTCAAACAGTGCTACCAGTTCGTAAACCAGGTGTAACTATAACGTACTTTCTCATGCACATATATGATGGTAAAGAGCACTGTGCATTTTAAGTGAAGGAGATTAAAAGCCTGACCAGAAAACCCTTTGTGTGAGGAGAAAGCACTTGCCACAACAAATGTTAGATTCCTTGATATTTAATACTGGGCAACTGCAGAGCAATTATGGATAATGTCTTTTGTTATAAAAGAAGAGTAAGATGGTAGTGATCTCCAAAGGGGAGGCAAACATTTATTTTTCATTCTTTCCATGGAAGGGTGTTGCTTTTGTTTTGCTTTGAAAACATCAGCTACAGCAGCAAAGTGAGGGATTATTTTCCTCTGATTTTTTTTCTAGCTCATCCCAATAAATACCCCTGTAGATACACTGAGTACTGGGTATCCTGTCTCTAGACCAGTATTTCATGGCTGCTAGTGGAAAGTGTGTTCAGCCAAGCATGAATAGCCACTTCCGACCTGCCAGGGACCATGAGATCAGCTGTGGGAGGCCACCTGCAAGATGCTGAACCCAGGGAGAGCTGACAGGTTAAAAGTGTCCTGGTCTTTGAAGAGCTCTTTTGTATGTGGGGAGTGGTCTCTGTAGCAGCACTGAACAGACCTGCAACTTGTTCCCTGGAGAGCAGAGAGTGAGCAAATGAGGGCTGCCAGGTTAGCATGGAGAAAGACCACTGTGTGCCATCATCTCTGAGTGGAGAGAAACAACTTAATTCTGTAGACTGGGCTGTTATTCTAGGAACAAGGAGACTTTGTAGCCCCAGGAGGCTCTTATTTTAGGGTTCTCTCTGCACCTTTACTTTCGTAGCTTCATTTAACCTCTCAAACAGTTCTCATTCCCTTTCCTTCCATTACTGTTGAAAGAAAGAGTGGGAAAGATTGCTTTCTTGCTTATAGTAACCCAGGGATGGTTCCATCGTCAGGTGGAAGCCTCTGACCACTGAGGGGGTCCTGAATTGGCATGCACATGTGCGACAGAGTAGGCAGGAAGCCTGACTCCCTGACAGAGAGGGAGTTTATCCTGAAGCTGAGCTCAGGGCAAACATGGGCCAAGCCATAAGACCTGCCCATTTCAGCAGCAGTCTGCTTTCTCTTCCTCCTACCATTTCTCTATCTCCTGCTCAATGGAGTTAATTTTCCTCAACATTCCCTCCACATTGCTGCTTAGAAAAACCCTGGGGAAATTAGCTCATCCTTAGATCAGTGAGGTTTACTTGTATGTGGGAACCTGTAAGCCCATTTGCTCTTCTTAAATGATTCAGACATTTGAAAATGTTGTAAATGCCCTGTCAATGCTGGCTGCCCTTGCAGAACAAAAGGACTTGGACAAAGAGGGTTACAGACCATCCCGTCTGTGCAAATGTGGTGCATGAGGAAGAATCTAGGCTGCTATAGATAGGAAACGGAAAAGGATGGCATTTGGGCTGTCAAAATTACCCTCAGGACTTTGTTGTCATTATTTTCTCCAGGAAAGGGAAGGGTGGTGGTGGGTGGTAGTGAGTGAAGAGGTTTCCCAACAGCATCTTAATGGCACTTACCAAGTAATGCCTCTAAATAAACTAGTGAGTAGCATCCCCTTTCAAACATGGAGAAGATGCATACTCAGGGCATACATAAATGTCAGTGATCTTGAGTAATAAGTTATAGAGACACAGACACCTTATATAAAATAGAGTGCTTCCGAGTCTGTAAAAAATCCATTTATATGGCTCCAGGTTTGAAGGAAGGCAAATGCCTGTAGGACCATTTGTACATCCTCATGTTCTGCTGCTAGAGCTTACCTGGAGAACAGGAAAAATTTTGTTGAAAGCAAGAGACTTGATTCACTCAAAGAGGAGGGGGAAGAATACCCCTCAGGAAGTGGAAGGGAGACACAATATAGGGGTTGGAGGAATTGTCTCTTGCAACTCTTGGCTGGTAGTAGGGGGGACGCAAATTTCCACTCCTGCTGGGTCATCTGAGGAGAAAGTGCACTGGAAGCAGGAGCTGGAGCACTCTTACGTTCGAAGTCTTGTTTATAGACAAAGAGGAAGCACACCTTATATACATATATATATGTATATATATGTGTGTGTATATGTATGTATATATATATGTACATACATATATTTAGACATTATTTTTATTATAATGGAAATCTTAACAGTCTAACTCAAGAATCATTATGACATGATCTAATTATTACAGAGAAACAAAGAACAATAATGCAGGTAGAGTGCTTCTATACAGAAAAAGTCACAATAATACAAGTAAAATTGCAACACACTTCTTAGCTCACTCTTCCACTGCTCCTCTGGGTCCTAAGGTGAGTGGTAGTGGGATATCACAGAGGGTTGTAAGCACCTGGAGTCCTTCACAGTGAGGCATACGATGCTCATGTTGATGTTTCTTCTTCCTCTCTTTTTCTTTTTTTTTTTCCCTCCTCTCTTCTTTCTCCCACTTAGGATCACATATATGTGTTCGCTAACACATATTTACACCTTTCCCTTTCTTCATTAGTGCTCCAGGTTACATCTGAATTTACTATATGCAATGCCATTTACACGTTAGATACTATTTCCTTATTCTCTTTGCTCCCCCTAAAACCAGTTATGTCCAGCTCTGGGTCTGCAGGTTGGGGTTTGTTTCAGTTTGGATTTTGTTGTTGTTGTTGGGTTGGTTTTTTTTAACTGGCCATTAGTGAGTTGGCTGGGGAACACGTTCCTGTTTGCCACCTCTGCAATGAAGCCAGGCAAACTCAGTGAAGGGTACAGCTGACTGCGGTAGTGATTATAAACAGTGAGATTCTCAGCACTTTTTGTTAAAACCTTGACTACTTGTGAGCAACCTGGAAAAAAATAATTACATTTTTAATCAAAGCACAGTGAAACACGTGAAGAGCTTTTATATCACTACACCATTTCCTGCAGCAGATGATAATCAGGACTAAAATTTGTACCAGCTGGGGCAGCAGTACTTCTATGTGCTTAAATGCTTTTTCAGATGGAGTAATATTAGGACTGGCATATTTCAAATTTTTCCTTTTTTTTTTTTAAATGACAAAGCAAAATTACAGACATAAAAAGAAAACAAGAGGAAAGGACTAAAATTATGATCAATGAACAATTCATACTAGAGGAGATTATTCACTGCTAGGCCAATGCTTACCAAGAACTAGTAAAATGAATGAGGGAAAAGCCTGTTGTTTTTTGTATTCTCAAGCACCATGCTTCTCCAAGACTGAAGAAAGCTCAAGTTCATAGTTGCTCTGGAGCTAATTGTATGATGCTGTGGTAAGTGCTATTGCTGGGAACTTTGTTGTGCTACAATGCCAGAAAGACAGTAACAGATGAGAAAGTTTAGGGGCTGGCTTAAAACCAACTTTGGCAGCATCTGAGCAGGAGCAGCATGAGGCTCAGCATTGCCTGTGTTAGTCTGCTGAGCTCCATATTGCTGTGGCTAGTTCCTGTGACCTACCCAAATCGACTAGCTTAGAGATGAAACAGAATGGATATCAGAAGTTTATCTTTGTTACTTGTGCTTTCATATTTCCACCCAATGGCTTGAAAAGTTTCTAAGTGGAAATTCATTTGTGAATTGTAGAATCCCTCTTCTTATATGTCCCTTTCCTTTTACTTGAAAACTATTGGTTGTGTTTCTAGATTTCCTTCTCAAAGAAATTACTGAGGCCCCAGCAGAGCAGGCAATAATTTACTGCAGAAGGGACTTATCCTTAGGGCTGGAGGTTTCTCGTGGAAGGACCAAATCAGTTCAAGGCACCTTGTGCCTGCAGCTGGCAGGAATATCTCACATCACACAGAAATCTCCTTCACGAATGTGCAGGTGAGGATGGAGGAGGAGTTGTCTTTCACTTCCATTTTTATTACAATGGGGATTTTCAACAACCAGCAGCCAAAAGACTGCTGATTTGGGACTGTTGAGCTCCTGTTCATCTACTGCAAGGGATGCTTCCTTAGCTGCTGAGTGGCAATGTAGCAAGGAGAGACTTCAGCAATTAACTAAACATCCAGATATGTGGTCACTGTGATGGACACAAACCTCACAGAAAGCAGAGCTTTGCTCCTGGGCTCCAGTTCTATCTTGTAAATTATCAGAAGGAAAATCAGAAACTAGCTGTACATGGTATTTTCTGTACTGGCTGCAAAAGCCAGAGAAATGCAAGGTCTAATTCTTCCACTTCTAGTCCTTGCAGGTAATAAAATCTGATCAAGTAGCACAATGATATTCAGTGAACCAGAATGGGTGCAAAATTGGAATTTATAGTCAGATGCGACCTCAAAGCAGTAATAACCCTTTGGAAAGTCTTATTTCAAGACCTCATTCCTCTTTTCCAAGTCCAGGTTATCATAGACCTCCTGGTCTGAGGGAGAAGCTAGAATTTCAATCTTATTCCTGAGAACTCCGGTAGGGAATCTCCAGGAGACAGAAAGCAGCTATAAAAAGCATAACCATATAAGATCTATATCAGAAGTACAGGGTTGAAAGGAGTATTGATTTTGGCTGAAATATAACTATTAAAAAAGGGGGTTTATTTTATTTATTTTAATGAGACCTGCAATGGAGGCTGAGCCAGCCTAAAGTATTTATCTCTACGTTCTTGTCTTTGGAAGAAGGAAAAAGTCATGTTAGAGCAAGTGCTTCCACATGATAGTAATTTTTGAACTGCAAATGTCACCAACACCAGGGGAAAGGGAGGAGAAGCAGAGGCCTTTATGTTGTGGGAGATAACAGGAAAGGGAGACAGAGAAAAAGCCTGTCTTCTCAGCCACTCTTACAATTACTCTATCTGCTGTGAAGTTGTGCTGCTGATGCCAGCTCCACTCAGGGACATCCTGCAGGTAATCCCACCTTTGGGCAGTCTGCAGGATACCCTAACTCTTCACCTCCCTGTGTTAAGAAATTTTCACTTTCATCAAACCTAGATTTTTGGAAAGGCATGAAGTACATCTGTGTTTGACAAACCACATTTTTAGCCACTAAATCCATTAACGTTGACCAGCCAATGGCCTGGTCCTTCAAACTACTTTCTCCAATTAAACATGTATACTCATAGCTTTCAAAAGAAGATTATTTCAGCAATGCTTTGTTGCTCAGTGCTGATTTAGATTACTATCTCTTTATTGCACACTGAATTTTAACCCCCAGTCCCCCAGTTTTAAAGCACTTATCCTATGCTAAAAGAGCCAAGAAGATGGACTTCAACTATTTCATTTTATGGAGGTTAAAAAGGTTCTTGTAAATGACTGATACAAATAACTGGAAACCCAGTTAAAACAACTGGATAACAGATGGCAAAGTGGTCTACTGTAAAGTGCTGCAGAGTAGAGGACCATTTACAAGAAGCAATTACACAAACACCCCTAAGAATCCAAGATCCTGTAAGAGGGTTGCTGAGGTGGAAACACATTTTCAATTGTGGATTTTTGTGCTTGAATTAAAATAAAATCTTTATATTTCATTCCATTTCTTATCTTTTTAATCCCTTCCCTCTCTGTGTATCTTCACTGCCAAAGGAGCATTAGCATTTCTTATTCTGCACAAGTAATGACACTGGCCAGACTACTCCCTTCAACAAAATCTTTTACAAAAAAATTTTTTTTTAATTCCTTATTAATTTAATTCTTATTTCCTCTGGGCTTAAGGATCACTTAAAGACCAAGGAAGACAATGCCTGTCTTGTGGACATAAATAGTTTAAAGAAGTTAAACCACTAGAGTAATAACACATTTTTCTTCAGTATCATGACAGAAGACAGAAGCTTCCCAATTCCGACACTTAGGAAATTAAATGTATATGTCTCTACCTTTCCCAGCCCTTTTCATCCTTCCATCTAATTCATTTGGTATATGTCCTGGTTTGAACCAAGACAGAGAAAATTTTCTATTTAGTAATTTTAATTTTCAGTTAAGTCTCTTCTAAGTATCTGCTCTTCCTGAAATTAACAGCATGCTTTTCAGTCAGTGTCTGCCTCTAGGACTGATAATGTTTGATGGTATGCAGAACCAAGGCCACTGCTCCAGAAACAAAAGGGAGGAAAGGAGTCACACCTGCGACCATCCTACAGGGACAGTGGACCAGAGTAAGTCTCTTTCTCTCTCTCTTATTTTCTTTCCTTTCCCTTTCTGTGAAGGGAGAGGGGTTAATAGAGAGCATCTGTCATTCGCTTAACTGCCAGCCCAGCATTAAACCTTGACAGTATAGATAATGGGAACACGACTTTCTTGTAGGATCTTGACATAGTGATGAGCTAATATGACCAAAGCCTTTGCATGCTGGATGTCTGCAAACCAAAACACTTCCCCTTGTCTGGAAGAAAAGCATTTCTAAAGTTATCAAAGGCAATAATGCTTTGTGTCTGCTGTTCTTCTAAGGATGGAGATTCAGCAGTTCCTGCAGTTCCTAACATTTCCCTGGGACAGAAAAGGAGGGGCAAATGAAAGAAAATCTTTAAAAACCCCTATTTTTTCACTACTTGTCACAGCATCCATGGATTTTATTAATGAAATTCAGCAGCCTGCCTGCTGGTAGGAATACTGGATACTTTCTGCACTCACAAAATTATCTGCAGTCCTCTGATAGGAGCTTAGGAGAATCCCCTTCATGTCTAAGAGCCAGCAGGAATATGAAAGAAACTCAGCCCATTTACTAGTATTTCCCACAGCCTGCCTGTATCTCCCTAGCCAACCCCAAATCCAAGTGCAGGGCACAAGCATTCCCTTGGTATCAGCAGGGTGAGGCTTCTCCTGTCCTGTAATTTGCTGGCTCCTTGATTACATATGCCCATGTATGTCAGATTGCCCTCTTGACACTGAACTCACAGGTACTGGATTAGGAGAGTGACAACTTGTCTGCTTCCTTACACACACACTCATAACACAAGTTTTCCCCATACGTACCTAAATATGCAGGTTGTGTTTGGTTCCTGCAGGCCAGACTTTTACCAAAACTGCTGGACAAAGTGGTCCAAATGATGTGAGTGGGAGTCTGTCCCATATGAACACATGCCTAGGCTCAGTCTGGGCACTTGCTAAGATGTCCCTGCCTGCTAGGATATACCCACGGCCAGGAAATATGAGTGGCATCCCCAGGTGCTGGAACACATCTCTAGGGTGTGAAGCATAGCCTCAAGGCTGAGATTCAGAAGGTGGGGAGGGGTAAATGTAACACCGAGACATTATTCCTCCAGTTCCGAAGGTGAGCTAAGCACAGCTGACACAGCTGAGGATCAAGTATCTGGAGACCCAAAGCCAAATCACTGCACTCAGGCACAGTGTGCACCACAGAGATGTAGCCACTGGTCTAACTTGCACTGCTGCAGGTCCTGATGAACTGCATTGATCTCATTTTTTGTGTGTGTTGCGTGGCTTTTATCAACCCCAGCATCAGCATGGCACAAATCTGCCAAGGTCAAAGGAGCTATTTCCTGATGCACGTCACTGTTGAGGAGATCAGAAGCAGGTGGGCTATCAGGGTGCTAGTGTGAAGTTAGTATTTGAAGGGGAAGAATATACATTTTCTATGCTGCTGAAAATGACCCCTGGAAAGAAGCAAAAAAGGGCATAAAAAAACCCAACAGAGAAGGAAAATCAAAACTTCAGAGTCCCAGGAAATGAGGAACTGCTGTCGCTCAGACATTATTAAAACCATCCATCTTAATCCCCTGAATTCTAGTAATCGTTCAGCATTTCACTTGCAGCTAAGAGATCAGAGATATGACACTCATGTATTACTTCCCACCAGGCATTATGTATAAGTAAAAGCATCAGCTTCTCTTTGCTCTTTTGAGTGGATTGCAGTCAGTGGGAGTTTTGCTTTAAGCACAACCTGCCTGCAAAAGGGCATCCTTTACTGAAGAACTTTTCTTTTCTTGCATTTTTCTTTTAAATATAGTGGAAGCTTCCCACCTTGAGGTAGGTAACATTACATAAAGAACCTAAAGAAATAGTTACCACTGAGAAACTGAAAATGTTGCCTATTATTGATCAATATTTCCTACTGCTGCCATCAAATTGGACTGCCAGAGAACTACGGATTTTTAAGAGAGATGTCAAGACCCTGAAATTCTTTTCATTCTCTTAAACTGAAAGATAAAAATGGGCTTCTGTTCAGGTACTTCATTCTGTATGGGATTGGTTGTGTCACGTTCACACTGGAGGGAAAAGTAGGACTGATAGCTACTTTTTCTAACTGCTTCTATCTAAAATGTCTACCTAAATGGTTAGGGGATACAAGGGACCTACTTGAACACTTCTTGTGAGGAATGCCAATCGGTAGGCTGGTGCTGCTGGGGATACTTGAAATGGGAGCCTGCTACTGGCAAAGGGCAGGAAAGGAAGGTCTGGCGTATTAAAGACCGAGCTGCTGGCTTCTCTCCCAGCAGCAAGTGAAAGGCAGTGTGACCTCCATCCGTGCCTGCGGCTTCCAGTGCCTGTCCATGACAGGTAACTGCAGAGAGGTCGGGTACTTCTTCAAGCAGATGCAGAGGATCTAGAAAGACACTGCTGCCATCTACTGCTGTGTCATTTTGCTTTTAAATGCAAAATCCCAAGCCCTGAGTAATACGACTGCCTAAAGCTCATGTTTTCCCATTGGATTTGCCTACTACAGTTAGAAAAAGATGAATTGCACTGCAGGTTTTAACCTCATTCGTGGTGGTGATCCTGCATGTTGTACTAACCACCCAGAAGTATTTCACAAGGCATGGTGAAGACCACAGCACTGACCTGTGGTGAAGATCACAGCACCTACTCAGCCCAGGAGAGCACAGCAAAGTTTCCTACCCACTGCTTATGGTTGACAAGTGTCATCTGGCATCAGCAGCATTGACCTCCACCGCTCAAGTCTGCCTGTGGTAAAGAGCACATGACAGAGAAGGTACAGAAGATTTGCATAGGGGATCCTACGCCCTATAGTCTTGCCCCCAAATAAAATTACATGTTTAATTTTCTAGTCTAGCTATTTCATGTTTTCCCAGATTAATTTTTCAGAATTACAGTTCCATGAAAAAGCTTTTTAACTCCTCCTTAGAAGGAAGTTCATTTAAAAGTGCTCATTGCATGTGCAAAGTCAAAATCCCTCTTTTAAACCAACTCTCTATAAAATTGCTTCTATTCTGAAAAGTTATTGAAAAAGTGGCACCTCTTTTGCTCAAGTGACCACTTTCCCATGATTTCTTGAGGTCAGGGAGTTACCAAAGTACTTGAGGCTTCTCTGCCTACCACATTTAAATACTGTGGCATGAGCAAAGGAAAACAAAGCTGATGACAGCTACTTGATGCTGCAGTTTACCAACACTCTCATCTAGATAACTCAACTGCAACTCTGAAAAAGTGAAAACACGGTGGAGTCAAAGAACATTTTGCGGGGACTTTTGCTGTGAAAGGTTCTCAGTGGTTTGATCTGCAATTCAG
Organism: Aegotheles bennettii; assembly: GCA_013398125.1. Taxonomy (NCBI): domain Eukaryota; kingdom Metazoa; phylum Chordata; class Aves; order Caprimulgiformes; family Aegothelidae; genus Aegotheles; species Aegotheles bennettii. Next base: position 218,785 of record VZRW01004381.1, on the reverse strand, counting down.
ATTACACACAGAATCACAGACAGAATCGGTAAGGTTGGAAGGGGCCACAGTGGGTCATCTGGTCCAACCTCCCTGCCCAAGAAGGGTCATTCTAGAGCACATGGCACAGGACTGCATCCAGATGGTTCCTGAACATCTGAAGTGAGGGAGACTCCACAGCCTCTCTGGGCAACCTGTTCCAGTGTGCAGGAACTTGCTCAGTAAAGAAGTTCTACCTCATGTTCAGGTGGAACTTCCTGTGCATCAGTTTCTGCTTGTTGCCTCTTGTTCTGTTGGTTGGCATCACTGAAAAGAGCCTGGCTCCAACGGGTATGCATCTTTTACTGTTGACCATTTGTAAAGAACAGAGTACTGGCAAGGAGTGTGAAGAACAGAGTAAATGTAAAGAATGTAAAGAATGTAAAGAATGTAAAGAATGGAGTACTTACAGAAATGGAGTATGCGGAATACTTGCACACCTCACAGTAACAGCTAAACAGAAATTGCTGTAAAATTTAATTGTAACTAATGTGAGACTAATTGTGGCCTGGAGTAGAAGGCAATGACAATCAGACTGTGCAGAGTTTGAGGACTGTCTCAGAGCTTGGCACATTGAGGATTGCCAACCGTTGGTACTGTAATTATGTTATTCTTGTAATTCAGACATGTAACAAAGGCTGATTGCAATGTAAAGGAATAAATGTTCTGCCAGTAACATGAAGACTGCCCGAATAAATCATTGGTGTCATGAAGCTGTACACTTAAGAAAATTAACATACACAAGCCATACATCTTGGCATTGATCTGGATGAAAGGAACGCTAAGTACAATTTGCTAAGTCACTTCATTCAAAGCACAGCAGAGGTTTGATTTTGCTATAACATCTCTATATAGGTGTTTATATATAACATCTATAAGGCTTTAACAGTAATGCTATAACATCCCTAGGAAGCATATACAAGGCATCTGGAACCCACTGCTTCAAACCTCCCAAGGAATAAGCATTGAAGCGTCTTCACAGAAGCTGTGTCTCACCACCAGCTCACACAGAAGATAAGACACCTATGATAGCTCTCCTCTCTTGCTAAAACACACATGTAAGGAACCGCTGCAGATGCAGAGAAGTCTTCTTAACTGCAAAACAGCCTTCAACTGCTAGCAAAGAAGGTCTTCCATCCAAATCCCCAAGCTTCAAAAATGAGGCCAAGTTCAGCATGTGTTACAACAGCTCACGTTCACTATTAGATATGTAAAATACCAAAATGAGGCCCCTGACTTAGACAAATTGTAGGATAAACAAGTAAAAAGAAAAAAAAAAGAATTACTTAGATATGGAAAAAATCTTGAAACGACTATTTAAGTACTCAATTTGTAACTACCTCATCAGTAGCAAGGTGATAAGGAGCCACCATTGTGAGTCTGCCAAAGTCAAATTGAGTCAAACTAATTTAACTGCTTTCTTTGGCATCATCCCTGGGCTACAGAGCAGTTTGCAAACTGGTAGCAGGAACCATAGCTTTAGGAACTGGTGAAAGCAGAAAGCTGCTGTGGACACTGCAGTGACTACAACCAGGTAGTGGCAGCTGTGACAAGGGTAGAGATTTGAAGCACCGCTGAGAGGGCTTCAACCAGGCGACATGGAGAGCAAGAACAGACTGAATCTGGCTGTTGGCAACCATCCTCTCAGGTCACCACTTCTGCTTTTCTCCCACCCGAAGTCTACAGTGTGGGATACTTATAAGTAGCTGTGCTGAGTGGCATGACCCATTTGAAGCACAGCATGTTAAGAAAGTTGCTGCTAATTGAATGTTTTAATTTTGAGAAAAATGTAAAGAAATATTAAAATATACCAGGTAGGTTCATTCTTGGGATGAGAGAGTTGATGAGGACAGTCTTCAGATATGTAAGAGAGTCATATAAAAAGAATTGTGATGAGTTATTCTCTGTGTAATTGGCTTCGTCCTTTCAGGTTAATTCAATAATTAGAATAACTAGAGTAACAGTGAAATACTACAGGAAGCAACTTAAACTGTGTAATCTGCCATATGGGACGCTTACGAACAACAGGGGGGACAAACACCAGTTAAGAAAGGTCCAGACATACTTGATGTGCTTCAGAAAAAGGAAATTAAATAAAGGGCTTCTACAGTTTCCTTACAATAATGTGTTTGACTCTACAGTTACAGGGAAAAAAAATCATTAATACAAACCATGTCGATTTGCAGCTTGAATTTGATTAAATAATTCAAGTAACTTGATCTTCATGTGCTGACATTGCTATTCCATGCTGTCAACATCACCAAAATCAGCTCAACAAATGTAACTGCTATTTCCATACTTTTTCTGAAGAGAAGTGACGTTACTAATAAAATAGCATAAAAATAATTTGCTTTATTGCTCGTGATTTTATATTACAATTTAGACTAAGTTCTATTTATACATTGGTCTTTTAAGGGAATCAAAAGAAAACACATACTAAAAACAAGTAAGCAAAACCAAAACCCTAAAATTACTAATGACAATGTATAAACACTTTCAAAAATCCTAGTATTTTATGACTGGCTTCCTGAACATTGTAATTCCAAACCAGAGTATTTTGTTTGTCACCAAAACACATATTTGTTTTCAGATTAGATTAAAACCTCGCAGAGGAAAAAAAGGTTAAAAACTGTGCATAAGACTTATTTTACAATTACTGTTCAGACGCTTATTGAGTTCTGGAGGCAATTTACTAGAGTCATAGATATAAAAATATAGAATCATCTTTATTAATGAGGTATGCATTTGTTCAGACCAGGTTTCTTGGGATACAGCCTTCTATTTGGATTTCAGCTGGCCAGCCACTGTATCTGTTCTGATTCTTGTCAGAGTGGTTTATCTGTTAAAAAACAAACAAAAAACCTCAACAATATTCAGTTTACCTTTTACAAACTAGTTTGTTGGACCTCATACAACAGAAAGGGGTAATGGGTAAGACTGGGGAGCTAAGTGGCACATTGCACATGCTGCTTGACATAATGGGTGAAGAGTCCACCAGTTTCTCTCTTACACAAAATGCTTTATTTATTTCCCAGATGGCTGTCATAGTATGCACTAAACAGAATACCTTTCTCCTGCAGGAGCTGGGTAATGCGAAGAAGATTGCAACAATATGCTGGGAAAAAAATAACTATGGAATTTTCACACACCTTTGGAGGGAATCATCAAAGGAACTGACCTCTGTATTGGGTTTTCTCATTTCTGTCTGCCTCTCTGTCATACAGATGAGCACTACTGGGCTTATAGAAAACGAATACAACAAGGTCATAGATGCAAACAGAAATCTGATATAGAATTGGTATCTTTAGTCCTCCTGAAATCTGAGGGCAAGTTATTCATAAAGGTTTTGTGATGCAAGCATTGATGTATTTGCATGGCCAACGTGAGGTAGACCAATTTTCATATAAAAACAGTCTTTATGAAGTCCTTGGAATTTGTCCTTCCAGGAGGAAATGCAAATCTCTGCACAGCATGTCAGGTGGACATTTAAAAACTGAGACTCTCTAGAATCACTGGTCACCTCTGAAGTTTGTCTACAGGTGATTTAGTACTGGTGTTGTAGAAGTCAGCGCTGCACACGGCCCAGACTCAAAGAATGATGATGCATTAGAGAACTTGCTTTGTACGACTGAAGCCTCCTGAACAGATTACAGTTATTATAGCTAACCCATGAAATCTGGACCTGAAGGTTATACTTGATATACAGAGAAGTACAAAATGAAAAGAAAATGACCTGACCTTTTCTTTTTGGATATTATCTGGCAGCTTGAAGCCTTTGGCAGCTATAAAAGCCCAGCTTGACCTGAACTTCATATTCTGTATTTCTTTACTTCCCAGCTCTTCTACTAGTTTCTTGGTGTCACTTTTCAACCTAGGAAAATTTAGTGAAAAAAGTGTCAAAAATTCAGGATGTGAAGAATTCTGAAAAAGAAGACAGCTGATACATGCTTTACATTAGTAGATCAACAGAAGTAACAATGAGAAGTTCTGAGAGCTGTCTTAGTAGCATGCCATTAAGCTCACAGAGCAAAATTCTTTTCCTTCCTACTTTCTACATTTTTGATGTTAATACAACCTGTTTATAACAGCATAGCAGAAAGAAAAATGTATCTAAAATACTGTTTGATATTTCAACCCTTCTGAAATAAGAACAAGGGCATCAAATGTTTATCAACCAAATGATTAAGTCTTTCCCAGTATAATTACTGTATCATGAATTCAAATAAAAAAAAAAAAGATTTGAAAGCACTTGAAGAATCAAGAAGTAAGAAGGAATGTGAGCTAGATACATTATAATTGGAGGTGTGGATACCTTCTTAATAGAAGGCTGTGACCAGAGGTAACAGCAGTGCCCTTTATGAGGACAACTAGTGCTTTTAAACTAATACAAGACAATCTATCCATCTTTGGAAGCATCAACACACATGATATGGGCAAGCACTGAATGGGCATGTAATCAAAACCTTTTAGGTAGGAACTGAGAGAACAACCCTTAACAGAGTGAAATTTACCACTCCTTTACACCATTTTGCAATAGTGATTTCCATGCTATTCATTGCTCTGTTCCTCCACCTGTCATGAGTAACTTGCTTACTGGGTGCTTCCATCATCATGAGTCACCATCAAAAGCAGGGACCCTTCCGGTGCATTTTTAATGAAAGTCATCATCTCTCCCGAGTGGTCTGTTGAATCAATTACACAACTGATTATTAATTACACACATATCACATTCCACCTACTTTTCAACTTGTTTTCATTGTTTTGCCTTGTCTATTCAAAATGAGATCTAATTAGGCAATTTTTCTGTTTACAGGCAAAGGGCCTCACCGTGAAAGGTGCAGAAAGCTGCCAGCTCTCCCTGATGGCTAGGAGAGCATGGATTGATCTGCGTTTCCCAGCAGAAAACAAAGACACCTCTGAACAAAAGCCATTTATGCCCAGGGTAAGTATATAGATGGTTTCTTATGTTTACCTCACATAATATTACACATGCAAACAAAGCACGGAATAGCCCAGGAAAAGTCATTGCTACTCTGTGAGCTTCCTACTACCATGTTAACTTCAGAGCCGAGTTACACACCCCATTGTATACCCACTTTCATTGAGTGGCAGCCTATTTGCAGTTAATTGATTAATCTATTTACTGGTTTTGCAATTGCTAAACATAGACAAAACACTTGTTTGACATAAAAAAACATATGTAACAGACACCCTGGAGACATTACAGTCTACATACCATATATAAAATTGTAGCCCCATGATTAGGCACAATGTGATTTCTATTCATGCATGTAAGGCCACAAGCACTCTTAAATGGTCAGACAGTTTTCAGTGCCTCATAGCATTCTGCTTCTCCTTACTAATAGGTAAGGAAACTCATATCTTTTGAAGTTTGGAAAACATGTTAAAAGCTACTCTTAAAGTAGATCATCTTTCTAGCTATATGAAAGGATGTTAAGAGACAGATTAGCATATTTCCTATAATCATTTTACAACTAAAATATAACAAAATATGTCAGGAAAAGGAATTTTGCTGAGTTAAGTGTCTGGATGTGGTACCTGGTTGAGTGCTATTCCTACCAGACTGAAATAATGGTGGGGAAAATAAAAAGAGACAATTGAAAATGACAATTTTACAATAAAAAAAGAAAAAAGCAGCAAGACGTTTTAGAGAAAGACAATTAATTATCTCAACAGAAGAAATTCAGCTTTTCAGGCAAAATTTGTCATGAGATCTGATCAGACCATATCTTATGAAGACAACAGCTGTTTGTTTCTAGTGAATCCCCTTCAATAATACAAGCATTGTCATTTAAAGAGCAGTATAATTATATAAATAGAAGTCCTTTCTTAACGCTGAAGCACTAACAAAAGCTCTGTCACACTCTTTTCCCTACCTCCTTCCCACATGTCAAAATAATTTACCGCTGTAACTTTTCCTGTTTTATCTGTAATTAAAAAAAAAGTTGTGTGAATATAAGCACAAATTGTTAAATTCAATCAGCATATACAGTGTTTTCAGCTAAAGGTAGGCATCTCCAATTTTGTGTATCATTGATCTGAGTTTTCTTTCGTGTAAGTTTTTAAATTGGAAGGAATATGAAATAAGACTTGGGGAAAGTATTTTGTTTCATGTAGTCTCTGAATCATCAAATTGACTAATACATTTTTATTACCTTTTATTTTAAAGAAGAAATTCAGTTCACTGTGTACTTCCATGATTTTATATATACACATATTATATTAGGTCACAACCATAAATAGGAAAATTGGTTAAGTGTAAGACTATTTGAATGAGCTTAATACTACTCTGCACGATGTTTCAGATGTGCAAGCTTTCATACCATTTGAATCTCCATGGACAGAAACTCAACACTCATTACTGTATCAGAAACTGGGCACGCAAACAATTAGTCAGCCCAAAACATTTTGGTTAATATTAATCATTAATTATGCTGCTGTTTGGATGGCTATCTTTGTTTAAACAAGACATGCACAATTGGAAATACTTTTCAGATTTCTAAATCCATGCTGAGTTAATTGATTTTCGTTATCTAAGACCCATATCCCGACTACACGGGAGGGTCTTTTCCATCTAGAGTGCGTCAGCTCATTTCTAGTGAGAAGATCCAGCAGTTCCTGATTAATTTCTGGCTTATCTTTGATCCATATATGGTAAAATCATGAAGGCAAATTCTTCCAAACACAGGATTTTAAATGGCAGGTTTATCACACTGAGGAGAGGAAAAGGTGGCAAAAATCTGTCAGTGGTAAAACAGCATTCTAGAGCTTGGCTTCTTCTGAGCAGAGATGACAAAAAATGAAAAGGCATTAGTGAAGGCTGCAGAAATCCACAAAACTCTTTCTCCCTCCGTGCTGTCAGCTTGGGCTTAACAGTTCTGTCTTCCTTCTTACCAAAGACCATATTCATTCAGAGAAGAGTTATGATTATGCAATAAAATACAAGTGTGATGCGAGGAAACTTACTGAGCACAGTCATTAGCTTGACTGATCTAATTAGAGGACAGGTAGAAAATATGTCTCACTGCAAATTGGTTTGAGATAATGGACAGATTTACCTGCAGATGGAGATGAAAGTGTAGCTAAAATGAATACATGTGTGATGAAGGAAATAGTTGTTTTAAAATGTGTAAAATTATCAAGGACTGAAGCTGAAAGTTGACTCTAACTGCTGGAGATCATGGATATTTTTGCCATGTTACATAAGAAGCTGTTCTTTTATCTAATAAAATACACATATACTGCTTCTATGCAGACATTTTCTATTTTCTTATACTGATTACGAACACGTTTCTTCTGTTTATCCAGAAGACTATTTCTCTCAAACACATTTATTTTTCTTACATGTAACATGAATCAAGTTTGCAGTTTTTCCCTTTCCTTCCATACTAGCTAGTAAAAAAAAAACCACAAAAGAAACACCACCCTCCCCCCACCCCCTACCACTCCCCACAAGAGCCTCTGTAAAGTATTGCAGTACAAAGGTACTCTCTAACATTTATTCTCTTACTTACAGTTCACAATGGCAATGTTTATACCTCTTCCAACATTACCCTTCTCTTCACTTATAAGCCTGGAATCGAAATAAATACAGCATCAGTAGAATGCATCCATCCAGAAGCTCTGATCCAAAGTTATATTTACCAATGCTAAGGTACTTTCTGATGTTCATGTTTTCTTCAGTTATTTAATTCAAGACTTTGTAGGAAACGAGCTACAGCTTAAAAATCTTGCACGTTATAATGGTTTCCTTCAACAATGCACAATGAGTCTTTTAAAATGAGCCAGATCAAGACAATACCTTGCACAAATGCAGTCAGAAAGATAAAGTAGAAAAAAAAAACAAGATAAAATGTGATTTTGTGACAGTATTCTGTGTTGACTGTACCTACACAAAAGATCATAGCAAGATTTTGAAGTCACTCTACCTGTCTAGTTTGAAAAGCTATGAAAGAACCTGACTTTCAGAAGGTGTTGATCATTCAACATACTGTAAACTGGCTATCCTGAACCATCGGGATTAAAAATGATACTTGAAACTAACAGTTGAATGCAGCTTATGTAGAAGAACAAAGGAAATAACCTGAGATTAGGTATTTAAAAAAAAGGGGAGGGGAAAAAAATGTTAAATGCTGTTAGGTAAATTCTGAAGTTTATCACTAGAAGAGAAGCCTCCTTGTAGGAGAATATTTGCTGATAGTGAACCAAAATGAAACACCCAAACACCCTTCTTCATACTACAAAGCACTTGCTTACATTTAAAGCTAAACTGGTACTTACAGCTCATCCTCAAAACAAATTTTAGCCAGCTTTGCTTTGCCACCACCACTAAGAATCCGATAGGCATAGTGCTCAGGTGCACAGGGAGACCAGTGATCACACTTCTGCCTTTTTGGGACTGGGGCTACAACAACAAAGATGGAAAAACGTTTTCTTGGATGCTGCATAAATAATTTCTACATGGAAAGAATCACTTAATGTCAACATGCTAAACTTAAACACATATACAAAGAACTCAATCCTGCCAGATTTCCAGTATTATGGCAACATTATCACAGATTTGCCAGGCTTTAAGTTATCACTGACTTTCAAACAGCTGCTGGGACCAAGAGCAAGCTTACCTAGGGAAAAATGCCCCATATACTATGACCTGATTTGAATCTAGAGTGATTATTTTGTGCTATTTCATGTAACAGGAAACAAGGGCTACAGGGATGAAGGACTCCTACCAAATAGCTCGAAGTTAATAATTATTCTCATCTTCAGCCTTTTTCACATGATAACATTGTCACAAAATGAGAAAAATATACACATTAAGCCAGCCAGTCAGATTAGAGGGGAAAAATAACGAGAATTTAATCACAAATTTGGTTAATGATTCAACAGTTTACCATAACTGTAAAATACATGTGATAGAACCAAAGCAGCACCCGCAGTTTTGTGCTTATATGCCAGCAAACAAATTAGGTGTTATTACACTACTAGTCAATTAATTATATTTGCATACTGGCAAATACAGATTGACATTGTGTTTTTTCAAAAAGTGTCTAAGAAATAGTTCAGACTTGTACTAATTAATTCACTTTACACAGCCAACTTCATTCTTACAAGAGCACATACCAAATAATTTATTAGCTAACAAGCCATTTGTCATTTACCATCTAAATGCACAATATTAGACACAGTATAAAGGAAAAAAAATAAAGAAATACAACTACACACCTCTCAACACTGGTTTCTTTCCAAAGTCTTGAAGATTAGCAATAGAAGTTGTTATTGACTTGTTGGGTATAAGAGCAGCGAATATGTATCCCAAGTACCAAGCAGCCAATGATGTCAACAGGAGACCTGCTAATTTCCCAAGATCTGCCAAGGAAAAAATAAATAAATACAAAACCACAGAGATGTAAAGATGTTTTCATTGCAACACACACAATCCTGTATTTTCCCTTGCATTACTATACAAACAGGCTATTTTATTTCTGATATACTGGGTTAACTACAGCCTTCAGAGATGCGGCAATAGAGTATTTGTTGCCTCCCCATCTCTCACAACCCCTTTTGATTCTAAAACATGATCTTCAATCAGAAAACTCCCCTCAAGACTCCTTTCAATTCACACCCATAATACCCCAAAGAAACACGAAGTTCAACTTTACCCTAGTGGGATCTTGACTCCAAAAAGTAAGCATCAGACACTACACACAACTGTGCAGGTAATACACAGTTACTATTGATTTTCTGTGGTAGGCAGATGCTACAGGAATGGTTTAAAATGCTAGCCACACAGACAACTCCCTCCATCCACCCTCTTGACACAGTGGGTAGAAATAACTGGAGAAGACCCAAATAGCCTCGGTCACACAATGAGCTCTGACTGCATTCCAACACGACTCTCAATATGCCACAGTTTCCATGGACTGTATTAGCAGTGCATATACACACTACCAAATCAATTCTGTATTGGCTACCTCCTCTCCCTCCTCATCAGAAATGCTAACACACGTTCCTGATTTCAAAGAAATGCACTATGATGCTAAGTGCACTTGCGATGCTAAACAAGGGAGTATCACACTGCAATTGTGAAACACTGATGTTTCGATGTCACGAGAAACTTCCTGATTTGTAAAGAAACATGTCCTTGAACAGAATGGTCTGTTAAAGTGAAAAAAGAAAATTTTTTGTTTCATAGGCCTTAAAAACAACTTCAGCAGTACCAATGTCCAAAAATATCCAATACGTTCACTCTGCCAACCTGCTAGAAAGCACTGTGTGTTATCTAGCCTAAATCTTCCTTGTAACAGTTTACACTCAAGAAGATATTCCTTTCTTTCTTGGAACTGCTTTTTATGAATGTTAAGACACCTGCCCTACCCCTTCTCTAGAATAAGGCTGGATTGTTCACTTGTTCTCCTCAAATCCTGTTTTGCAGGTCCTACCGCTCTCCCGAGGATTCTGCCCAATTGTTTGTGTCTTTCAGTGCAGAATGGACACTTGAATAGAACACACACATTCTGGAAGCTCTACTTCTGGTTATTCATGCCAGAAGGAAGTTTGCCTTTTTTTTTCTTAAGAACAGACTTTATTGACTCAGGTTCCATTTATAATCCACCATACAGACCAGATCTTTTTTCCTGTAAAGCTTTTATCTCTCTAGCTACTCCCTAGCCCGTATTTGTGCATGTGGTTATTCCTGCATTCTACCTAGCTTTAAAAACAAAAAGCCTAACAAAACAGCGCAGAAGATGCATTGGTAAAGCTAGCACTGAACAGTACTATCACTTTAACTCCCCCTTCTCTGTAACAGCAAATGAAGTAGCAAGTGGCCCTCTCTGACCCAGTCATCCTTAACAACCCAAGCACAGCTGCACTCCAGTCCTTGAGTCCCAGTGAGGAAGAATGCAAATCATTATGAACATTGAAGGTTCTTCTATAAATAATCCCAGTTTCTCATTTCCTGCATCAGACAAAAAGGAAAAAAAATAAAAAAGACAGTAGACCATTTTAAGATACTGATCTGAGCTCTGAAAATGTTCCGTGTTGTTGTACTTAGGAGTCATAAGTGTGTGCATTTTTGTTACTGCAAGGAAGACAATGTAAGAAACTTCCTGTATTTTCATCAAAGGATTAAGATTGAGAAAGTAATACAAAGATTTGTCAGAGACATAACAAATTCCCCAATTATTACCTCAGTCTAAGAGAAATCCGTCTCACTCTACCACTAGTAGTGGTGCAAACCTGCACTAAAACTGTACTAAAAATTACTCCATTTAAATCATACAGTGAGTGTGAACATGAACACTAACAAAGCACACATGCACAAAGAAGGACGCTGCAGGAACCCTGTAGAATGAAACTTACTCACTTTTTCTCTTTTTGAATATTAAAAAAAATATCAGATTTATACACAAAATATATTTAATTTGTAAAGGCAACCAAGTCACAAGTTTTAAAGACAAAACCCAGGAAGAACTAAGTGAAAACTTCAACAAATTTATTTAAAGATTTCAGTGACTTTTTTCCTTGGGGGGTGGGGACCATCGTAAAGCTCTATGAGATCATCAGTCGGGTTTTGTTTTACTTTTCCGCTGTTGGCTTAGCAGGTTTATCTTTACAACGATTTTGCACTGTTACACATCAAAACTATGGAGCAACTCTGTTGCAAAATAGGCTCAAAAGCACAGCATTTTACCTAAGTAGAAGTACAGAATATCTAACTTCTGTTATTATGTTCCATATTTTACCTAAACCACAAGCTCAAATGGTTCTAAAATTTGCCTTTTGAGGTTTAAGGAATACGTTCACCAACTCTTCTACAGAGTTTGTACTTAGTTCTCAAAACTGTCAGAAAACGTTTGCACTGTCCACCAGCTTCTGGTTTTGCTTTCTTGGATTCCGAAGGCGATGTGGGACCGCACTGGAACCATGTGCTGGGCCTGCCCAGATCTCTCAGGTTTACTGAGGCTGCTCATCCAGCACAGCGATACTCTGTTGTTGGGTACCTGCATAGACAGGTACCTGCATAGACCTGCATAGAACCCCACACTGACAGCAGCCAAGCCATACGCTGAAGACAGACTTAAGATAGTTAAGACAGGTAAGATTTGTTATCCGCAGCAGTTGGGAGTTAGGAAATGGTCGATGCAGAGGAAACCGCGCTGCTGCTGGTTTTAGAGGCCGCGGCTCCTCGGCCCACGGTGGGCCCAGCACGGCGGGGCAGCAAGGGCATGGCGTGTCGCTGAGGGGCTGCGCGGTGCTCAGGCAGGTGGCAGGAACCCCCCTCGCCCTGCCGGTACCACAGAGGGGTACCAGGCCAGAGGTACTGGGCCTCAGGGGCGGTGCCAGGCGGGTGAGCGGGCAGAGGCGCAGGGAGGCGGCAGCCGGCGGGCACCCCCGTGGCCTGTGGTGGGGGGCACCGGGCAGCGAAGCAGGAGGAAAGCAGACAGCCAACAGCCCCAGCCTACAGCAGCTCCCCGTCTCCTTCCTCCCCCAGGCGCTCGCCTCCTCCTTGGCAGCAACTAAAGCACTCAATGTAAGCACACTATTATAAATATTTAGGGGTTTTTGTGCTTAGCGGACTTAACATCCCCACCTGGCTAATTCGCATCCACCCGTACGCGGCAGGGCTTCAACACGGGAAATAACACATCTACCGAAGAGTCGAGCTGAACTGCTCCACCCCACGGGCTGGGTGCTGATCCCCTTCCAGGGGTCGGCCAAGACGCCCCA
>VZRW01004381.1:166418-205350 GCA_013398125.1 Aegotheles bennettii | reverse complement strand
CACGGCGCGGGGTGAGGCCGGGGGCCGCGGCGCCCCTCTCGCCTTGGCGGCCGCTCTGCCCTTGGTGGTGCCGGGGCGGGCTGGGCGGCATCGGGGCCTCCGCCCTTGTCTCCTTGGCAAAGGCGGAGAAGGGCCCGGTGCTCGCAAGGGCCGCGGCTGTGCTGGAGCAGGAGAGGGATGAGGGGAAGGAGGATTCATCTGCCAGACCGACCCTCCCGTACAACCATAGATGGCACCCGAAAACTCCAGCATGGGAGGCAGTGCTGAAAGCTGTTCTCTGCTGAAAGAAACCAACTGGCTGGTGGGATGGAAAGGAAGGCTCACACACCATCCGACAGCCTGCTCGGAAAGCTGTTTCCCCCCACATCTCAAAATTAACTGGTTATTTTTACATCTGTTGAACCCAGCCCAGAAAGCAAATGGCAAGCCAGGAAGGGCCTGTTCCTGGCGCTGGCCGGGGTCTGCCTGGTGTTTCAGCTGTTGAGGCCACGGGGCAGGGCCCTGCTGGAGCCCCCGCCTGTTCCCACCACCCACTGCCAGGCACCGGGATGCCACAAGCCCCATTGTGGGCACCAGCACACCGGGCCCAGCCCTCTGCTCCTCTCATCTTGCACTGGGCCCCGACAGTGCTGCAAGCAGGGCATCACACACCCTCACCTGGACATCTCCTTCCCGCTGGGGTAGCTTGGCCAGTCCTCGGTCCCCATTGCCTTGCCAGAAAACCTGGCACTGATTGCACTTGGGTTGTGGGGCAGCTGCCCCTGCTTCTCTCCCACTCCCCAGTCTCCCAGGCCAGATGTAAGGAGCGGGAAGCTACAGCACGGCGCTGGCAGTGCACGTTTCCTAGTCTGTGGCAGGTAACTTGAAATAAAGGCAGTGCTATCAGGAGCTCCACATCACGGGCTTGCTTTTCTGTTTTTACAACTTCCAGTTTCCAACATGCCATGGTTGTTGGCAGGCCTGCCTGGGCGCTGAGCCCTGCCAGTACCCATCAGCCTTAACCCTGAACCAAGGAATCACGGCTCACATCAAGGACACCTTCTAAGGACTTAAGTAGCCACTCAAACATATTCAGGAAATGGAGCTGAAGACCCCCAATTTGGGCAAAGCCCAAACAAGGAAGCTGGTGATTTAATTTTAAAAATCGGTCAAACTACAGGGTGTTTCAAAAAGATGGACCCAATTTCGATTGAAGATCCATTTCAAATGGGTCCCTCTTTTTGAAACACCCTGTACACTGTGAATTAGTATTTGCCCTTAAAACTTCCTGATTTAGTTTCCCCTAAGCTTCATCCTTCCCTTTGCCTCTAATGATGCACAGAAATTATGTTTAGTTCAGCAAACAGAAAAATATAATCCTGCAGAAGGGCACCTACCAGGATGTCAGCCAGACTGGGGTTTTGCCTTCTTCCCAGGACACCCATGAAAACTATAAATGTTTCCAGTTCCTGGAGAAGAGGCATTTCTTGTTCTCGTCTGTGAATGGAATATTGTAGTATCTATAAGTGGCAGGTAGAACCTGAGGGAGTTATTTTCAAATGTACTGGAGCTTGCTGGAAAAGCAACATCCAATAAAACTTAGGTGTGCGAATAATTGAAGTGGCAGCGTGGGACAAATAAACTTAAGAAATGGAAAGCATAGGAGAAAAAGGAAAAGGAGTTATGAGTGGGCTAGAGAAAGTTAAGGATAACACTGTTCTGGGTTACTTTTCCAAATATGCAGTTATTTCTGGAGGAACTGTTATCCTGCAAGATGGCACATCAGAAAATCATGTCTCTGCTAATGAATGATTGATTGAAACTATTGAAGAGTGCATTTCTAGCCTTTAAAGTAAAAATAATGTATCTTGGCATGGTTTGGACAGTTGCTTTACACCCAGCCCCCCCCCCAGAAGGGGGAATCAGGGAAAGGAAAGGAGACCCATGGGTTGAAATGAAAGCAGTTTTAATAGAATAATAGTAATGACCTAATATTACCCCCAATGCTAATACAAGATGCAAAGTTATACTCAGCTCCAGAGAGCAGTCATGAGATGTGCGCTTCTAGCAGTGAGGGCTGAGCGCCAACACTGCCAGCACGACAGCCCCAGCGAGAACACATTGGTCACAGCAAGTGGAAGAGCAAGCATCAGGTGCAGGATGACCAACAAGACAGACGGGACCCTCTCGGGAAGGCAGCCATGGTAGAAGCCCCCAGACATCTTCACAGCTTGGGTCAGTTTTGCCGCTTGCCTGCTGCACCTGCATGGTTCAAAACTACCCTCGACCTTGGTCTTTATGGAAACCTGCACACCAGAACATCTTATCTTTCTTGTCACACAGAACTGGACTCTGAAGTCTCTCAAAACTACAGTTCCTCTGAACAGAACATTGATTTTAGAATTCTGTCCCAGCCAAACCAGGACATATCTTTAAACCCAAAATGCTACAGTTCATGGTAGCCAAATGAAAAATTCTGCTACTTTTATTAAAGCAAGGAAAATTAACTAGGACTCAAGATAATATAATTTTGAAATATATCTATTGTATGCGCATTGGTGGGTGAGAGACTCCACAGATAAAAATTTTAAGCCCCTAGGAGCTTTGTCACCACTTCAACACCTTACTGTGAAAAAACCTATCACTAGCGATCAGTGTCTATTAGATGACTGCCAATTTACCTGCTTTTACCCATAAGAAAAATGTAGCAGGTTACTTTATTACTGCCTAAACAATATTGAACTTACACCCAGGCACTTGCTGCAAAAGCAGGCAATACAGTAATGGGTTTTCTTGCCTGACAAAGCCCAAGGATCAAGTGGTCTCTAGCTGAGGGTGTTAGAATTACCAAAGGACTAAGAAACTTTAAAATGTTTTACTTTGGGTATCTCAGTTTTGTGTCTGCAAAAGAAATGTGATGGTGTTCTTTCTTTAGTAATTAATCAAAGATGTGGGATACAGAACACTTTTGAAGTATCATTATTTCTGTTCATTCTGTAACCATTCATTCTGTAATTTGAAAGCTTAGGAGGAAAAACTTTCAAAACATTAATCTTCAGTCTCGATGCTTTGGTGATAAGGAGCACAGGAAAGAAACAACTCTTGCAGACACTAAATGGAACAGGTGAATGTATGCTTATGTGTTAGACTTGTCTTATCATCATAAAAGCCAACATACGTAGGGAAGATTTACAGGCATTGACTAACACTGAACAATTACAACAGAGCAAGTTCCTGTTTGCCCTTTGAGCTGCTGTGCCTCCAGAGGTATTTTCTGCATCCACCCCACTTAGCCAAGAAATAAGCAAGTGTCATTCCAGTCCTTGTAGCTATTTAACTTACGTGTTTTCTGCTCATCCACAAATGGCCAACAATGCATTTTAAATCCTGCCAGGATGAGTTAAAAGAATGTAATGATTTAAAATGAAGGCAGAGCTTGTAATGCAGTGTAAGATCATTGTACCAAATCTTTACTTGTATAGGTCACAATGACTTCAAGAGCTACTAGAAAAACTAGACTAGCTACATGAAATACACAACTGATATTTAAATTAACTGACTTTACCTAAGACTTGGGACAGATAAGAACATACACATGGACAATAGAGGAGGCAATGTGGAAGAGCAGTTCTTTGCGCTGCTCTAACTCAGCCATCCTTCACCATGTGCTTGTGCTCATAATTCAGGTAGAACCTCAACATCCTCAATTGTGGTAGCATTAAGAGTAATGTGGAGAAATACGGGTTTCAATGTATATTTTAATACAATGACATTTTTTTTTCCTCATATACTTTGAACATCTTTATGAAACCCAGGCGCAAATACTTAGAACAAGATGACAACTTTTAGATACTTCTTTTGTGGATATATTAAAAACTCAGCACCTTCCCCCTAGATATGCAAAAACCGGATCATATAACAGAAGGCAAAAAGCAAGCAATGATTACTTTCAGTTGATAAGTCAGAAAACCTGTAAAGCTAGTGAGTCTAGCTCCCAGGACATTGCTGGTCTGTTAAACAACCTTAAACAATTTAAAATTGTTTAAGGTGGGGCGTAAAGTTGTTTAAGGTGGGGCGTATTTGTGTGCTTTCCTTATGCTTTGTTAATCCAGAAATACATAAAGAAGAGATATTCAACTCATCCAGACAGACGATGTTGACTGGCAATGTTTCCTCAGTACTAGCAGCAATAGCTCAATATATTATTCAGCTCAATAATAGCTTAATCTAATAACCTTTAACACATAGTGACCCAAAGTTTTCAGAAGAGGAAGTCAAGAGGAAGGACAAAATGAGGGAAAGGAAAATCCTTCTATTAAAGCTGGATAATCTGATATGGCTTTGCACAATCCTGCAGGATCTCTGTTATCTGTATTCTTGAAATGCTGCTGTCAGCACAGTCATTAAGCCTACAGGTCCCTACTAGCACAGACCCTGTGCAGTCCCACATGGTCTACAGCCAAGTCTGGATGTAAACAATTCTGTAAGCCATCTCAATCAAGTAGAGATTTACCATAGGGCACTGGATTGGCAAGGTCCCTGCTATCAGTAATCTGAAAGCAGCTGTAGCTTGACAAGACGACATCCCATGGTATGTCCTGGAGCTCTTCCCTGATCTGCCAACACCAGGTTTCTCAACAGGGACTCAGGCCCATGCCGCCGTGACAGGCTCAGGTCACCTGAATGTAATGCTGGAGTTCTAAAATAGAAAAAACTACAGTGAATCTGCTTTTGAAGCCTGGTTTGCACACACAGTGTTAGAGCTGGATTTCTTTCAGACCTATCTTCTAGAGAGGGGGAAGAGAGAAAAAAGGTATCACCTTACCTGTGGGCCAGGATGTCAACAGACACAGGCAGTCACAGTGGGTCAATACTGTAGGACCGTGTGAGAAAAGGGTGGTACAAGTTAGTTACAAAGAGAATATATGAGCAAATTAGAAAACGATGTAAAAATACATCAGCAGTTAAAAATCAGTATAAAACAGCAGCTTAGACAATGTCCAAGATGTACTACAAAAATAAATCTCATGAAGTAAGAATACAAAAGCTGAAGTTAATGTTACTCTTACGATTAAAAAAAAAAAAAACGCAACCAAAGGCAAAGTAAATAGTGTTATGATGGGATAAAGGTTGAACTTGATGACCCTGGAGGTCCCTTCCAACCATAATGATTCTATGATTCTAATGCGTAGCACTTCAGAACAGTGCTGGGCATATGAAAATAAATCAGTTGGATAACACAATACATTGTTTATTCATAAAAAAGTAGTTTTATCTAGCTAACAACTATAAAAAAACAATATGCAGGTATTTATGTATACACTGTCAGCATCAATTCTTGTCATCTTTACAATTACCTGTATTTCTTAGGAAATGCTATTGAATTTCCTAGAAAACAAATGATGAGTCAAGGTACAGATGTATGTTACTTGTAAGCCTCTAGAAGGAAAAAAATACAAACCATTTATTTTCAAAAAGACTTAGTTTTGATGCAGAAAGGGAAGAATAGTTAATGTTTATAGTTTAGGTGAACATCAGAATTACATGTTATTCTGAAAAATTACATCGAGCACTTGAATTGTAAACCTTCATGTACTTGTCTATACTCACTGTGGTTACCAAAAAAAGATGTATTCTTGCAATAAATTCTTATTTTGGTGTTTCATACACAAACTTAAAAGATATTTCGTTTGGATGGGCCAGCTTTAATGGGGAGAGATAAGCAAGATGTATGAATGAACAGGCAGTTTCAGTTTTGGGTTCAATGAACCTGAAGCACAGAGTGTGCTCTGAAGATGATGGTAATTTCAGAAGCATAGGAGAAGTTTTAGCACAAGAAAAAAAATTGAAAACTCGGACAGTACTTGTGTGAGCAGTGCTGTGTAACAATAGGTAGGCTTTACTGAGTATCAGGACAGTAATAAGCAAAACCAGTCAGCTTTCCAAAATGTGAAATAAAACCACCATACTAAACAATTGGTGCTAATCTGTCTTGTTTGACCAATCCTCTAAGTTTATCAACGTGCATACATACACCATGTTACCTTTTTAAGCTCAGGGCTTAAAAATAACTGACTTTTAAAAAAGAGGCTTTTAGGGGAAGAGGGATATTACCAAATGAGGTAATCAGGAGACCCCAAGTTAATGACCTTTTTAGGTAGGATATTTTAAAAAGAGAAAGATTGAAAGTACTTTCAATAGAATTCAACCAAGACAACAGAGTTTGCTGTGAAAGGGCTCAAAAATCTCGTATTTGTAGAACAAGCCATGTGCGCCACCTCCCGGGGTACAAAACACAGGGCACAGTAACCACCCTCCTGGGGTGGTCTAGGGCAGTAGACAGAAACAGTCCAAAATATTACTTGAATCCATTCCAGATGATCAGAAGCTTCATCTTCTCAAGTTAATGTTTTCTCTACCCGATTTTTCTCCAATACGGAAATGAACTGACAGAAAGTTGAGGCAAGAACATCTCAGTTATTTGGGTGTAAGCAGGAAAAATCACCTGGAGGCTAAACTTGCTTGCTTCCTTCCTTTCCCTCAAAGTTCAGATGAGATCTAAAGCAGTTCTGCTTACTTTTCAGAGCTACAGCCAGAAGCTAGAATTGAGAGATCCAAAGTACTAGGAAGAATTTGGATGGATATCATTTATGAGCTTGGAAGCTCATCTTAACAGGATTTAAAAAGACACACGGAATAGGTTGAAAGGATCATTTATTTTAAGCAGCAGAAAATTTGATTTTTACATAGTGTTTATCTGAAAATGGCAAGACCTGAAGTACAAAATATCAACTTTTGGCAAATTCAGTAATGAGGCTTGACAGTAAATGGGATAGACATCCTAATATCACCTGATGACTGAATTTAAAAGACTGTACCCCTTTTTCAAAATTTTGATACCATTTTCCTTTCAGTCAATGTTACATCTCATTTATTAAAAAAAAATATACAGATGAACAAATGCCTCTACACGATGGAATTGTTTTCTTAAAGGTGAAATCTTTTCCACACTTCCTAAAGAACTATCAAATAACAGTTGATGTCGTGTTAAAGTCTTAAAAGACTTCTGCATCTCCATATAAAAGTTTCAATAAAAAAATGTGAACTGCCTGTTTCAGCTAGATAAATCTGATTTAAACACTCAACCTTGTATAGTTTATGCACACACAGAGTATTGGCTAGCAAAGCAATTGTTTCCAGGAGTAATCCATGCCTTGGTGCTCTCAAGAAATTGTCTTTTCAGTACCATTTCAACATAACTTTCTTGAGTCCATTTTCCCCCAAGAATTTTGTTGCCAATACAGCCATTTAAACGTTCAACTATATAATTCCTAACAACACAGGAATAAACAGACCCTTTGCAGGTTTGACATGGCTCTGTGAAAATTTCCCTCTTCAAAGAGATGAGAAGATGGTTACAAACAATATGTAGTTTATTCAAGTATTTTGCTGAAGTACACATTGTTGTAAAATCAGAGCAGGTTGAGTGGTGTGACTGTAAAAAGCAGAAGTGTCTCAGTCAGCAAGAAGAGCCAGCAGACAGTAAGGGTCCACTGCAGTTGGTGGCAGGACAAAAAATGGCAAGGCCTTCAAGGAAGGGGCTGTCATCTGCTTAAGGAATGGCACTAACTCTCACAACTCCTTGTGGTCCTCCTCTCCACCCCTGTACTTCATAAGGACAGAGAAAAAGGAAAATGTACAGGACCAGTGAAGAAGACCAAGTGGTTAAATATTTCCAGGTGGGAAGTTAAAGCAGTCTATGAAATACAGTTAAATGCAGAAAGGAATTATTTGCATACAGGCAAATTCAGGGACCACTGACATAGATTAAGATTTGGTTCTAATTCTCCTCCAAATACTAATGCAAATATTTTCAACCTAGAGTTAATTTCTAAAGCCTTACGCAGTACTTTAAAACAGGTCTGTGAATGGTCACCAAGAAAAAGATATCTTTTGTTAGAAGGCTGAATTTTGAGTATAGAGGTCTTCAGCTTTTTTTTTTTTGGGGAGGGGGGGTAAGGTGGAGAATGAGGGGGCCACAATCACAAAAATCAGAAGATCTTTCATCCAGTGAATTAGTAGGACAGCAGGTATACAACAGTACATTGAGTTTGAGTGATTATCATCATTAAAAAAAGAAAAGGAGAGAACACTTATTGAGGGCTACTTCCTTTTAAATGCTGAAAACTACTTTCTGTGTTTTACTTTTTGGCTAGCTTAAAATAAATTCTGCATGTGCCTTCATAGTCTAATCTAAAATTCCTGATATTTAAAAAATGACCAGACCACAAAGATTCAGCCAAAACCTAGATAACAGTGAAAAGAAAAAAAATCCAAACATGAAAAACAAAACCAAACTACTGTACAGTCACTGATGTCAACATGTTTTAAAATAACCTGCTTTGTTGCTTACAAACAGACTACTACTAGGGGTGAGACAGCACTATGCACTTTGTTATATGGAGAGGGGAATATTCAGTAACTGGCCAGTGATTCCACTTAAAGATGATCGTGGCCCTTATTCACCTGTGGGTGGATAATTCCCAGTAGCGGCAACAGGCACCTTAGAGTACACTGGCTTTCAAAATATTAGAATTGTAGAATGATATTCAGACAAGTGAACCCTTACCAAAGAACCCAGGTGACTGACTGATGACTAATGTTACACTCACAGCAGCTTCTGAGCAACCGCTGTCGCTCTCCCATTCTGCTCTACCAAGGTGCCTCAGCCTTGATCTGAAGTTTGGTAGAAGACTTGATCATTTAGCATCTCCATATTTCAGACCACCAGCCAGCTTCAGTTTACCGTAGCCCCTCTGTCAGTTAGTGCAACTCGCAGCAGTGACTTTTGTGGTACAGATCCATCTCATCCAGTGGTTGGGTTGAAGCCAACAATTATATTTCAGGTAACAGTCCTGAGGAGCCATTACCAGGACTTTGGAATACTCACAAGCCTGGCCTGGCAAACAGGCCCCAAAAACCAGAAAATATGACTGGCTCAGAAGATTGCTCGTATTCAATTACCAATCTGCCTTCACTTCTCTGAACAGCAGCAAGAACTTCAGCAGCCAGAAATGAACAATTTATCAATAAGAGAGTCAAGTTTGACAGGAACTGATGTCTTGGTAAATTGTATGGACTTTTCTTAAAAGGATCAATCCATTATGCCCTTACGATTTTTAACAAAGTGAAGCTAAGGGTAGCTTACTTATTTATCTTTTCATAATTTCCCCTCCATAAGTCACTGTACCAGCCCACTTCATTATGCAGCTCATATTACTACTTATATATATCAGGTTCATGTCTGAGATCAGGATATGACAACCAACCAACCTAGTTGTTGGAAACCTCTACAGAAATCAAAGCAGCTTTCAGCAGCACAATCATTCTGGATTATCAGAAAAGTTAAGAACTACCCTCTGAAAAAAGTGCTATGTTAAGCAACTCTCATAAACCTTTTCATATTTAAAAGAAAAATGTTAGCATACAAGTGACTCATCCTTCAGTGAAACAGAGCCATCAAGCAACTGGGTAGAACACCCATAGGTTGACTTTAGCTGATGAACAGTTAACTGTTGTTAAGCAACCGATATGTTAACAAGGGATACCAAAACAGATAGCTCTGCGATTACCACTAGTTTACCTGCACAGCATCAAAGCTGAGAACTGGAATGGTATGCTGCCCTGATATATTGTGTTTAGGTTATTCAAGTAGAAAACCTAAATACAAGCTCTTTCACCTTAAAAACAGAACAGTCCCCTCTACCTAACTTCTTTTACAGAACCTGAAAAAAAGGCTTATTAAAATCCTTCACCTATTTTCTCCAGCATTTAAATTGAGCCAAAAAGCCCATGATAATATTTCTAAAACTTGTGAAAGCAGTGGGATAGAACTAACATATTCACATGTCTGAATTCAGGTTTAACTACTTGAACTCAAATCCCACATCCTCAAATCCCTAATGACTGAACCCATAGCATCAATTATCTAAAAGGCTGCATCCAATGAAATACAGCTTTCTGACATTTTCATGGTACATGATAATACATTCACATTAGGAAAACAGTGGTTCTGCAAGAAATATTGATACGTATGCAAGGAATGATTTGGAGTCCTGTGATGTGGAGCATCCTGTCACTCTGGTTTTTTGCCCCCTGTCCCTTTATTTTTTTTAAAGGTATGGTTTAATCTTATCTCTGAAGTTAGTTAACAGGAATATAAAATACCTCACAGCACTCTCCTTTAAAAAAAAAGCATCAGGGAAAGAGATCACTAGTAAGACATACTTGGTAACACTGTAGTCTATCACTGTATTTCATCTTTCATAGAAAAATGCTCAAGAGCATTATTTTTCTTAATGTGCTGTAGGCTAAAAATGAACCCTCAAGGGTTTCTATTGCTCTTCTTGTTGCCAGAGCAACAAAGCAATGCTCACCTGAATATCTGCCAGTGTAAGTATCAATTTACAAGCTGAGATGAAGTTTGTGCTGCTAGCAGATGTCACTAACAGAATTTTTACTACCAGCCAAATTTTAGTGGCAAGGGATGCCATGAAAACTCAGGAATATATTACTATTTCATTTGTGCAACTTGATTATTGCTCATATAATTAAAGTGTTTCTATTAAAATGTCTTGACCAATGAATGACATCTAAAGTGAAAGAGTAAAACAGAAAGGCTTTTATATGAAATCTAGTGCACTAAAAAGACTTCGTTAAGCAACTCAGAAGAAATCTCACTTGTCATTAGAAAGCATATTATGAACCTTTCCCAATAAATTCCTTCCTAAAACTCTTTGTGGTAAGGAGATAGGAGGAGCTGGGGAGAGGGAAACAGCTAAGAAACATTTTAAGAGCATACAAGTGTTATTACTTTCTGAATTGAAAAAGAGCTCATAGTTTACCACTTTATCAATCCAAACATTCACACTGTGTATATTACTACACTGCAGAAGAAGGAATACAACTTTGAAATCACTTGTTATGTGTCAAACCAAAGCTAGGAGGACTATATGAAACCGAGTCACAGAACTGGAAACATCACTCTCTTTTCAGAGAAAAGTCTACTGCTTTAAGAAAAACTCAAGGGAACTTCTTGTTACATTGTGTACTAAAAACTGTAATTATAAGACATTTGGAGAGAGTTGTATGGAAAATAGAATAGGGAGAAAACACCTACGCTCTATAGTTTCTTACATTCCTTATAATTCATCATTTTTCTCCCCTTAAAAACTAAGAGGTAGAGGAAGACGGAAGCAAACTCACAACTTCCTCCTATTTCCAACTCCTAGTTCCAAGAAAAATAATTTTCGGATGTTGGATCACAACACCAATTATTTAACTCTATTCAGCCAAGCAATCTGAAAGTGCAAGAATTAAGAAGGAAAGAAAACCACAGGCACTTTCAGTTATGAAGTGAAATACACAAGTTAGTTTAAAAAGATCAACAGTGCTTTATTTTCACACACATTATGTGCACCTCTGTTAAAGCACCATTCCTGAAAAAAAGAAATCTTTGCTTATTCCATGCAGAGTTAGATGCAGAGGCAGTGTGAATCAGAAAGCTATAATGAAGGGATTATACACAGCAAATTTTCTAGGCAAGGGATTGGGAGAATCAGAGCTAAACTTGCTTTTTTTTCGCCCCCTTGTTTCCCACACAGATATGCAAACTGCTCTGCTATTGAAATGCAAAGGAATTTTTTTTTCCTTTTTTAAACAGGTAACTAATAGTTATCACTGGACTCCTCAATCTTGCATTGCTTATCTTTCAAACCTATTACACCAGTGTTACAGAAAAGCGATGGAGGTCCTGCAATGCTCACTGACTGGATACAGGAAAAAACTGTCCTATTTGCAAAGAAAATACCATGTTCTGACCTCAGCATTAAGATCTATGCTTGCACAATGGAGGTCTGGTCAAATATATTCTTCTCTGCTCTCTCCCACTATTGTTTTCAGTCTTACCACGTTTGTTTTCAGCCGGTCAGTAGACATTTTTCATTTGATTGACACACCAGTGAAGCTAAACTAAACACCTCCAAGTGCTGTTCAAGTTGAAAAACAAGCCAGCACTAAGACTTCCACTTCACAGTCTGTCCATGAAGACAGATACTTTCCCCTTGAACTGCCAGGTTGCTGAGCTCAGCAAAAAAAAAAATAAAAAAAAATAATGTTGGTCTCTCTCATTTATGTTGTTTCCTTTTTGTTACACACTCACTAGGAATACCAAAAGAGATGAGATGGACCTTAGCTTTATCATTTGTCCATATATATGCAGACCAGCCTTTTCTAAATACCAGTCATCCTCAAATAAAAAAAAAAACAACCAACATACCCACATTAAGGGGAGAACTGGAAGGCTTTTTTCGTGCACCAGAGTGGAAAGTCATGAAGCATTAATTTTTATAAAATCCAGTATTTTGAAGCCAAGGAGTTGCATCTGGTTGTATTGAGCATCTTGTGCTTCAAGACCAGTTCTAAGCCACACGCTTACCAATGGTAGCATCCTTGTAAATGAAGAGGTAGTCTTGTTTTACACTAAGGCTGAAAAAGTTTGTTTCCCAGTTTTCACCTCCTCCAACTATTTTGTAATGACACTCAGGAAGGGCAACCCTCTCAAGTGGCAGCAGTGTTCTTGAGGAAAAAACTCCACAAACCAATATTTCTTCTTGACCTCACTTGCTTTTCTCTGCTGCTTAAGTCTGACCTTTCTCCCTCCCCCACACCATGAGCAGTTTCAAAATGAGTTGATGTAAACAGAAAGCAGTATTCATTTAATGCAATTAATAAGAAAGACTGTTATTTTCTCTTTTTCTACAGTCAAGACTCAATTAGTTAGAAAATACTGACAGCTCCTTTTTTTGTGAAAGACGGATGGACAATTATGTTCAGACAGTGGAAGAACATCATGGTGTGGTTTTTTTTTTGTTGTTTTTTTTTTCTTTTAAGAAGGTACTGTTGAGAGCATAAAGGCTCATTGTACTGCAGTAGCAAATCCAGTACCATGGTATTTAAGAGGTGGTTAACAGTGCTTTGGTTCAGAATCAGTGTTAGAAAATAAAGCTTAAAAAGTCAGGATACAGGATATTTGGCGGGATTTCAACAGCAATTTGTAGTGAATGTAGAAAGGACTGAGGCATTGGCTTCTTCCCCTTGGCAAAGTAATTTGTTCTTCATTCTGTTTAAGTCCCAGGTTTCACAATCAAGTTTCTCATTTCCATCGATGACGCACTAAGGAGGACTCGTCATTGACCACGTCATTGTCAGTGTAGCGATGCTGACACCGTGGTGGAATAAGCAGCAGAATGATCAGTACTAGGAGGATAATTCCACACAGGCTCATGAGAGCATAGGAGGCAATCCACAACACTGGTTCATGGAATGTAATGCTAGAAACACAGTTGCTTGCAACATCTGCTGTTGTGAAGGGGCCTTCAATCTCAGATACTGGAGAGCCATCAACTTCTGAGAAATTACAAAAAGAAATGCATTAAGTCTACAGACACTTTTTAAAAGCAAGTAACAAAAGGTCTAACCTAAATACCTGTATATCCATTTCCCTCCATCATCATACAGATCAGCATACTCATGTTTTATTGTATTTCTTGTTGCAATAAAATACTAGTATTCCATGTTTATCAAATGGGAATCTGAAGCATATGGAGACCATGATACTCCTACATCTGCACAGGTTGTCAGCAAAAGAGCAGATATTTAGATCAGGTCTCCCACAGCCCAAATTAAAGCTCAAGCCACTGGATCACTTTTTCTCTCTGGACTAACCTTTCAGAAATGTCAATTTAACAAAGTTTAAAAATCCTGCAACACCTACATTGGAGTAGGTCAGAGCCTGGGCAGTTTTTGTTTGTTTCTGGCATTTGCAACAACTGGAAGAGTACCTCAGATGATTCTTCCAGCTTCTGTGTTTGCTGTCTCCAGGGTCTTAGGAAGCAGCATGCAAGATCATTAGTTTCAAAGATACCTTAAAGGGCTGTATCCTAAACACAAGGTGCAGGGTGCAAAGCAGCACAGATACTTTCGTGAGTGGAGGTGAAAATTCAGAAGGAAGAGGAAGAGGAGGTGAAACAGGAGAGCTGAGTGACAGCTGTACAGCAAAGGGGAATTGCAGAGAGGAAGGTCAATGTCAGGAGGGAGTAGCTGGGACATGAAGGAGCAGTGCTTCGGGCAGGGAGGGAGAAGCTAACCAACCAGCTTGAAAAATGGAGAGGACAAAGCTAAGGCGAGAAGCATGAAAGGGTACCTTGGCAGCTGTTTTTGAATGGCCATCCATCTCAGTAACATCATAGACTGTGTGGCTTGTTTCATTACCACCACAAGCCCCTGCTTGTTACACCAGTATTTGCTAAAAAGGGTTATGCTGCCCATGGTTGTCACAGTAACCGTGGCAATCACAGCAAAGTTCCCCTGAGTTGTGGACAGGGCTACGGGTATTGTAAAGGTGGAGTGAGTGAGTTGCCTAGGGCAACAAAATATTTAGAGCGTTTTGCACCTGCAGGTTCCCCAGCCAGTGAAGGCTGGGGCAACCAAGAGCCTGCAGTTAGTACTGTTTGTGCATTTAAGTCTTCTGAACAGTTGTAATTCACTTCTCTAGTCAGATACTTCAAGAAACATTTGTGTATTTCTTATAAAGGCCTCAGTTTTAACCTTCCTGCTTCATTTCTTGTTCATTTTACACACAGACACACTCTTGTCAAATTGTAAGCAATCCTGCCTACTGAAAACAGCATCTCTTATTTACATATCTTAGACATGACTCCTGAAAGCATGTTGAAAGAGATTAGCATAAAATACTCTTTGGAAGGAAGAGAGGAGCCTGGGTTTGGGAGAGGCACGAAGGTGGCCTTTAAGGTTCTTTATGGAGAAACAAATGCAGAATAGGTGGGCTGCTTTATCTGCAGTTTATTGGGAGAGATTTTAGTTGGTATTCAGTCCCTGGGCTCCCAATACCTCATATTATTTTAAGGTTTAAGTCTCATTAGATTTAATTCAACTTAATCATGGGCTGCTGTTGAAAGAGACAGTCATGCTTGCCTGTACTCCTGTCCCTTGCTGCCTCTGTTGTTTTGATGCTAGTGACTGGTAGGCTGCAAGGAGAGTCAGGGCCCAAATGAGGAATTTTCTGTAGGATTACTTGACGAAACCAACCCCTTCTCCAGATGCAAGTGTGGGAAGACTTCTTTAGCAGGAGTATGCTGTTGGAGTGGACTGGCTGAAACCTGAGGCTGCACCCACAACTGGTTACCCTAACACTGGTCAATACCAAACACATACTCTTTGAGCTCATCAGATGGTAATAAACTGGCCTGTGCACCCTGTCAGCATATATTTGTCAAGATACTGCTGTTACCTGGATATGGTAAGGGAGCTGCACAGTAGTGGACAGACTCGTAAAAGACTACCTAGAAGGTCTGTGGCAGAAATCTGTTTTGTTCAGAGTCCCAGTATGTCACTTTGTCTACCATGCAATTGTTTCTTCTGGACAACTCACCCCCTGACACCATTTCACCTGTCTGTATGAAGTCCTGCAGCAAAACCAAACTAAACCATATTTAATACTAATGTGAAATGCAGGGAATCAGTATTACTCCTTAGGAATTTAGTAGTTTGAAGAAGGGGGGTGGGGTGGGAAAGCAGCACAATTTTCCACCTTGAAGATAGCTTTGAAAACAAAGAGTCCCTAATTACTCATTATTTGGCTTAAGTACAATAATTACTCCTATTAAAAAAGGCAATATAAAACTGTTGCCATAGTGGCTGACATTTTAAATTACATTTTAAGAATGCTTGATAGCAGCACTGCCTCTGCTTTCTTCGCTCCAAAAAGAAAATAGCTTTCCCTCACCATCTTCCACCCCCAGAGAAACTGAGAGGAAATCAAAAGAGAGGAAATCTGCCTAAATTGTTCAAATAAGCCCTTAACATAAACTACTAGTCACACAGACTTAGCATATTACATGTTAGCTGAACTAGGATATTTTGGCATATTTTTATTAGAACATATGGTGGTAGCTAACTACAATAAATTCTTGACCTTGAAAAAATGGGATTTTCTTCATTAGTGATGATTACAGAACAAAAATAGCACCTCTGGAAAAATGCTATTTTATAACATTTGTGTAGAACTCAAACACACTCACCATCTTGGGTGGTTTGGAAAGGAAGCAAACCTGAAGTTAGATCAAAGTTGTCATAAAATTTAAAGTGCCACTTGGAAGGGGCTTCTGAAAGTCACCTAGTCCAGCCTCCTACTCAAAGCAGGATGGTCACCATCAATAGATAAGGTCAGCTGCAGCTTTATCCAGCCAGGTCTTGTAAAACCCTGAGCATGGAGGCCCCATGATCTCTCTTGGGCAGCCTGTTTCAGTGCTGTACCACCCCTCTGGTGAAGAAGAAATTCCTCATGTCCAACTTGAACCTTCTTGAGTGTAACTGGTGGATGTTGCCTTTTGTTGTGTAGTTTTACTTGCACACATCCTTTGCTTGCACTCAACTTGGGGCCCGCTATAATCCCTAGTTCTTTTTTCACAGGGCTGCTATTCAGCTGGTCCTTTCCCAGACTCTAACCATTCATGGTGGTTTTCTACTTGAGGTGCAGATCTTTGCATTTCTGTTCACTGAAACTTTTGGGGTTTCTGCTGCTCAGTCCTTGAGGTCACCAAGGTCCTTCTGGACTGAAGCTCTGCTATTCAGCATGCTATCCATTCTCCTGAGTTTGGTCATCACAAATTTGGGTGCATTCCGTCTCATCACAGTTTAGTGTGGAAGTCATATATGATTACAGTGTTTGGTGCATTTCTTCCCTAAAAAAAATACCCAAGTCTTGCTCCTCTGATCTTCTTGCTTACTACAAAAATACTAGGGGTATAATTCTGCTCAATTCTGAGGTTCCATTAGGTTGCTTCACTAACTAGTTGATCTGAACATCATGTCTCAAGAAGGGACCTGATCCAATACCTTTCCTAGTCATCCTATAAACAGTAGGTTATCCCTGAAATTATCAACAGGCAACTTGAAACAATTTTAAATTAGTAACAGGCAGAATAAGTCTTAAAGGGTTTTGCATATTGAGGAAAAAGCAAATTTCTTTTCCTGCTACAATGGAACAGCTTCCTGCAGCCTTCTAACTCTCCTCACTCTTGGTACATCTTAGAAAATGAAAATAGTGCAAGCAGTATTGTGGGATAAGCCAGTTCTCATCTCTAGCCAAGTCCCAATAGAAACTTGGGAGTTCAATGAAGTTAAGACTTTCAGTCCTGTTCCCACCATTTTTGTATCCAGCACATACCTGTTTAACATCTTATAAAAACATGAGCTTAAATTTAGTGTTAAGATTCTATTGTAAACAAGAAAGCATAGCTCATTGCAAATCCACACCAAATGGTCTTTATATTTCTCTGTTTCTGGAGATTTACGCCACCAGTAATCCAATTCAATTTATGCCCACGAACAGAATAAAAGCTCCAAGCAAATTACATTAATATAGTTGCTATGGAGGACATGGCTGGCCTCCACAGGAAGCCAGTTAGACAGCTTAATCTCTCACACTGCACTGACTGCTAACCACTCACAGTTGTGGTTTTCTGATGAAAGTAGTGTTAAATATGGAAACCATAAGCTGTGAAGTGAATTCAGAATAACTGGCACATCCAGCAAAACGTCATCTGCCCCATGTGAGTGGAGTCTGATAAATCAGTGTATCTTCTCTCACTCAGTGACTTGTGTCATCTGATTTCTCAAGAAGCTAAATTCCCATGATGCTAGGTTAGACATATGCACGAAAAATGGATGAAGAAATACAGAGGAAATGCCTTCTAGCACCAGCTCGGTATCATCATGTGTCCAAGCTCATGCAAATTCAGATTTCATTTCTTTTCAGCAAACTCAGTTCTTCCTCTGAGGCTGGCAGAACTACATGAAGTGGCCAAACTGTATGCTTCTGTGTAGCCATATTTACGTTAAGGTGTTATTATGGTTCCCTGATACTTTTTCTCAACAAAGACGTGCTGTCAAAGCACTGCTTATAAGCACTAGCTGGCTCACACCCCCTGCTGACCACATGTCGGTCAACATGTTCTGTCAAAATGCCCCCTCCTCTCTCCTTTAGTGGCTGCAGCATGGCAAGGACAAGAGGCATCTCTACACTTGCTAAAATTGCAAGTCAGAAAGCACAAGGAAGAATGAAAGGCAGGAAAACCTGATCTGCAGTATTTGTCTAGTTACACTCTCCTTCCAGATGCGTTCAAAACGTGTCTTTCATTACATCATGGCACCTCATGGAGGTCTTCATTAAGGAACCCACATCAATACCCAGATTTTCTTTTGTAGCAAGCTCAAAGATGACAATTTTGAACCCATTAACAATGGAAAGATTAACAAAAAAAAAGTTTTTTAAAATGTCCTGGAGCTACAACTCATCTAGCTAGTATCTCTCTTTTTTTCCCCTCAATTACCTGGTTGCATTAAGCACTTAAGTATTTACTGCCCTTACCCTCTTTAACATAAACAGTGGCGATTAAAAAAGCACTGTCAGTCTTAGCCCTCCTTCCATGCAAATCTCAGGTGATACAATATTTTTCAGGGCATAAACCACTTCTGTTTGGGACAGAGACTTGCATATGAGTGTGTGTCCTTTCCCTCCTCTCCCATTTGCATATTCTTGTGGTGCCAAAGCAAAGTCTTGTCAACAATGGGAGGAAACCCCAAAAGTTTTGTTTTTAGCTAACCATGGTGCAGTAAGACAAATCATGAAAAAGCAAGAAAGTTAACCAGCACTGTAAAATCAGCCAAAAATTATGAACTCTTTCAGATTTTCTCAGCAGCTAATTAAAAAATTAATGGCTTTCTACTTACATTGAGAAACTATTTGCTTAGAACCAACACAAACACCACAAGTCTTAATTTACATTCTATTTTCATCTCATCTCTTTCTCTGAGTATTTCTGAGAGGCTGAAAAGGGACAATTTACATAAGAGAAAAGCGTAAGGTACTTCACTGCACATTGCAAAGGTTAGTCGAGGAACCCATTTATCTGCAAATCAGAACAGGAACTACATAAAAATGAAGCTGCATTAAAAACAGGGATGAGTTTCATGTAATTGTTGGGCAAACTGCACACACAGACAAATGTCTCAGAAAGAAGATCTTCTCTCAGAGGGAAGGACGCAGCTAAGATACTCAGAGCTGAGGCTGATTTATTTCACGCCAAAAGAATGCTGCATGCAATACAGCTTTTTCTCTTCTCCCCTTGAAATCTGCATAGCTTGGGATTGCTCAGAAATAGACCCTTCACACTTCACGAGTAACCCCGCTTTTCCCCATCAGACAAGTGGCAAAGGTGTTCCTCTGAGAGCAGCACGTGTTTCCTGACTCACCAAGTCCTGAACAGTATTTCTCTTACCTGCACATGGACTCACTGCAAAGCCCACTCTCCTCTGGGCTCTGTCAAATATTACATAGAAGCCTTCCATGACTGTAGCACCAATAACTAGAGCATTTGTGGAGGAAGAGATGCTGAAGCGGTAGCACTGTAAATTCTCTCCTATTCCAAGGATGGGTTGAATATAAAGCTATTGGAGGAAAAGAAAAAGCCAGAGTGTAAGAAGAAACACCACACAGTACTTAGGAGTTCACACCTTTTGATTTTTATATTCAGGCACTCAGACTTCACTGGAAATAGGGAATGAGTAGGGGCAAACATATTTCGGTACGTGATTTAAAACTGGTCAAAGCTTACATGCAGGTAAGAGGTAAAGCTCTTGGATTTTAAGCTTAAATTTGAACACAGTCAGTCACTATGTGAAGGTCAACAGCAAATTCATGAGAGCCACTTTTTATTGTGTTTTCCATAAGGGAAGGATAGCCGAGAAAGAACTTGGCATATGAATTCAAATTAGAGAATAATTTTATTGTTTAAAAAATTATCAGGATGTAATTGATTCAGAGAGCATTCAGTATCAGCTTCAAGGCTCCAAATACATAAATTCAAGTCACATTTTACCCCTTGTCTCCCCGGGGAAGATTAAAGATTGCCAAGCTAGATGATCAATACAGAAAAAGCTTATCATAAGGCTTTACTATATTTCAAGTTAAAATGTGCTTAAAAGGTTCATTCTCCCCTTTGCTCCTGACCATCCCCTAAGGTAAAAGACTGTATTAGTAATGTTAGAAGATACTGGCCTGTACTGTGCCCTGTACTGGGGGCAGGGGGAGGAGAGGCAGAGAGGGAAAATAAAATTGTCACATTATATTCTAAAAGCTGGGATGGAATATTTATGAAAGACAAACCAACCAAGTTACAGAAACTGGTGAAGAGATCACATAGGCTCATTGCCAAAACTATCATATTCAGAAGTGCTCCAACTCAGAATGCCACAAAAAACAAACCAATTTGCTTCCCAAAACGAGAAGATCAAAATAAGCAGAGACATTCTGTATTGATATCTAATCTGGCTAAAGCTCATGAACACAAAACAAAAACTTGTCTATTTCTCCTGGCAATTTGAAAAAATCATTCCCAACTACATGGACTGCACTCAGAGGCAAACTGTGCTTTTCCTTTTTGGTTTTAGGCTTGACAAGTTTGCTATTTTCCCTATTTAAAATTTAATTAAAAAATAATTTAGAAATATTTCCCTTGCATGTAATAAGCCAGTTCTCTATTACTGCTAAAAATAGCTCCTACTTTTTAAGAGCATGTGCTTTATAACAGTAAAAATAAATGCATAACTGAATGAACAAAGAAAGTTGAGACCTGTGGTAAGATAGAGATCCGAAACGACCTACTGGAGTTCTCATCCCTCAGGTAAATGGAGAGTTTGGGAAATAGGGACCAGGGTTTTTCAGTTTTATCCCAGCATGCAAGCTGTGTACCAGTCCAGAAACCAGAAGAGAATTCTTGTATCTATTAAAAAAAAAAAGTGAAAAGTGATACATACGTATTACATACATTTTAACAGATTTTTGTAAATGATCACTACCACTATTCAACACTTCTTCCATTCCCATGGAGAAATTCAAGCATGAACACAAGTCTGGCAAAGAGTTTTTTCTTTAGGGATCAAAGCAAAGACCCAATACACAAATTGAGGCATGTGATCATCCATTATGATATGGAAGAAGGGCGAAGAGGCAAAAGCAAGTTTAGCTCTCTCTTCCCTCCTCATCTGTGTCTCACTACTTCCACTTCTGCAATGAACACCTATGACCTTCCTGAGCAATTAGTACTGCAGAGAAAAGTCTCATCAGCCTTTCGCTACCTATCTACCTCTTCTCTGAACAGCTCTGACCAAATAACAGTTTTGAAGCAGCAGACATTTTTAAAAAAACACAAACCAAACTACAAACCACATGAATATGTAATGGAGTCATCTCCCTTCCTCACATACAGCTTCTTACTCAACTTTAGGGTTTAAAGCCAAGGGCTAAGCCAAAATCTCCTGGCATCTAAGGGAGTCAAGGTCTACTATAGTCAATGCAAAGAAACACGTCCCTCTGTCTCTTTCACTGCCCTGCCACTCACTACCAATACAATTTGACATGCTTTTGAAATAAGATTGATTAACAGTACTTCTTAATATACCCATGGCACTAACTAAGCAAAAAGCAAACTCCTACAGAACTTGTTTGCCTAAGACAAACATCTTGTCTAATGTTCATGCTCCCTGAAACACACAAAGCTGTGCCGATCAGAGGAAACCCCTTCTTTATTTGAGTGCAATACTTTGTGCTGGTTCTTATTCTCACACGAAGCAACATCCGAAGCAGTATCCTGTTCTCACTCTGAACAGCCAAAGCCTCCCATCTGGGTGAGGAAGATGGAATCCAGACTCTCTACTTCCTTCCTTTGTATTTATCTGTGATATCAATTATTTTGTGAACATCAGCTCATGCATTAGTTATATGGCATTTTACAGGTGACAAGTATTCACATCCACCCACATACCTGCCAATGAAATATTTGTTAGGGCTGCACAGTATCACAGACTTAATACTTCTAGGTGCACATGTCTATTCTTGGGCCAACAAGCGCACACTCACGTAAGCACACAATGAGATTTACCAACACAAACAGACTGCTTTTACTGTTAACTCTCAATGCATGCTTAATTACATCTCTTGCCACAGGACAGAATGTTCTGCCCCTCACAGCTAAGTCACAGGCCAGACCTGCTGAAAAATACAGCTCTCCTCTCTTTTCATTTTCTCTTGAAAGGCAGAGCTTATGATCTGAGAAAAATGGCAAGATAGCACCCAGACTGGACAGACCAAATCTATAAAGTGCTCTGTTTTAAAGTGACTACTTTCACTTCCCAGAAAGACTGCTTATTACATTTATTTGCCTTACTTCTGTACGCTGAAGAAATGCATTGGGAGGGATTTGGCTGTATGCTACCTAAAAGGTTATTAAAATAAAGATTTTAGGTTTATTTGACCCTTCCTTTCTCCAATCTATTAACTTACCATTATATTAATGCTGTTCTGACTTCAGTGAGGTGAAGTAGTTGCCACCCCTCTGTGGCCTGTCTCTGCCTATCTGCCAAAACCACCACCCTTCAGAGCTGCCAACATCAAACTGCATCTATAGCTGCTCCCTAAAAGACTTTGATCCAAATAAGTAAGGTCTGAAAAAACAATCGGCACCACTAATGAGCATAAAGCTCACAGCCTTGTTATTTATGGAGCTGAATAAAGGTATGCTTCACATGCAGTTATCCCAGTGTACCTGAGGGGACAACGACATCTTGCTGGGAAGCTCATAACAAGATGCTGAGAGCAGAAACTTGTTAACCTGGTTCACCTGTGGTCAGAGAAGTATGTCTGACTACAGCAGATGATTTTATGTTTCAGTGATAAGTAGCCTGCCAGAAGCACTGAGTGCTAAGAATATGGTAGTGATGCCATCGAACAATTGCTGAAAATACTCATTTTCCTGACATCGCTCCTAAGTGTCTGGAACCTGATCCTTACATCTTTTAACTACTTCCTTGTTTAATAGACTATTTCCTTTGTTTAGAGATGTGAAAGCAACTTTTGGTGTGTGTGGAGGGAAAGGGGTACAGCAGCAAGGTCCTTGAGATTGAAAACAAACCCTAAATAGAAGTTAGTTAATGGGTTTTGTTCTTCCTATTAAAAATACATAAAGCAGAGTGTGTGAGTGGTTCCCTTCTAATACCTTATCGATCAGTTGATTGACTATTTCCTTGTCATGTGGAAGACTCTAGTTCAAATGTCCTTCTGACCAGTATCAGAGAGGAGTTTGGACTGCTGTGACCCACTTTGCAGGAGCCAAGGTGCCATTACAAGAGCTCTTGGGTAGGCTTCTTTCAGTTCCCCCACAATGACTGAAATAGTTCTAGTCAATACTTCAGTGCTTTGCAAAGAGTAGAACTTTTCAACCAGGGAAGCTGAGCTACATAACTGGTACATTTATTTCAGATACTGGACACCTGCAGACAGTGAAGGCCACTTCCTGCCAGATCTCTGATCTCAATCAGGTGGGAAAAGGATCTCAATCTTGAATTATCAGCATACAGGCAAATACTCTGTCTTTTGAGCAGTGGCCAATAGCCCAGTTCCTGTGATTTGCAACAACTACCACCGTCTGATTGTGAATCCGTAACAAAAATATTGAAATTGTTCACATTGAAATATCTGAGATTTATTTTTCATCTTTAACCTCCTTCGTTCATTGTATTTAACCAAAATTTATGAACAGTTTTTATTAACCAGAAAATGCTGCTTCAGTTACTCTACACTTGGAGAAATCCACCATTCCCATGTCCTGCTTCTAAAGCTCACTCTATTTCCAACGACAGATGCTTTAAAACATAAACAATTCAATAATGAAGATCAAAAGCAGATTTATTTATATGAATAATCCTAATGAATGGTATCCATTCTACACAACAATATACTTGGAAAGTAACTGCTTGCAGTAGTGGGTCCTTCTAATTTATAAACACTCCATTTTGAATGACTGATTTTTGCACTCTTAATACTTTGAATCAGAGCAGTGGAGATTATGTCCACATTTCTGAAATGCTTAGAACAGGATATTTCATCCCTGCGCTATTTCCGATGCATTTCCACACATGCACTTCTTGTCTGTACTTGGACCCCCCTTTTTCACCTCTTCCTTTCCCGTTTCTGTTTCCAATAGACTATCAGTCACTTCTCAGTTATTAACAGGAGTAGACCAGGAAAGATTCTGCTCCCCTCAGGTCAAAACCCTATGACCTATAAGGTAGATAGCAAAGATGACACTCCTTTCAAAGGCCACGTGATCATTTAATAGGAATTTAATATTTCAAGCAGATTTGATGACATTAGCTTACCAGGGATGTGCGAGCTATTGCTTGCACAACAGCACTGAAGACTTTTTGGGGCAGACGCAGGAGTGTGGTTCCACTGTCTACTATTGCTTTATCATTATTATACTAGGAAGGAAAGAAAAAAGGACAGAAGTTACACACTGTAGTTAATGTAATGCAGATTCCACTGTTTTATAACAATAACAAAGCTGCTCCTTTTGGTAGCTGTCTTCCTAAACCTCTATGTCATACCTGTCAGCAGCTCACTCTATTTGATAGCTTGAATTCAGATGAAGTCTGAGAGCAAAAGGAGGATACAGTCAGCCTAGATGTAAGAGTGAGTTTATCTGCACCACTCAGAAATTACTGTGTGTTGCCACAGCTGGTGCAAATGGCCAAACCACTGTAAAAAGAAGTAAAGCCCAGCCCCTCTTAGAGGACTGAGCGAATCCACTTTACCTCCCGTATGCTTTGGGCAAAAGCACTCTCATGGTCAGTGCAGAGAGATGCTAAGCACACTGATGTAGCTTACATATTATATCCAAGCTCTGAATCAAGGTCTCTGCTATCATGAAAACAACTAATTCGAGTTTAAACACAATACAGTAGCCTACTTTTAACGACTGGTGTATCTAATTTAAGAATAGTCAGGGAACACTAAGGCCCTATTACATGTCATGTTTGGTACTGGCTCAAGAGTACAAGTGCCAAACGCCGTCACCTTTCTGTCTTGACTGTACTGAAAAATCGCTAAAACACAGACAAAAACAAGTACAAAGAAACTTGAAATTTCAAACTCGCTGCCTCAAAATCTGCACTAAAAAAAACCTAAGCAAACATTTATCTTCATTATTAAAACGCCAACCTTCAGACTAAGAGATTTCAGCAAATTTCAGATACAGTAAACAAAGAATAAATATTTTAAAAGGTACATCTTTTTCCATTAACTCCTTAAAAACTATGATTAATTGTGGGAAAGAAAAAAAAAGGCAAATAGCAGTGGCAGCTATTTGAGTTAACTACTTTTATTACTAGCTTAGGCAGCGGGATCAATATAACTGAACATGTTTATGGCATAATCATAGGACACAAGGTAATATAGAGCATAATCTTTTTAGGAAGAGGTCAGACAGCCAGCAAATTTAAAATACATTGGTTTAGAGGTTATCAAGTCACACGGAATATCTTTAGCACAGTGACAAAAATAAAACCCACCAAAAAGTAAAAAAGTTAACTTAGTTATTTTCTTTTTGAAAGAAGAGATGCTATAGGCTGCCAAGCAGAGCTGAAAGAAAAGCAAACACGAAACCATTTATTATACACTCAGAAATATTTCTAAAGAGTGCAGAGAAATATCAAGGCATTGTGGAGCCCATTATAACAGATTTGTAGCACAAACACAGAATTGCCAGCATCCTGGAGAGCCACTCTTGGAAAAAAGGTAGGTGGGAGGCACAGCCAAGAGGGTCAATCGTGAACATAAACCCATGCAAAATGCCTGGAGTAGTGGGATCACTTGGCCAGGGACTAAGCACCTGGATTCTCACGCTGTGTACAGTGTAATTGCAGCAGGCAGTAACTTCTGCTTTCTTAGTCTTCCCAGTTGATATTTAACAGTGCATTCTGTGCAGGGTGCACTGCTGGCAGCTGAGTACTTCTCTCAGCCCTGAACTGCCAGGCTCAAGGCCACAAGTGCAGTGTAACACTGGACAGATTCCAGGCACTAAAGTGAAGGGACTGCTTTTCCCTTCCAAGGAAAGGAGCGGTCTCTGGTTATGGTTACAAAAAATGTTCCATTTCCTAGAAAACAACTCAGAGGACAGAGGGTACATAGTTTGTCAACCTACTCTGCAAGCCCCTAACTAGCCAAACGTTATTCATAGTAGCTCTGATTTACTGTTCTGACTCTGAATTTTTGCAGGAAGATCTCCTTTGATCAAGAAAGTACTGATGCCTTGTGTGACAGTGACTATCACACTATGCTAATACGTACAATGTGAAAGCAAACTCTGGCTCGGAAAAGAGCGACAATAACAGGAAACTTTCGTAACACCGCTAGGTTTTTAAGTGAGTTGTTTTCTGGAAACAGCATGTGTTAAACCATTAGTATAAAGGTTCCTCTTCAAAAACATGTTGACATTTTTAAGGCAAGAAAGAAAAGCAAATACA
The DNA here is from genome assembly GCA_013398125.1 of Aegotheles bennettii. Classification (NCBI taxonomy): domain Eukaryota; kingdom Metazoa; phylum Chordata; class Aves; order Caprimulgiformes; family Aegothelidae; genus Aegotheles; species Aegotheles bennettii. Next base: position 178,869 of record VZRW01004381.1, on the reverse strand, counting down.
AACATTTATATTACAGGACCAGCAGTTTTGCTTTCCTAACAGTGTAATAGAGACACGCATTTAAATAAGCCTTGTTTTGCTTATTAAGTTGAAAGACGATGTGACTCACTTTAAATATTTTATATGGCAATATGATTTCCATGTTTTGTATGAAAATATAGTATTTATGCATGTGTAAGATTTTAATCATGAATTTCACTTAATTTGTATGAACTATAAAAACTTTAGAATTATCATGTCCCAATGATTTCCAACTAAGAGAGCAAGCATAAGATAAAATTAAGATGTCCAATGAAAACAAGGCATGAAAATGATAGAAATAAAATCAAAACATGAATAGCAACAAGCAACAGTAAAAAACAAATTAAATACACACATACTCTCCAGAAAAAAATTAAACAGCTTTGGAATAAAGACTGCAACAAGACAGTCTCATTAGACTGATTCAGAGATAACAGAATATTATTCCAAATAAAAACATAAAACGTATCCATCAGGAATAATAACTGCCAAGGCTGAAGGGAGCAAAAGTGGATTACAAAAATAGAAAAAAAAGGAGGAATAGGATTAGATACTTTGTGAAGAATCCCAGGATGATACCTGCCCACTGCCACAGTGAACTACATGCTTAGACATTGCCATAGGGATCAATCCATAATTTTCCATTTTCTTTCTCTGAGAATTGCTTTAAAACCCTTTGGTTTGATTTTACAATATAACAGAAAACCATAAACTGTAGTTGTTTAAAGACAGTTACTCCTTGAATCAATGAATCATCTTCAGTGTTTAGACACCTATGTTACAGCTGAAACTAGTCAAGAGGCTGAGCCCTTCTAAGCCACAGCAGCCTTATTTTCAGCGGATTGTTCACTTAACAATTGTAACTTAGTCCCTAATTTGTTGAAAACACTATCTATGACTTTAAAGTCCTCTTTGAAGCAGTTTTAACATGCTTGATGTACACACTGCATTTCACATGGCTTATTAATTTCTTTTCAAACTTACCATGTAACCTTAATTCTCAGAAAAGACTGCAATACACATCTGCTTACAAGGACAAAACTGATTAATTGTTTTCTTAACCAAACTTGTGTTTGGTTAAGACAGAAACACATTATTGCAAATACCTCTCTGCAGTCCAATTCAAGGTTCTGTCCTCCGACCTCCAGTTTGAGAATTTCAACCTGGTAATACCACTCCTCTTTGATCGGTGTATACCAAATATCACCCGTGTACAGACTTGGTTCAATTCCACCCAGAACCTAAGGAAAAGGAGAAAGAAATTAATATGCTTTAAAATCTCAGATGTTTAGTTTTGGGACAAATACAGGAAAAAAGGGAAATACTTCTGATACACGGGACATGAAAATTTTAATTTATCACCATTTGTAAGGATTTTACTGACAACTTCTTCGTCAGTAATAAAGCAGCATGAAAGATCTAAACATTAAATAGATGGTGCTTCAGTCAAAAAGAATTCACATACTGGGCCAAATTACCAGCATCTTCATCTACAAGCTCACATTGATTCTCTTATGAAAGTTCAAAACAGTATCTCCAGTGGTTTAATCTTGGCAATGTATAAAAATATTAAACTTGCACATCATAAATGCACTTTATGAGATCAGAAAAGCCTTAATATTGTTTAAGAATGTTTATTTTTTCTTACACACATCCAAAATGGAGTATGACTATCCCATTATTGCTGTCACTATTAGCTTCCATCATGACATAGTTTAAGCTGACTGGGAGCATCCTAGACCATCAGATTTTGAACTGAATATAAGAGAGTTCTCTCCTGGGCTTCGTCTATCTCAAGTGTGTTAACAGCTTGTGAATTTACAGCAAAATAACTATTTGTGATCAACTCCTGTGCCAATATGCTTATTTCAGGAACAGTCATTCCAACTCATGATCCAAATAAAGGCCAATTCTGGATCCCACTAAAACTGATGGAAAGACTTCCCAGAGTAAAAACAAGAGGAAGATCTGGTCTTCAGATTATTTCCTTTGGTATGTTGTCTACAAAAAAACGAAAGGAAAAGAGGCTTGATTCCTCTCCCCCTTTTCACATAATGTAAAAAAAAAAAAAATACTGTAGCATTTTGATGAAATTGAATTGCTTAGCAGCTGAGTAAGGGACTACTCAGTTTAAGAAAGGTAAGAGGATCTGCCCTGAGGAGTCACCACAGCATTTATGTTTTTCTTCATTAAAATTAAACTTGAAATGCAGAATGGTGAATAAAAATAGACACTTAAGTTTTGTCTAGATACTTAACTTTTCCTTAAAACATGTTAAGACATTTCATATATTTAAACACTAAATTTGGAAGGATTAGGAAAGTTATAGAAAAGAGGGAGAGATATTAACAAAGATACATCTTCCCTCTCAGATTGACAGATACCCACAAGACTACCTCCGTTGGTACCACTTCCAGAAACAGGGAGTCCAGCACCACACATCTGCAAGGAGAAAATGTTGGGGATCTTTGCCTGCCTCACAAGAGAATCAAAGAACGTCTCCACAGAACTTGAAGGCTTGAAGGTGTTGAAAAACAAAACAAAAGAATTGCAGAAGTATTCATTAAAAAGTTTCTTTGCAGAAATGAACAAATCATTCAAACAAGACTACTTTTCACAAGTAAATTGAATTTCTGACAACAAGGTGATGAACATTCTAGATATAAGTCATTAAAAAACCAACATCTGTCATTTCTCTGTTTATGTTTTTAAAAACATTTTCACTCTTGACCACTGTCATAGAAATCCCTACAGAATGAGAGGGTTTTTTTCAACTACAAGTTTTCAAACTCAAATACTAGTTTCATTTTTAGGCAGAACTCTCACCGATGCTTTCTGTTTGAAAAAGGCTTTGGGTTATTACAACAGTCAAAGGTAACTTCGCCTTTCCACATTTCCACAGTTTAAAAGCAGAATTTTAAAGTGAAGATTTACAATTAAACTATGTTTAAAAACTAAAATCAACTTTGAATTCAATGGCCCTAATTTCGTCCTCCTTCTTTTAAATAACTTCATATCCAAGCACACTCGCTTCAGCTGATTACTGGCCAACAGGTTCTTTCCTACACTGCATGCCATGCTTGTCTTTGCAGTTATTACAGTATGCAATTTCATTGTAATTCAGATTTCCATGTAGGTACATCTCCTGACAGGCAGAGACCCTGGCGAGCTTGCGAAGTGACAAGTGCTCTTACTACACAAAACACGGAGCAGCCTCAGAAACCAACAACACTTAAATCTTTGGAAGAAGAGAAAAATAAATGCCCTGACTATACTATCTGCCCAAACCAGAGTTTGAGAAGCAGCTCTTCTCTGTCTGTCTGTCGACAGTGTATGACAGCAAATACAGCAGATGTCAATACAATGATCACAGAACTCTTAAATAAAGCATTTTAATTTGAGTCAGCAGGTGGGATTGAATCATTTGTTCTAACAAGATATATCAGCTTGTAAATTACTTAGTTATGTGTAGGTTGAAAACTATGACTATATAGTATTCCAATCACATTTTCAGTTTTAGATGATACTGTTATGAATTTTAGACTATAAATTTTACAATTTAATTTAAACTTCTACCTAAATTCCCTACCTCCACGAGAACAGGATGTGCTTGTTTCTGTGTTCATGAAAACATTATACCTAATATTTGTTCTGAAATGCCCTCCATCTCAAGTTTTACTTGATTAACGGAGAATGTCTTAGGATGAATTGTCAAAGGCTTTGCCAAGTAAGTTCATCAGTCCATTGTCAAATCTTGAGGGAGATCATCAGAGCCCTAACACAAACCCTTCAAACACACACCAGAAGCCTTTACTCCCATAGTCTGCTACTGCAAGCTTTGTGAAAGCTTTTTCATTCCAGAGGAGCTAAGCTTGGAGGCTTCATCACCAGAAAAAGCCAAAATCCTCACATGAGACTGTGTGGTACCATCACAACCCAATTATTTCTACTGTCTGGAACAAATACAAAAGATCCATAGGGAAAAGTGGTTGGAAGGGAGGAATCTAATGCTGACAGATCATCTGCTCACTTTATTTTAATAGTTAGATTTCTATTTATTGTCATTGTGAAAGACAATAGCTGGGGGAAAGATGATTTACCTTAGCTAAGGCATCATAGGCAAGACCAAGAATCCCATGCCATTTAACCCCCGGTAAGAAGAAATTATCTGAGTCAAGAATGGTAGCAATGTTGATGGTGTAGCTGCCATCAACTCCTTTTGGAATAGTAATGACGTCTGTACCGAGCACTCCAGTCCAGCTTCCTTGACTGTACTTAACTGTGACATCAATCCCTTGAGATTTGTACGTACTTGACCTTTAAAAGAAAAAGATACACTTATGTATGAGTTGTTCATTTACAGTGCAAGAAAACAGAATGCATTCAATTGCAGTTTTTCCCAGAGAGGAAAAAAAAAGTGAAGTCTGCAAAGTCAATCACACAAACTGAAAGAATTAGGAGGATGGATTATAAAAGCAGTAAAATGACTCATATCTTCACGGTGTGGTTTGTTGTTTGTGTTTTGTTTTGTTTTGTTTTAACCTAAGGTATTATGCCATCTAGTGCAATGTGTCCTTGACTCAGACTGGTCTATCGCAATAGGAGCAATACTCTTTAACTGGAGATGGAATGTATTAAGTGGTGCTAGGAAATGAAAAGTTTCTGAATGAAAATCTAAAATTGAAATGCCAAGCTAACTGAATAGCCATAGGCTAACACCTCATTAATATTATTAAAAAATCAATTTTGGGTAAATTGGAATATTCTCGTGAGTATCAGCAGTAAGACACAGGTTTTCCAAATCTGCAGTTTGGACTATCTATCAGAAAGAAAGTAGACTTGGATATTATTAACAAATGATTCACTGACTTGGAGGAGGAAGGAAGGAGTTCCTCCTAAACCAGGGCAGCAAATGCAAAAGAGGAATTAGTATGGCAAAGAAAGGAAAAGAATCTTGTTTATAAGGCTTAACAAAAACATTAGAAAAAATATCAATAGATTTTTTCATTTTAAAATTCTGTAATATTAATACAGTAATCATCTTCCACCCATATCACTACTGAAGAGCTACAAAAGTTCTAGATCTCTTACAACTTATTTTGATCCTATTCCTCAGCATACAGGTTCCCCTTCTGAAGAAACAGATGACCATGCTCAGTTCATCTGGACAGGCTTTTTGCTTGACAGCTTTTTTAAAAGTAAATTAAAAAAAAGGTAAGTTTAAAATAATTTTGTAACACCACCTTCACATGTGTGTATAATAATAGAAAGTGCAGGTAATTTATCAAGTGCAGACAGTTTTATGAACCCAGCTTTTATCTAACATCTGCTCTGACAGAAACAGCTACATGAAGTGGCTTCACAGCCCCCTGTACCTGAGCTCACCAGAATGAAGTCGGTGGAATCTGCCTATTATGGGGAACAACCTGTAGATGGCAACACAGACAACTCCCATCCATGCGAGCAGACACTTTATCTTGAGGGACAATTTGGCTACATGGACCATGCAACTGACCCTCTTCCTAGATAAGGGAGGGACAAAGTAGTAAGAGGCCAGGCTCTAGCCCTAAGCAGTTCTCAATACTCCCAACACCTAACCCTTCAAGGGCTTCAGGGCTCAGTAGCTTGTAACATGTAAGACAGTAGAAATACGTGAGAAAATAGGCCCGAGAGATTATATTTCAAAATGCACAAATTCCAGAGAAACTGTTACTATTGGCACCTAATCACTCCTACTACTACTGCTGTTTTACTTTTCTGCGTAGTTCTGCATTAGTAGGACACTTAGAGGGACATCTCTGCTCAGGCAGGGTCGTTAGAGCATGACTGTGATACTGGCAGTACATTTTATAAATCAAAATAGAGTCTGAATAATTAGTGACATAAGAGAAACTGGGGGGAAGGCAGGAAAAAGAAGAGAAAATACAGGGTTCTTCATGTAGAAAAGTTTCTGGCTGTGCAACAGAAAAGGAAATATCTGAAATCAGGGAGAAAAGTGAGTGCTGGGAGAATAAAGTGAAACAACTCTGCAAATACAGATGCTGTATGACTAGCAACAGCAGCAACACATAGCTCTTCTTCCGTAAGTGGTCATAGTCCAAAGGATTGAGTTGTGGACCAGGACACAGAAATACCAAGTTCATTTTCCAGCATGGCTGGTGAACTTCCCTGTGGAAAGGCAGGACAAATCACCCTCTGTGCCTCGGCTTCCCCACCTGTTGAAAGGGGTATGAGAGTACTCATCTAATTTGTAAAGCACACAAATGTCATATTGAAGAGAAGACCTTATTATTTCCTTCAAGGAGCAAAATACCTAGCGTGGGAAGGGATCTTGCATGATCTGTGTGGCAGTAATTATATTCTGTTCTGAAAAAACACTTCCTGCTCCATCTTCTTGACTGTAATCAGCCCACGTTTTTCCACCTCACTGATCCAAAGAAAGAAAACTTCTTTAGAGGTCAAAACTAGAGACTTGTTCTAATTCAAAGGCTGAATGTTTTAAACAAACACACAGCACAAAAAATTCCAAACAAACTGCTGTGGCTACAATGATAAAACAAGAAATTCAGCTCTCCTAGCAGACACTGTATCTTGCCCGGAGGCAAGGAAAAAGGCTCCTAGATTAGAGTGATGTAGTGCCACTACTCCCTTCTCCCTCTCCTTCCTGGTTACTACCTTCTCTTCAAAGCAGCCAACAGAAACTTGGTCCTCAAACCTTGAGTGGATCTCAAGCCTCAGCTGAGAAAACTAGCAATGCATTTATTTTCTCATGCCAAATTAACTCCTCACTACCAGCATTACCCCAGCATATAGCACTGAACAAAACATAGCCAAAATATTATTTCTCATGTCATGCTTCATTTGAAGGAAGCTCAACACAAATATCAATAGACAATGCCACAGAAAGCTCTGCTTAACACTGACCTCACCAAACACATGCAAGTCCATCTTAATTCCATGCTCTCTTGCCACTCTGCAACCAACCAAGACTTCAGATTTTCCCGCTTACCCATTCACTTTTTTCCAAATCAATGTCTACACACAGCAATGGCAAAGATGGGACAGAAAACAGCAGTGGGCAAAAAAACCTAAAGAGAAGTTCTGATGTCTCTAGCAATAGATATATGGCACAAGATAATGATTCAGGGCCAACAACTTTAAGAAAAAACAAACTATTCCACAACAGAAATTATTGATTTTTAACCAAGAAGTCCCATCTAATTTGCAGAGGTTCTGGAACAAGTTTATAATTTACCTCAAACCATAAACTGTACAGCGTACACAACCAAACTCACAGGATCATACTGCAAAGCAGCAGCTCACTTTTGCTTGCTGGTATATATCTTACTGTATTAACTCAATTTATTGCCCATAATTTTGTTACCTCCCTATCTCTTGGAATGATCAACTCTTGAGCAGTTTGCTTTTGAAACTTTAGATGGTGAGGCAGTAGTACTCACAGTGACATAAAACTGAATACTGTTGCTGAATACTGACAGCCCTATGTTACTTTTTCACATAGTGCTACAGAGCCATCACCAAAAATTTAGTTTCAAGTATGAAAATCCCTTTATACATCTGTTTAAGTAGCTTTTTTATAATAAGTAGCATACTCAACAAAAACTACTTGCTATTTTAACAGCATGAGAAACAAACACTGTGATTTCCTTTCAGTTTGGGAAAAATTAGGATGTTTCCCAAAACCTTATACATCATGGTGACTTATGCAGTGTGGCCATCACAGCAGACTCAGAGCTTTTCACAGCAAAGTTTTGTCAGAGCCACTCAAAAGCCCAAGTTGTGAGAGTTCGTGATAGCTCTGTTTTGTACTGAAAGACCCAAATAATGAAACAATAGAATTATACAACACAAATTATACTGCACACAACATCATTTAACAAGCTAGTTCTAAAATTGCTCAAGGAGGGCTCTTCCTGAACAACACACCGTCTGGGTCTTTTGAAACAGAGATAATGCCTTTCCTGTGCACCCTCCTCAATTTCAGTCAAAAACCAATCATGCGTTTAATTTCAGGTTTTGATCATTTCAATAAAATTAAACTAGGAAAGTAGCAATCAGGAAATTCAGACCCATCACTCTCTCCAACACAATATTAATATTCTAGTACGCACACATCTATAACTCAGTCCCATTAACTTACCAAATTACTATCCTTCTTTCCCCTCATCTTCAATTTGCAGTTTATGACTTTGATACGGAAGCACTTCATGACAATACAGGGAAAAACTGCAGGAATGATTACCAGATGAGAGGAAACCTCTTTATCTAATTTTGAAGTGTTCCACATAGTGTGGAAGAAAAGTCCACACAGGTCATTTGTCTCATTTACACATGGATGAAGGTCACTTAGGCAATTTTACAGATCTGGCTGATGGGATATCAAGGCCCCTGTCTACCATCCATGCAAAATCATGACAACCAGGAAGGTAACCTGACTACTGACAAAAGGCTATCATAAGGCCAGTCTCAAAAAGAGATGAGCTGCAGGGCCTAAGGAACTATAGGCCACTGGACTTCACTTCAGGTCAGGAAAAGTCTCAGAGGACAACCTCCTGGAATCTGTTCCCAAGCACATGAAGAACAAGAAAGTAATCATGGATGATCCATGAAGAATTTCACAGGCATATCATACCTGACCAACCTCACTGCCTTCTACAAGATGACTGGCTACGTGGATGAGGCGAGTGCAGTGGCTGTAGCACATTCTGACTTCAGTCAGGCTTTTGACGCCATCTCCCACAGCATTCCCATTTAGAAGCTGAAGATGTGGGGCTGAACAGATGAATGTGTAGGTTGAGGATGGGCTAGGCTGCTGGGCCCAAAAGGCAGACACCATTGGCTCAACATCAGGCTTGTGACAAGCACAGTGCCCCAGTGTGAGTGGAAAAAAAAAATCATTCAACATCTTCACCAAGCACCTACATGATGGACAGACTGCACCCTCAACAGATTTGCCCAGGACACTACATTAAAGGGAGTAGTTGACAATGCTGAATGGCAGAGCTTGAATCCAAAGGAACTTTGTAGAACAGGAAGACTGGGCCAACAGAAACCTCATAGCACTCAACAAGGAGAGGAACAAGGTTTTGTAGCTGAGAGGAAACAACTCCATGCCTCAGGACAGATTCAGAAGCAACTGAAAAGGACTGAAAAAGATCTGGGGTGATGGTGGACACCAGGCTGAATAACAGCCAACACCGCACTCACCCTGTGTATACAGTAAACTCTACATCAGGCCACATTTGAAGGGCCATGGACAACATATCCAAGGAAGTTGCTCTCACCCTCTGGTCAGCACTGCTGAGACCACACCTGGAATAGACTGTGGCCAGCTGTGGAAACCCACTTCAACAGGGATCTGGAGAAAGAGAAGACGCACTGGCATAGGTTAAGGACCATGAACACAGGACCTGAGATGAGAATCTGAGAAGAGCTGGGCTTCAGTTTTGCAGGCTAGAAGCTAAGGGGAGATCTTTCAACAACTTGAAAGACAGTTGCAAAGATGATACAGACAAATCTTTTTCTGCAGTGCTAGGCAATAGCACAAGGGGCAAGACCCACGAGTTACATTTTGTGAGGTTCAGATTGAACCTTACTATTTCCTCCACAGGAGGATGTGGCACAGCACTGAAACACACTGCCCAGAGAGAGCATGGATTCTCCATCCTCAGAGGTTTACAGGACTTGGCTGGACTCAGCTATGGCTGACCGGATCTGGTGAAAGCCCTGCCTCATTTGGGATATGTACTAGGCAACCTACAGAGGTTTCTTTCAAACAACATTTTTGAAACATCTAACTGCTTTCAGTAGGGTCATGATCCCTCTCAGATGACATTTATTTAAATGTATTTAAATAATTAAAAATGGAAGAGGCATGGTGTAGCCAGGTTCAAGCATGCTAATGGTTGCACTTTATTCTGAGCCTATTGCAGTACTTCATCAATCCAACTCAAAACAGAAACTGCTATTGCAATTGCTCTGGACTATAATGACTTGAGTTTGAATCATTGGACAAAGCACCCTTAACTTTTCAGGGCCTAAATTTCATTATCAACTATATTTTAAAGTTCTCAAAACACAGTGTACACTGCCAACACTGGTAAGAGACTGTAACCTTTCTCAATGGACAGGCTCTGCTGTTGTTGCTGTTTCTAATGGTTTAGGGTTCTTGAGAGAGGCATTGCCCTTCCAGACAAAATAACATCACTTAAGTGAAAAGGGAGAAAGAATGCTTGTGCTTTTAATTCCCTGCAATTAAGTTTTCTCTAGCCACTACCTATGGAAGGGGACAGCTGGCATGTAAAACTCTGCAGTAGTGCAGAAACAGCTTTCAAGTGCAAATTCTGGACTTTCCAGACCCGTGTCATATCAGAGTGAGATGTGAAATATCTCCATTAATATCTGAATATGTAACAGGAGGTAAGGCTATTCTAGTAAGCAGCATGGAAATAATGGCTTTCCCTCCATTACTAGTGCATCTTATTGAAAAAAAAGTGCAAAACCCCATGTTAAAATACATAAAAAGGTAATAAGAATGGTGATACTCTCCAGCCTCCCAGTCCTCTAAGTATTTTTATCCATATGCTTCAGCTAAAGATAGACACTGTGTTCTGGAGAAGTTTATCTAAAATAATTGAAACTAGAGAAGGCTGGAAATTAAGGAAGAAAGGAGGGAGAGTGATTCAGACAGACAAAGCTGTGCTTGGCTGTGACTAATGTCAGCTCATGCTAAGCACAGCAAATTTAGCACATAACAAACATCAAAACCACCAAGATGTATCTTATAAACAGCCAGATTCAGCAAGGTCTGTCCAGACCACCAACTGATCAAGGTCTTTGGTCAAACTGAACAACAAATTAGTTTTTGACTAACTAATTTTGGTTTTGGATGAAACGTCAACTAACAGATACAGTTACTAGGTTTTAATTTTTGTTTTTTTTAAACAAAGGGAAAGTATATTTTAAACTTTCAATTCCTTCCAAGACTATTCAGATAAAAAATTGGCTGAAATTGGTGTGATTTTGCAAACAATTTTTACCCTGTAATCTTTATTCTCGAGCTCTAAACAGCATTGCACTCAGGGCCCAGCAGGACTGTTCATGATGCCAGGCAGGGCTTTGCATTAGGCAAGGCAAATCTTCCCATTCAGGCAACAAACATCCCACTCTCATGGGATATCACAGGAGCCCCATGAACTACCTCACAATCCTCTTTCACGTGGAGAAGTCAGAATCTAAAAGACACCCTAACCCATCACGGTGTGCAGAACAGGTACTTACAGCTCAGCATTGAAGTAGGAGGTGACATCAGGATCAGGCACACCTGCTACAGCAAAATTACTGCTTCCAGTGTCAACCAGAATATTTAACTGCCGAAACAGAAGAAAGGAGAGGTGTTTTTCATATCCAACTCAACAAACAAAAAAATCATCACAGTTTTTGTCTAAACTACCTTCGGTTTTAAAATTATAATGAAAGTTGCCCTGAAAAATAAATACAAAGCATCACTTTTGGGAAAGACAGACTGCTGCAGTCTCTGAAATGCTTTAAAATAGCCACTCTCCTGGAAGGCGGAACACCCAATAAGCTCATATTTGCACAGCAGAGGAGTTCACAACCATCTCAAATTTCTTTCTGGCCCAACCCATGGTCTTGGCAACCTGGCTCATCCAGATGACAGGCTGAATCGTGTACTGTTGAAAGCACTGTTGGCCTTAGAGCTTATGAGCTTTCTAGGTAGGGCTGAGTGCAAGTCTGAGCAGAAATAAGCAGAAGCAGAAAGCTGCCTCGTGGCTTGGGAGCACGGGAACATTGCCAGTTCATCCAGAGCAGCAGCAACCCACCACAGACTTCACTGCCTTTAAATAGGAGGCTGGTAAATTTATAAACACCGTGAAGAGCATGGACTGAAAGGTGGCCTAAGAGCAGGCCACTTTGGTTCATTGGGAGGATGATTTAGGCCAAAAATTGCCTAACAAAACCACACAGACAAAATGAGACACCTTCTTTCCCCATTTGGCTCAGCTTAGCAGGCTGGTTCACCACAGCTGCATGATGGCTTGCGCTAGCACAAAGCATAAGGTAGCAGCATGGGAGCGAGCAGCCAGATGCAGGATCACTTCTTTTAGTGAGACCTTGAAACCACATCAAATGTACTGTTATTAAATTATAATTTCAGTCAGCCAGAGACTGTACTGCTACAAAAACAGTGGTCACACTTTCTCCCTACTCTTGGCTGGAGACTTCCCATGTCTTCTTGGCATAAGCTCTTGTACCCATGGGGCTGTGATGCAAATCAGATCAGGTTCCTCACCTACAGTTACCAAAAAAATAAAATATTTAGCAATCATAGAATCATAGAATCATCATGGTTGGAAGGGACCTCCAGGGTCATCAAGTCCAACCTTTA
>VZRW01004381.1:143220-165149 GCA_013398125.1 Aegotheles bennettii | reverse complement strand
TCTCATCCGGCCCATAGATTTATGGGAGTCTAATTGACTCAGCCGGTCCTTTACTACTATTTCCTGGATTACAAGGGGTTTATTCTGATCTCCATCCCAATCTTACAGCTCAGGGAACTGCCGTATCAGACAGTTACCTGAAAAGAGATGGTAGGAACAGACACTAGAAAAGGCCTCCTTTGGTGACAGTGTGGTCTCAGATTGGCTTAAAATGATTGTGAAATTATGCCCTAGGCAGCAGGAGACACCTGCTCCCCAGAAAAATATTAAGAAATTGAGAATTTTCCTGTAGGAGGGAGTGAGACGTGAGGACTGGGTTGCCCACAATTTCAAGCCAGCCCGAACCAGCCACTTTGGTAATGCTCATCACTCCTTAAGATGTGAAGTAGCTAGAGATCTAGCACTGACAGTGGACGTGGGAAGGGTAAGAGAAAACAATAGGGGAAATTAGTTTAGTGCTGACAGAGGAAGTAGAGAAACAGGGCTGAGCTCAGAAAGGAAAGTAAAGACAAAGGAGGATAAAGCATTTGAAGAAGATATGCTGAATCCTTCTTCAGTAAATTTAAAACCAAGCATAGACAAAATAAGTGTGAGTCAATGTTCAAAAACATCTTTGGTTTGCACATGGAGGAAGAGGACCAGTTACCCTTGTTTTATCTAGTTAATATAGTACAGGATTGAGGAGCTCTGAAATGAAAACACAAACTGAAAACCAACTGGTAATCTGTGGGACTCTCTTCGGAACTGCATGCACACTCCATCATTGGTATTCCCAGTCCTAATCATGCAAAAAATTTAAGACTAAAAGGAAACAAACCCATGACCTTAGTCAAGTGCCTCACTGCATCCCTGATTTTAGATTAAACAGAGATAATATATTAAAATTTATTTTGCAACCACATGAGCTAGACACAGACATTTTAAACAAAAGGACACCTACAAGTTCACCTGGCTCCAGGAGCTGAGGCTTTGAAAGAAAATAAGAACCTCTGAGACATGGCTTGAAACAAGACCCGAAGTTTGCTACATATTTTATTTCAATGGTATCAAAAGCCTAACATTTTGTCAACTACCTAACAAAGTAAGAACTATTCATCCCCCCTCCCCCGGGATAGAAATCATATTAAAAATCAGTAACAAAGAGCAGCTACTACGTGTGCATCTATCAGGACCAATAAAAGTTGCCTCAAAGGGGTGCTGCAGGGCTTAAATTAATTAGCCTTTCCGAGGCAGTCTGTGTTGCTTGAGTAATGGGCAGTATACATCATCTGCATAAATACATGTAGGTGTTGCCCTAGCTTCAGTAAAATGCACGATACTATTCATGGAGAAGGACTTGGGAAAAAACAACAAAACCACAAACAAAAGCCCAACCACTAAATATGGCATATATGAAAGATATTTCCCACACACCTTAAATACAATGTTATCATCACAGAATTCACAAATCACTGAAAAAAGGGCAAATTTACTCCCCACAGTACAGAGAAAATCAACATTTCCAAAAGAAAATAGATATCCCCCACTAAAAAAAAAAAAAAAAGAAAGAAAAAAAAAGAAAAAAAAAGAAAATACAAAGCCCGCTACCCATGCAAGTGCCAGCGCACTCGGACACAGCAGCATTCACATGACAGATCGCTATTGAGGCTGACATTCTCTATCCGCATGTTTGTGCATAATGAGATGCAGGCGGCCAGGGCAGACACTGATTTATTGTAGAGCTCACAATAGCGCCAGTGATTAGCAGCTCATTTTGGGGTGGGTATAACTTACTGAGTTCTCTTTCTCTCCTGGCTACCCTTTGGGTCTGAATTTTCTTTAGTGCCTTCACATCTCATTAAGAAACACTTTCATGTTGTCACCACTGGAGTCTGCTCTATTCCCTACTGCCTGCTGCTGGTTTAATGGTGCTGCTGGAGGAGCTTCAGGCAAGTCATAGTGAGACACAGGGTGGCAACTGAAAAAGTTATGGTTCAGGGCTCCCCACCCTGCCCCATCTCCAGAGGTTAGCCCTGCCCTCTCCCAAAAGAAGAAGCCAAACTCCCCAGCCACTGCATTTTGCTGCTCAGTTTAGTAACAAAAACTGTGATCAATGGCACCTCAACTTGATTCACTGAGCTGCACGCTGTGGCAGGTGGAGAGTGGTGGCAGCTCTCTGTGTCTTTCCCTTTCTGCCACAGGGACAGAAGACCCTGATGCCAAGGCAGAGCCAACTGCTGTGGTTGCATCTTCTCCAGCTGCTTCCTCACAAAGCCCCAGAGATGTTGAGTCAGGGCTCTCCTGGGCAGCCAGAGCAGGTTCCTTGGGTTAATTACAGCCACCCTGTGTGAATCACCTCCTGTCACCAAGAGCAGATTATTTAGTGATCAACCTGTGTTGACAGATTGTCACATGAAGTCAGATTTTGCAAAAGCCAAGGTCGGAGAGACACAGCTGAATGAGGCTATGAAGGAAAAACTGCCCAAAGACTGCTGACTGACCACGTGCCCAGCATCGAAAGCAATTAAATACTACGTTCTGTTCACTTTTGGAGGCACAAAAGGAAAGCCTTGGGTTTGTTTTTTTAAATTGTGGTTCCCAAGTTCAATTTCAGACCTATACAGCAGAAATCAGCAAATGCAACAGGCTGGTTTTTCCCCCAGAAGGTCACCTTTACCACAGTTGAGACATAAAATCTGCACCTAGTATCGTACCTGGCGATTATTTTGCTGGATGCATTTCCTATACAGAAATAGCGTTATTATTATTAAGACGTTCATAAAGATCCCTAGCTATAGAGCAGACAAGATGGTAACATCCACCTCTGCCATGACAAACTCTGAGGAAATCTGACACCCTACCTATTTGTCATTAAGTTGTGCTTATAAAAAGAAACAAATCCAAATCTGTTTACTGAAAGTCATTAACGCTGAAAGCAGAAGCCTCCTTAGCCCATGCATTTTCTACATTTTCTACTCCGAAGAAGCAGAGACACTGAAAAAACCCAGTCATAATGATCTGTTTCAATTGGAAGTCAAACACGTTGTCAATACTTCAAGGATCCCTCAAACTTTCCAGTGCTTGATCTAGCGCCAACATCAAATAGCACTTACTGTATGCTATCCTGACTCAGTAATTTAACGTACCACTATGTCTTTACTATTTTTAAGCTTTTCATTGCTGAATACTGTTGTATTTTTTATATCAGGAAAAAAATTGCCTATTGATCTGTCATCTTTTTTTCATTCAGCAAAGCTTCATCTGTCTGTGGTTCAGGCACCTGCCTTACACGTTACAGCAAGTGGCGTCAATACAACGTCATCAACACTTGACATTATCCATGCCTCATTTAACTGCCTGGTGAACAGCAATTTGCAGTTATCCCACTGTGCATTCAGAAAGTGCCTCCTTTCACATTTTCAAGGAAAAGTGATAAAATGTGGCAATAATTCAATTTTTGTTGCATAGAGGTTGCTAGCATCCTGTAGCAGAGACAGATGTTGCCTCTGTTCTGATCTACACCCTACTCAGACTTCACCTAAGTTTTTCTTTCCTGTTTGAGTTTAGGATTTTTGGTAACTTTCAGAAAAATATACAAAACAAATCCCACAGGCTACAAGTGCATAATACATATTTCTTTGAAGCATCTCTCTGCATGATTTAGCATACACAGCCTTTTTCAGGTATGGAATCCTAAGGCTTGCATGCAACCCTGTCATGCTGTTAATTTTCACGTGATTCTCTGGGTAACCCACGCTGAGCTAGTGATAATCTTCTTCCCATTAAAAGACTGGCCCAAGGAAAAATCCACTGTAGTTTTTTTCAAGTTAATGGGCCTGATCTTTTTAGGTCAAGCAATAAAGTTTCACCACTGGACAGAAGCAACCAGACTGCAAAAATGTATTTGGCTTTTCATCCCTGCTTCAGCTAAAGCATAGGGTGGGAAAATAAAAGGATTAAGATTTGCCCCGACAGAGCCATAAATATAATAAGCAATCTCATCCAGACTCACATTTACTCTGGAGTTCAGTCAAAGTCTTAATGATAGACAATTGATAAGTTTCAACTGCACAAGCCAACAGACCAAAGAAGCTGCTCCATAAGAGTTCACGACGAAAACCACAAGCAATTGTGCCTTCTCTGGGATTTTAACTTGACCTGAGGGCACCCCTTTCTTTTCCCTTCTCTCCCATCCCCAATAAAGAGAGAGACCATTCCACACTACTAACATTCATACGCCGTTCAAAATCTTGTCCTGCTGTGCTTTCATGGTTTCTCCCACGCACACACTTAAAATAGGGCTTATAGTCCTACTCTGCTTGATGAAGTATGCCACACAGTGAACTATCACAAAGTGAAAACGTTTTTTTGTCCACATGTAGAGACTGTAAGTGGGAAGCATCCTATTACTGGCTCTTGAGCTGTTACCACACATCACGATGTACTGGCTTAGTAGAAGTCCACCCCATCTAACAACCCCTGAACTTGTCACCTCTCTTAAGTCCCCCTGTTTCTTACTTTGTCCCACACATAATAAACCCTACAGAAAGTAATTTGCTAGACAGTGCTTAAAAAAAAGGTGCAAAGAGGTGCTACATTTTTTGTTAGGGATTAGCAGCTAAAAATCATTTGGGTAACAGCTCTTCTTTTTCAAGCTGGTTAATAGATAGGAAAATTAGTTGCCTATTTAAATACTGCCTCATTTAACACAACGATTCCTAATTATATTATCAGCCCATCTGGCAAGAATTGCTTACAACCATCATGCAAAAAAGACAACACGCTAGCAACTACGTGCTGTGTTTGCCCACAGTTATTACATGTTATTATTGGCACAGACTGTCAGTTAAGTTATTTCAGCAATTTGTTTCTACAAATTAATAATGTTAAAATATACAGGGTCTTTTTAAGCACAGAGTTACTGTACACTTTTTTTCCCCTGTTATTTGGAATTAGCATTTATAGCCTACTTTCTAATAAACAAATTCAGAAAACTAGGATTTAATATAGATTCTTCATCTGTTCCTGTTAAGATTCAGAAATAAAACTTAATTAAAAGATGAGTTAGAGGAATCTTTTAAGTGTATCTAGATGTAGAGGCCTGCAAAGTTAGACTTAAACTGAAAAAGTTTCCACAATGACACATTGCTGCTTGCAGAATAATATGTATTTTTGCTGAACAGATAAGTCTGAAACCAAAAAGGGTTAAGTTTGTTCATTTGTACAACAGACTGGCACACTGCTGCCGAACACTGGGGCAGGGACGGGACTCTCCCATTTTTAATTGCTTGTAAGTGGTCCCTGGGCTGGAGCAGCTCAGTCCTCACTGCTCTGCAGCACTTCATAGAATGGTTGAGGTTGGAATGGACCTCTGGAGGACATCTGGTCCAACCCCCTGCTCTTGTAGGGGCCACCTAGAGAGCCAGCTGCCCAGGACCATACCCAGATGGCTTTTGAATATCTTCAAGGGTGGAGACTCCACAACCTCCCTGGGCAACCTGTGCTAGTGCTTGGTCACCCTCATGGTAAAAAAGTGTTTTTCCTTATGTTCAGAGGAAACCTCCTGTGTTTCACTTTGTGGCCACTGCCTCTGGTGTTGCCACTGGGCACCTCTGAAAAGAGCCTGACTGTCCTCTTTGCACTCTCCCTTCTGGTATTTATATGAATTTATGGGATCCCCCCCCGAACCTTCTCTTTTCCAGGCTGAGCAGTCCCAGATCTCCTAGTTTTTCTTCATGTGAGAGATACTCTAACTTCTTAAATGTCTTCATGGCCCTTTGCTGGACCTTCTCAGGTATGTCCATGCTTCTATTGCACTGGGGAACCCAGAGCTGGACACAGCAGTCCAGGTATGGCCTCACCAGTGCTGACTCGAGGAAGCCAGAAAACAACTCGGCTGACAGCTGCACGGCCACTGGTGACGATGGAGAACCACCCTGCCAAACAACTCTGCAGCTTGGATGGTATCACACTTCACCTTTGAAGAGGAGGAGGAGGAATGGGATAGGCCCACGTGTTACACTGAGTCCAGGAGGAGACATATTTCATGTGATGCCCTGAAGGAGGTCACCTCAACAGAGAAAACAGACATATCTGCTACTACCTCCAAAAAAAATCCTTCTGTAGTCGTAAGAAGGGTTTAACCATGCAGCCAAGATAAGAGAGGCGTTGTGAGAAAGAAAAATGGAGTGGAGATTAATGATTTTCTAATGGCATTTGTTCAGCAGGTGGTGCCCACGTTCCACTGCAACGTCACACTGGGGACGCAGAGTAAGGTGATTTATTGCAGCATGAGAACTTGGCCAAATCAGGAGGCCAAGTATATCACCAAAGGTGAAGTTTGTCACAGAAACTGTGGTGTGTTTGTAAGTTGTGAAGTAAGCAGAAGAACAAGTGGCAAATGGAGGCTCTTCAGGGCAGCAGCAAATCAAGCCCACCAGAGCATGTTTGGCCTTCCCTGTCATTCCTCACCATGTCCCCAGCTGGTGTCAGGACCTGGGATTTGACCCCATATCTATACTACCATTACATTCACTCTCTCACCCAGCCACGTAAAACAGTTCTCCTTGGACACTCTTACACCTGCACTGGGCCCAGCAGAAGACCAAGAGTCTTTTGCCCTCAATCTTCTCACGATCTGCACTGCTAGACTAGAAGGAATACTTTTCTTTTTTTCCCCCTCTCTGAAAAGCAGTAATCTCTTTCTTTGCCAGAAGATTACAAAGTACTATGTGGATTAGCCAATCTATCCGTGCTTAAGAGCACTGTGTGCTTCTGCAGTTGAGATTTGTATTAAAAACACAAATGCTAAAATGACTGATTGCTCTAAAGTATAAACTTGCTAAACTAAATTGTGAGTTGAAATACGAGCATCTGACTCTGGGACTGATGAATAGTCATTTTGAAGAGAAATATTACAGGAAGTGCTTTATATATATTATCATTTTGACAATAAGGGAAGGCTATTATGGTTTAAAGACAAAAAAAATAGTCAGCCAATCAATCCTGGTAACAAAACAAAATATCTATTCTTCATTTCTGCAGTCTCCTTTCTGCCAATGACTTTGGTTCCCTAAACATTAGCATTCCTTCTGCAAATGCCGTCTCATGTGGTATCTTATTTTTCAGGCTGAAATTTATTTGCTGTGTCTAGATTTATCATACAACACATCCACCCTATTCATGCTATATGAACATGCTTTGCTGTTGAGCATGAACTATTACTTGCTTATCTTAGAGCTGTGTGAATCGCAGCAATTTTGTCTCATTGCCTTTTCAGAAAAGATTAACCTTTTTTTTCCAGATACAAGTCCCTCTCCCATATCACACCCTATATCTGACAAAAAATTATGTGTGTGAAGCAACCCTCTAGTTCACATAAAGCAGCTACAGCTGAAGTCACGCTCTGCTCTAAACATTGGATTTTAAGGAAAATCTGAATTAGTGAAAGTTCAGTAACAACAATAATCTAGATATCTAGAAAAACCTCATGTGTAAATAACCATTGAAAGGCCTGAACTGGTTTGAGAAGACTGAGAAAAAACGAGATAGTCATTTAACAGACACATGTTTGCCACAGAGAGCCCTGGGAACCTCACCTTTCACAAAAAAGGGATTGCATGTGAGCCGACTGGTATCTTCATCAGCCTTTCCCAGTGTAGCCAGCAACACATGCTAACATTAAGTAGACTGTTAGCTCTTACTAAAGCAGTAAGGCACCCAAGTGCTCAAATTTGAGCTCTTACTAAAGCAGTAAGGCACCCAAGTACTCACAAATTTGAGGAAAATTTATATATTTTATATATACTAAACATGTTCTTGAACTGAAAGATTAATGAGTAGATAAATGGAAAATTTACAAAAAAAACAAACCACACTCAAGAATGAATGCAGGAGACATCAGCTATTTGCACTTAAGTACACACAGAGCTCTCGTTAAATCTGAAAGCATGTTTCCACCTATTAGTAGGCATATAGGAATTAAATTCATCAATTTTCTGCTAATTATCATAGAGCCCTGTTGAGACAAGGAGACTGTAAGCCAAATGCCACTGGGACCAACTCTCACATCTGACTTCAAGACTCCTGAGGAATCCCAGTGCCCACACAGCCCTGGTTTAGAGACAGGCTACATCTAAGCTCTGTGCCACATCTACATGAGAAAGCACCTCATCCAGAGCTTACTCTTCCATCCCCAGAGAACACGTGGCCAAAGGTGTTGGGAGACACAGCTATTAATTCAATAATTCAAGAGCTAAAAAGAAACTGAAGAAATATGTGAAGTTCACCTCTACCACCAGCCTGACCCTTGGAGACACACTCGTCAATGCCATGACTGATTTACTGTCACCTTCTCAACACAAACCTTGTTCTTGCTTTGAAACCACTCAGTGAGGCCACCGCAGAGCCAGCACCTGCTGCGTGCTGCTCGGCAGGATTTTGAACTCTTTGGAGCAATGGCCAGCCACAGCAGATGGCTACTAGTCCACGGAGTTATGGATGCTGTAGGAAGACCTGAGGAGAGGGACACCTTCTAGCTCTGTGGTAAACAGGAAGGTGGTGGAGGTGGGCGAAGGGCTGCACAACCATTATTTCATGATACAGGGGCTCAGACACCATGGGCCAGTGAAAAAGGGTTTTGCTGGCACCAGACAGCTCCCCCAGCAAGCTTCTATTCACTTGCAGTCTTGCGCTTAACCACAGCGTGTCTCATTTCATTCCTGAAGAAAACCACTGTCAAATTACTTCACTTGACCTGAAGCTAAACTTTCTCTCTAAAAAAAGACAACCACCCCACTGAAAAACAACAAACCATCCACCTCAAGTGTCTTAGGTTAAACGTCTTCTACATCTGTTCTGTTTACCAGTACTACTTAGGGCATGATACTGCTAAAAAACATAGTCTTATGTCAAACAATTTTAGAGGTTTTTTGGTTTTGGTTTGGTTTTTTTTTTTTAAGGAAAAAAAAGAAAGGGACTCATCATGTTAATAAGCCGCCTTTCAGAAAACGATATCCAAGGAGGGCTTATTGCTTTGGGTTTTTTGTGGTTTTTTTTTTTTTAAAGGAAATTAAATCAGTAAGCCTACGTTAATGCATTATACCCAGTGAATGATTACAGTTAGAAGCTGCATACAGTTTAGAATTTCAATCTTCTGAGGCTTTTGCTCTCTAAAATTAGCTTCCAATTTATTTTGTCAGGTCACCCTTTTCTTTACCTCTATTGTTCATTAAACTCAGAAAAACTGCTGTCTGAAAAAAAAGGCACTTTTAAGTTCTTCTCTATGTAGCTTCAGAAGTCCCACATTGTAAAAAGAAGAAAAAAAATAAGTTTGTTTTCAAACTAAAGCGACAACCCTCCACCTACAGTTATCTGTAGGACTGAAACAGTTTTACGTATTTGCAGAGCCAAGCTATACTAAGTAAACTCAAGGCTTGAACTGACTAATCTTTAAACCTTCCTCATGCTGTACAAGCTTCTACACCATGAGTCATTGCCCATGTTTACTGTGCCATTTGGAAATAACAGAATTAATCAAGGGCCATGTTTCAAACTTCAACACAGTTTATGAAGTCCATTCCTAATGTTCTTGAGCATAGGCTAGGAGGTAACTCTAGTCTCACGAGCACTGTTCTTTTTTTTGTAATCTCCTTTTTGTTAGAGACACTGCAGTAACCTTGCCCTTCAGTAGCGGGCAGAATCCCCTGAGGAGAGATTCAGTCTTGCTTTTGTATTTCTACCTCCATTAAAAGGTCTCCTTCGCACCAAAGATCTGAACCTCAATCTCAAATTGAAGTAAGACCCTGGACTTCATATTGCACTGGATATGTGAAACCAAGTGCCAAAGTTGCTCCTGCAATATTTAAGAATTATAGAATCATAGAATCATTATGGTTGGAAGGGACCTCCAGGGTCATCAAGTCCAACCTTTATCCCATCATATTCCTAACCATTAGACCATGGCCTCAAGTGCCTCATCAACCCGTTTTTTGAACACCCCTAGGGACGGTGACTCCACCACCTCCCTGGGCAGCCCATTCCAGTGCCCAACCACCCTCTCAGGAAAGAACTTCTTCCTAATATCCAACCTAAACTTCCCCTGACGTAACTTGAGGCCATTTCCTCTCATCCTGTCATTAGCAATTTGGGAGAAGAGACCAACACCAGCCTCACTACAACCTCCCTTTAGGTAGTTGTAGAGGGCAATAAGGTCTCCTCTCGGTCTCCTCTTCTCCAGGCTAAATAACCCCAGTTCCCTCAGCCGGTCTCCATAAGGCTTGTTTTCCAGACCTCTCACCAGCCTCGTTGCCCTTCTCTGGACTCGCTCCAGCACCTCAATGTCCTTCCCATCCTGCGGTGCCCAGAACTGGACGCAGCACTCAAGGTGCGGTCTCACGAGTGCCGAGTACAGGGGCACGATCACCTCCCTACTCCTGCTGGTCACACCGTTTCTGATACAGGCCAGGATGCCGTTGGCCTTCTTGGCCACCTGGGCACACTGCTGGCCCATGTTCAGCCGGCTGTCAACCAACACCCCCAGGTCCTTTTCTGCCAGGCTGCTTTCCAGCCACTCTTCCCCAAGCCTGGAGCACTGCATGGGGTTGTTGTGGCCAAAGTGCATGACCCGGCACTTACCCTTGTTAAACCTCATGCAATTGGCCTCAGCCCATCACTCCAGCCTGTCCAAATCCCACTGCAGAGCCTCCCTACCCTCAGGCAGATGGACACTCCCACTCAATTTTGTGTCATCCGCAAATTTACTGAGGGTGCATTCGATCCCCTCATCCAGGTCATTGATAAAGACATTAAACAAGACTGGCCCCAAGAAGCTTTGAAAGGCAGCGAATAACTTTGAAAAAGGCTACATTTCAGAGACATGGAGAAAGAAAGAGAAGCTTGCAGGACAGCAGTGAAAAAAATCAGTGTTTTGAGAAGGCTGCACGCTGGGTCTAATCTCTTCCCTCTCCTCCCCCCATCAGCTCGCTCTCATAGTGACATGATTCTTTTCAGATTTTTTTCCCCTCCTCTGTCAAGATGTTAGTTTTGGAGATGGGTGTTTGTTAGCAAGGGTTTCTTGAAGCCTGAGAGTAGTGAGAAGGAGAGGTGAAGGCAGGACACTCCTGACACATCAGGTCAATCCGTTCTCCTCAGAACAGGCTGTTCCTGACAGCGCTGCTGTATCCACAGTGGGGCCGCTCATTATAACATCCTTCGAGCTGCACTTACTGCCTGCTTTCAGGAAGGGCTTGCTTTTAGTGCTTTTCTTCAAGAAGAACACTGAACGTTTGTATGGTATTATTCCAGCTGTTCCCCCTTAAACACCGTAACAAAACCAAAGTGGATAAGGATAATTTTTCTTGGGTTTTCTCTATCCATATACTACAATGGTGAAACAACCAACCTTCCCAAAATATGAAAGCCAAAGGACATTACATGGAACCCTCACCTTGCTGCTTAAGTCAAGTTCATGGCTGTGAAACCAGCCTCTCTTTTCAGGAAGCCAGGAAACTACCGAAAATCCCACATTCGTGCACTGGGATTCCTGGATTAGCCATGATGCACGTGGAGGGGTAAATTAATCAGCACACACCTTGGAAAACCAACTATGAACTCCCTGTACTTCAAGGCATGACCTCTGCTGCAACTTGTTCTTCAGAATTGGACTTGCAGCACCGCCAGATTTCATTTCACATGAGAGCTGCTGCAGTATTTCATACTGCTAAAATGGGATGCCTCAGCCTGGGGAGCTGAAAAGGCTGGTCCCTGAATTTACTCATCCTTTATTTCCCTTGATCTACCTCTTCCCCACCTGCCATAGCAGCTCCCACCTCTGTTCCTCCCTTTCTGACCAGAAACAGCCACGATCACCTACTTGTGCACACCTCCTGGGTTGCTGCTATGTGGACGACAAGGGGATGCAACTGATCCACTGCTGCAGGCAAGGGGAGAGAGGGAAGAGTCCAGCTATGTCGAGCACAAGGACTGAAATTTGGTTATTCCGATTGTATTCCCTGCTAGAAAAGCTGTGCCACTTCTCCGGGGAAAGGCATAGGGTTGGGCACCTGTCTGCTGGTCCATGCTGTTTTAAGCAGCCACAGGAATGTATGCAGGCGGCCCCAGGTCTCAGAGCACAAACAAGGTGATGCAACTCCAGTGTTTTTAGTTCCTTGGTAATTAATAAAGGGAATAAAACAGACAGAAGACTTTTGCTCCCCGCTCCGCCTGACCTATTTAGGATATTACCAACAAGCAGAATTTGATTGTCACCATGGGCATTTCTTGGAATTATACAGGGGAGTTCAAAGGTACACAGAGAGAGCAGCTTTCACCCCATAACACCAGGAAGGACTATTTGATGGGGGAGGAAAAAAAAAAAAGATGTTAAGCAACATCACAATAAGGTGTTTGATTTATTAAAAATAATAAAAATCTTCTTTATTCATATTTATTCTAACATTTTTACTTAAATATTTGGCAGGACAATTTAAAAGGCAGATTTGATTCTCAAGTGAAGATAAGATTTTTTAAAAATTCCTTTTTTTTTTCTTAAAAAAAAGAACAAAACAGCAGTGTTCATCCCCCTGCTATTGGATTCATTTATTTCTCTCTCTCCTTCTCAAACATGCACACTTTATTCTTTACCCTAGCTAATACTGTGGAGACAGCAGCTCTGGGAAATGAACTAGCTTCGCCTGTGGCTGATATATCATTACAATTGTTAACCAAGTTCCACTATAAAAAACTTTATTACACAGGAGAACACAGAGGCATGCAAGAACACAGCTTTATTTTCAGATACCAGGTTGAGTTTGTAGGAGTGGAAGACTTTTTTATGCTCTCAGGTTGATGAAGTCTGCTACTATGCCCTGCAACATCACACAGAAGACAGCTTCCTACTATCCATTTTTCCACATACTAGCCTGTACATAGGACTTTTTACAAGGACATGTAGTGATAGGACAAAAGGAAACAGTTTCAAACTGAAAGAGGGTAGAATGAGTTTAGGTATTAGGAAGAAACTCTTTCCTGTGAGGGTGGTGAGACACTGTCACAGGTTGCCCAGAGGAGTTGTGGCTGCCCCCTCCCTGGCAGTGTTCAAGGCAAGGTTGGATGGGGCTTGGAGCAACCTGGTGTGGTGGGAGGTGTCCCTGCCCATGTCAGGGGGGTTGGAACTGGATGATCTTTAAGGTCCCTTCCAACCCAAACCATTCTATGATTCTATGACTAAGCCATCTTCTACTTCAGCCAGGAGTTACAGCCCATCATGTGATGGTCCTACAGCAGCCCAGGGCTCCAACATTTTATGCAGTACAAGGAAGGCAGCAAGTGCAGCCATGTTGCTGCCTACATGCTGGAGCTGATGGTGCTCAGGCTGGTGGAATTGTGGAAGTTCACCCTTCAGAGAAAGCAAACGTCATACACACCTGCTCTGAAGAAAGTTTCCAAACCTGAACAAAAACACACAGGTAGTATCACTAGCACTTGGTTGCTTGCCAAGAAAAGGTTAACTCAAAGGCACAGCAGAGTGCAAATAAAAGTTAACTTTAGCTGGAACACGCAACACACGCCAGCATACATAACTGCAGCTGCTGAGAAATTTTCTGAATTTCCCCCCCGCCACCACCCCCACTCCCCCAGACATCATTTATCTCAGCAGCCCAAATGCAAAAATGTGACACTTTGGATCATGTGAAATGTTGGTGTTATTCCCCGAAGGACTTTGCATCCATGAAGTAATGAGAAGATTATTCTGTGACAGATAAACTGAAGCACTGTGACTGTATCAGACGTTATTTTGCTACAGCACTTTTCAGACTTTTTGGAAACTGTGATCACCTTTGGACTCTGTCTTATTTGCAACCTGAGAGTCACCAAGAAGAAAAAAATGAACGAATTAACCAGAAGTCTCTTTAGTCACAGAAAAGTATCCGTATCAGGACTGATGAATCATTTTCTGACATGCCTCACATTTCACTATTACCCGTAGCAGACATCTACTAGACAGCACAGTTGAATGAAAGCATAGGTCTTTCCATACCACGCTTAGGCAGCATGATAATATTACCCTGAAGACCTTCCAAATTGGTATAGCGTGCTCTGTCTTCAAAAGACACTACAATTGTTATTTTCTTATGCTGCTAACACCACCAGTCAAGGTTTCTGTATCAACAGGTACCATAGCGGAATTTCAGAAGTAAAGTTTCCAATTAGGTAGAAAAAAATTAGAGAAAAAAAGCTTCCCTCAAGATCTCACAAATTCGTGATTTTGAAAATAGATCCGAACCCTGCAGTCAAAATAGACACCCTAGCATATTATTTTCTATCCCAAAACTGTCACTGACAAAGGCAACCTTCAAAATTCACCTTCTGTTGACTTGATGTATTTTTTTCTTTCCTAATATCACAACGAAATTTTCAGGAGGGGACATGCAGGACCCCAACCTTCCATACCATGGCTTAGCAGGTAAGCCTTTTGTTTCTGTAGGAGCCCCAAATGGCTGATCTTATCTGGTATGAAGCTTCCCATGGTAGCAAAGGAAGAAACAGAGCAAGCCTGTGTAGGTGAGAGAATTCTCACATCTGGCCTTGATGTGAGCCTGACCACAAGCCACAGCACCACAAGGTGCTCATCTACGGGCCAGTCTCGCAGATCCACAAACAAATATCAAGGAATTATCTGAGAGATGGCTGTCAAAACAAGACGATTACTTGTTCCCTGTCAAATGGCAGGAGTCGGCCTTTAATGCAAGAAGGCTTACAGTCATTCCCTCAAGTTCAGGGGTGACTCTTGCTTCTTGTTGTCTTTTTTCGCCAAAAAGGAAAAAGTAGTACAGTTTTAGATCCCTGGGAATGGATTAATTTGTGTCTCTAAGGAGAAGCTTACCAAGTGTTACTGCAGTGTTAATGCCTTTCCTCTTTTAAAATAAAACTGGACTAGCAACAACTTTGAGACAAGCATTTTCCCTAAACACATGCAGACTAGCTTAACAGCAGTTTTTGCTAGTAAGTAGGTACAAAAATAAACCAATCATAAAGCTAAATAAAATCAACTAATTTTAGTACTCACAAGCTGAATAAGGAGGACAAAATCTACATGTAATTTATTTTTCACAATTTCAAATTATTTGTAAGCAGTGGTAAGCGACAAAAAGGATTGTAGAGTATAATTACTATCTTAACAGATTCCCTTCAAAAGAGCCTTTTAATTATGACACATTAACTGTAGTCAATGAATTGTAATTTTCACTCAAATAAGATTTTTTTCCCCCATCTAAATTCCTCAAATTCCCTCTCCACCATATCCCACAGGTTTCATCTATTTGAGGAAGACTCTTAAAAAAAATTAAACAAAGGTCTAGAACATCTGTCCCCTGTTGCCCTCCCCTTAAAATACTCTCAGACATAAAAAGGCAGCAAGAGTAGAAGAAGGAGAGCCAGGCAAAGGGAAGCTGGAGGGAACAATGAGGGAGGAGAAAGAAGAGGGGAAAAAAAGGTATTACTTCATCAACCTCTGGCAAAAGAGGGACCAAACATTGACATGACTCTGGCCCAAGGCTTTCTTAAGGCACCAGAGCTGACTTTGCTACGTGACTGCTCTCGGACAAGCACGGACAGCCACACCTGGAGGAAGCGCGCCAAAAGGGCACGTGGGCAGGAGCAGGTTCAGCGGCCAAACTTACACCCCATGGGGGAGAATTTTGCCAAGCTCCTTGGGCAGTCCTGGGCTGCTGCAGCCTTTGCTGCGCGGAGCATGGAGCCACTGCCCTAGCAAAATCAAAGCACGCAGTTGATGCTGATGTGCTCGACCTACCTCAGGTGCTGCCGGCAGTAACAGAGCTCACTGCATGTTGCAGAGCCACACAGAAAAGCACAGTAGATCTCTCGTGCAGAGATCTCCGTTGTCACAGCTAGGCTGTTACCAACCCAAGTTAGCTGCTTTCTACTAGCTCAGTTCTTTAACACCACAATCCAATCGCATGGGTGGCTGCAATGCAGGCACGCACACAGAAGAGGAGACGTATAGTCAACTAACGTGTTATTTTCAAACTAAGGGAGTTTGTGTGTAAAAAACCTGCAAATAAAATCTATTTTAGTTCTGGGCTATTTCAAGCGCTTAGAAGGACACTGAAGTAACATAGAATCACAGAATCATTTCGGTTGGAAAAGACCTTTGAGAACATCCAGTCCAACAGATACAAATGAAAGTGTAAAACTTTTGATTCTAACTGCAGCCTGGTATCTGTAGAACACGTACTGCATTTGCCTTGTGAGCTCAGATCTACATAGCAAAACACGACAGTCCCATTAATGGCAGGAAAAAACACTTCCTTCTTCTGGGGCAGCTGAGCGCTGCCTCCTTTACTTTAACGATTTGATCTCAAGTCCTAATCTGGGCAGAAACAGGACCAACAAGTTCCTTCACTTACTTATACAAACCATGATTAAATCTGTATTTTATACCAAGTAAGAAAAGGGACAGAGGTATGTCACATTCATACTGGAAATGCACATCTGCAAGGCTATGCCATCGTATCAGTTTCCTTTCTCAAATGTAGCTATACTTGACAATGACCAGATAACATTTCAGGTCATACTCGCTTCACCTTCAATGAGTGAGAAATTTACAAAGATAATAAAATGTGGAGGCAATGTAATAGCTAACGTGTCCTCACAGACTCAAAGTCTTAAGTGCCCCTCATGAAAATAGACTTCTGCAGGGTGTAGTAGTTTTAAAATCTGTCTTGCCAGACGTTATCCCTAGAGCCCACTGCCTTCTGGTTAGAGGAGGGGAAAAAATGAGAAAAAAAAACAACAAACAACAAAACCCCAAGAAAAAAAACCTCCTTCCTTAATAATTCCAAACATACAGGAAGTCCACATGGGATTTCTTTTGTTCACTGGTTTGTTTTCATCTTATTTCTACTCCAAATCAGAACTAATTTACTCCTTAATAACAGACAAAATAGCTATTTGCTCACCCTCCACGTTTCTCTTTCCAAATTTAGCTGATGTTTTTACCTCAATAGGGAATGAAATGCAAGGAGCAGTAAAAAGAGTGAACCTGACACCTATTGCCACCACTCCTGTTCCTCACAAATATCATCTGCCCCAACCCACCAGAATCTGAATGCACAATTGCTACCATCAGTGACCCTAGATAATAAAGCTTTCACCATTCCTTTGAAGGAGAGAAAGCACCTTTAAAGGAGCAATTAGCGGGGCCCTAATCCAGCTGACCCTGGGAAAGGAGCACATCCTGAGGAATGACCATGATGAGCCTCTTCCACTCAGTGTGACACTGCGTATAGACATCACAGGCCATTGCAGCCCAACACAGCGAGGCAAAGCCTTGCTACAAAACACTAACTGTGCTATACTCAGGTCAACTGCATTATAATTAATACTCACGTTTTAGGTTATTTTTATAGTACAAGCTCTACTATCTTCATGCAGTCCCTTTTGCAAGGGCTAATTTTGTACAGAAGGAGTTGCCAGAATGCTAATTTGTAACGGCAGGGACCTTTCTGTCAACCCAAATCTGGTATGTTCGTTTGCTTTGTCTTTGGGCAAAAATACATTACACCCCACCACACCACAGTACATCACTGTATTAGTCCTGTCACTTACGACTTTCAGATCCTTGTCCTTTTTGCTTTGCAGGCATCCAAGAACAACCACCAAAATCAACTCAACCTATCATCTGACAGTGGAAATATTTTGCATTTCAATAGTACTCCCATTAGAGGAATTTGGAGGGATCTTGACGCTGCCACCTCAAAATACTCCAATAAACCACAGCATTTGTCTTCACTTCTCAACACTTCCCTTTTTTTTGCTTTCATAAAGAGTTCCAAAATAAACACAAAAGACCCATGTAATTATTATTTTAAAAAAGAAAGAGAGAGAGAGAGACTCTTGATTTGGAGCTTGTCTTCTGGTATTTGAACCTGGAAGGATCACATTTTCACAACGTCTTGTATCTAGAATGACTGTAAGCCCCCTTTCATCAAAATTAAGAAAGTAGAGCTTAGCTTCTCAGGGAATAACACAGCTCCAGAAATCTGACCCTTACCACCTAATATAGCAAGACTAGTGAAGTGATGAAATTACAGGAGCAGTTGAATCTTTCCTCACAGTCTTCATTCCTTCCAACACTCAGGAACAAGAGCTATCAACAATTAAGGAAGAATGGCTGCATGTTCAGAACTTGCTAATGCGTGTGTTCATCACCTTCAAAATACCAAGCTATAAATTATAACACACTTCAGGTGTTTAATACATATCGTTCTTTATCCTTCATTTCTTTAATAGCTGGAAGAAACTGAAGGGAAGATAGCCTCCCACCAGTTATATGAAAATCAGAGTTTGTGTTTCATGGTGAAGGCCTTTAGACCCAACATTCGCGTTGACCTTAAAACTTCAGAGTGAGTTTACAGGACAGGTTTTTGCTCACCACCTGCACAAAACAGATTCATGCATAGAATGAAAAATTGAAATTCCAAAAAGGAGCCATGGCATTCAGAAGACAAGACAGATTCTATTGTGGTTTCAATACCTGCTAATCAGACCAAGATACGCAACTCCCAGATGTCAGGAGGCACATGCCTGGCCTCTCTTTGCAATGAAGTTGCAGGAATAACATTTGCCTGGTCTCAATAAAAATATAATTTGGAAATGCAGTGGGGCCTGCAGGACTACCACTACCTTATACAATGACGACTAGCACAAGAGGCAAAACAAGGCAACAGTACTTTCTTTGTGAGCATTTAATGCAGTCCAGATGGACTTCAAGAAAGCTGTGAAGAACATGGGGTGTTTTAAGAGTTTGATTATTCTACTGGTCAAAACATCGTAGGAGAAACAAAATGAATATGAAGAGAACTGCAGTGAAGATAGTGAAAAAACCCTAAATGATCTTTGATTCAATTCCTCACATTGCTTATAATATCAGGGCAGTCAAAATAATAAAAGATAGAGCAAAGAAATTCTCTCAGATTATTTAAAGAAATAAGAATTAAGAACAGTGCACACAATTCATATTGGGCTCTTACCACCTCCTAGTTAAATCTGGAATTGGAAAAAGTGCACCTATACAGATGGGTGTAAAGCATGTAATCCATCAAAAGAAGAACACATAATAATACACCCATGAAATGAGACAAATATATTACACTCTTCAATACAACAGACCATCTTTTTCACCTTCTTAAGTAAAGCTGCATGTGAATGATGAGATCTAATGGGAATATTGACAGCTGACCAACCTGGTGGCTAGTCTGGAGATCTGATATGATTAGGATACTGTATTATAAAACTGGAAATGATCAGCAATACTTCGGCTGCAAACACCTTGCAAAACTGGATTGACTGCACTGAAGTTTCCTCTCTTGAAAATAAAATAAATTTGACTTCACACAGCTGCTCTATTTTTATATCACCAGAACAAGTATTTCAGAGCTGCCATTGTGAAACTCAGTTCTGTGCTGTGTTTATCTGCTATGTGACAAATCAGAATTGGAATGAAAGCCAAACAGTGTGCCTTAAATGACCTGAAAAACTAAATTCTTTCATAGTAGCTTCCTTCCAAGAACAGGAATTAAAAAAAAAAATTTCTAAAAATGCAACTGAGCAAGTAATGCAAGGTCAGAAGCTCTGAAGTTTTCCACAAGTGCTCATTCCCCATACTGGCACAGTAGGCTTTTAACACTTAAGGCACATGCTTTCAAAGTTACCAGGCACCAACAGTATTGTAACTGCAACATTACATCTCGTGCCTCTTCTCACAACCTGCTGTTTGGTCTTGGTCTGCTACTGCCTTGTTTGCATTTACCCATCCCCTCTCTGCAACATGGTCTGAAGCATCAACTCTGTCGTCCACCTTTCTGCTCCATCAGCTTGGAAGCGAAGCCATGCTGCTCCACAACTCTTCATTGTCAGTATCCTTGGCAAAATGTCAGGGCAGCGTTACCCCATGTGGAGGCTCGGCTGCCCTGGGAGAGACCTGGGTGAGGAACCTTGGGGAAGGTCCCATGCCAGAGGGGTGCAAGAGTAAAGGAAGGTGTCCAAGCATCACTTCACACTGCAGTTTCTAATATGAAACAAAGTCAAGTTGGGAGAAGCATTTAAATCAGTAACAGAAATCTCTCCTTTTCTAACTGATCATGGCCCACTCTGACTACAGTGACTAGTTGCCCAAAGAGTTTATCATGATCCCAACACTTGGAGGTATCAAGATACTTGTGTTTAGTATCAGCACTGTGAAGGACTCAAGTCACACTAGCCTGTAGCAGCTTTGCAGCTTTATACTATCTATTGCAAAGCAGAAAAGCAAGTATATTTGTGATCTCCAAGTCTTCCAGTTTCAGGCAGGGAATAAGATAATGAATTCATCTTCATCAAAAGTAGAGAATAAATTTTAACTGCACTCTACTGAGTCACTACATGCCAAGATCTGATTTTAGAAACACAAGCACATTTATAACCTCACTTACAACCTCGGTGGGCCTACTCACGAATAAAACTTCACATGTGCTAAACACCAGTGGCGGTCTTTTAAATAATTAACTTCGCAAGAACTCAGAACTAGTTCAAAATAGTAAAAGCATTGCATCCAGATTCAGAGGGGTTTTTTTCAGATGGAATAAAATCATTGAGGCAAGTTTATCTGAAACCTTACATCACATGTAATACAAGTAATCCTAGCTGTTAAGCGTAAGTGAAGCCTCCAGGTGCACTGAGGACAGCACATTTCTCCCTCTTAGACCTCCAGTCACATTATCAACATCCTGTCATATTTTCCTTCTCCATTTCTTTCAATTTCAGAGTGCCCCTAGACATGTAAGGAGATGATATGCTTGACAGTTGCTTTTTCTACCTATTATTTTTTTTTCATTTAAGACATACTGAATTGGAGTATTAGTCCAATCAAATCTGGTATCTTGATTCTGGCAGAAACCAATATTGAATGTTCCCTGGAGTAATGAAGCACACACAACACCACACTAAAAGAACTAGCCAAATATGCAGCACATGACAGAGAAAAAATTATTTCACAGCCTCTGTGGCTATCAGGCCACACCTTGATACATCAGACCTAGTTTGCTTCTTTTTTTTAACTCCATTTATTGCTCACCCCACCCTTTCTCAATAGATGTATCGATCTTATCATCATACATTTCAATTACAGTGACGATGTGGCCAATCCTCTTATATTCAAGGTGTAAAAAAGAGCTCACAGATGTCCAAGGGCCGAACGCTCCCTGTTGGCTGGGCCTTCTGGCATTCATTGGCTTTTTATTATGGAGAGGAGCTAAAGCAGAAAAATAAGGATGTTTTTGTGGACACTGGGAACGCAAGGACCTAAACTCCCGGAGCAAACACGAAGTTCTGAGCAAAAGCCCCGAGGGCTTTCAGGAAATTAATCCCCACTCAGCTGACTAGTCATCCCCATCAGCAGCCCAGCACGGCTCCTCCTGGGATCTCATGACACAGATGAAAGAGCAACCACGTATCAAAAAAACTTCAGCAATGCCGGGGAAGGCAGGCGGGGGAGATTCAAGGAAACACGGTCTATTTGAAAACAATATTCAGAACACACACGTTCTTTGTGCTATTAATGAATAACACATGAATTCCCCAAAGAAGGGGCAGGTTTTGCCTAGCCATCACTTAGTTTAGCAGGGAGACTTGGAGTGATTCTCCCGGGGGCGCCGGGAGGGTCTAGCGAAGCACCCAATCGCAATGCAAAGCAGCTCAAAAAATAAGAGAATAAAAAAGCACCCTGTGACTTTAAAACACAGTCATTCCGACTGACAGAACAACTCCCTTCGAACAAAAAAGCCGTGAGACAGCCTGGAACCGGGGGCCGGCTCCCCAGGATCTCCCGAGCGGGATGGGGTGGGGGTGCGGGCAGGGACGCGCCTCTCGCCCGGCCCGCGGGAACTCCCCGC
>VZRW01004381.1:40308-142260 GCA_013398125.1 Aegotheles bennettii | reverse complement strand
GGGGGTGCCGGGGGTGGCCGTGGCGCGGGCGGCAGCGGTAGCGGTGGCGTTAGGTGTGAGGAGCGGGTGTGGGTATGTGCTGCGTGTGTGGAAATTCATCTGCTGTACTAATAAGGGAGAGACATGGAAGACGTGTGCTTGTTAGAAAGCCTGCGAGGCTTTAAATGTCTTCATCGCGCATGGCATCAATAACAGCGGTCAAGTGCAGCCTTTCAGAAGATGGGGACACTTAGGACAGAATTAGTCTGTACACCTCTGGAGTAAAGACAGTGCCAGATCATTAGATGGAGCAGATAGTCCAAAAGCCTGGAAAAATAACACTAGGCAAGTCTAAGCTGTCACTTTGTGTTTGTTCCTGACCCTTCCTCCCAAATCATCGCTAGTAGTGAAAAAAAATACCCAGTTTAAGTCATGCACACTCTCAGGATCTCCTGACCAATTTGCTGACCTAGGGCAACCACCCGGCCTGTGCTTGTGTGTAAATCGCCAGGGTGCATGGACTGAGATCCCTCCCCTTCAGAGTCAACAGTGAGGGCTCCCTCCCTTCCTTGAGAGGAAATAATCCATCTGAAAGATTTCCAACTGTTTCCCTCCCCAGCTGTTGCCACNGCCTGTGGGGAGGGGAGGTCAGGTCACCCAAAGGGACCCATGACCGCGCTCCTGCCCCCTCCAGTAGAACCAATGCAGCTGCTCTGAGGTTTTTGTGGACTGTCACCAGAGACACGTGGGCCCAGGCACCTGCATCCGCTGCTGTATTCAATTTGGGACTTTTTGTGTTCTGGACTTAAATACCACCCAGGAAGTGCAGGCATCATATTTGCTTTTTCATTTGTATATGTATCTCAATATACTTATATCTGTGTATATAAGTCACCATCTTTATTATTGTTCTTGCTATTATTTTCTGTTTCAGCCTAGAAGTTGGCCTAGATTCTGTAAGACAAGCAGGGTTGAGCTGCTCAGTGATGCTTATGTTCAAGTTTTTGCTGCTTGCATGTTTGTCCTTGATTGCCATCTGCTTGACATTGCCCTCATTCACGAGAATTATGTTCTCTGCCATGTGCTGCGCTACTGGGAAAAGATCATACTCTGTGTAAGACATACAGTGTTTGCAGACCTAGTGTCCATGGTTAATCTCCATACTCTGTCATCCTTCTGCACTGGCCCTATTGGACTACTGAAAGGTGAGTGAGCCTTGCTGATGACTCCTTGGCTCTAATCGATGAATCAGGTTCTGTATGGGGAGGAGGTAGTGTCTGTTGGTCCAATATTGCTGTCAATGGACTGCAATGGATGCTGTAGGCACCTTAATTTCTTCCACCTTCAGCAGGCCCACAATGGAAGGGTCATCCAAAAGTCCAGGCAAAGTAGACAGCTGCTTAATGCTATCAGTTTTCACAGCTGCTATGTCAAAGGCCCACTTACACCGTTTCGAATCTTTACCCTTTCAGGAGAAGTCTACACTGAGGACGCCTGGAGCATCTGAGCCCGTCACAGTTGAGTGTTTTTTCCAGTTGTGTCTATTGTAGCTCACCTCAGCTTCCAATACAGACAGGTTTTGTGAGCCTCCTGTAACTCTGCAAATGGTTATGGATTAGTTTCCTACATGATTTGCCTGTAGTAGGGTGCACCGGTGTCTACCAGAGTGTCAGGGTTTAACACTGGACTGGCAATTAAATGAATGACAGATGTTCTCTGTTACTTTCCCAGAAAGAAAAAACAAAGAGAATAAGGGAGAGGGAATTATGAGTTGGAAACTAACTTGCACACCTTTGATGAAACAGTAATGATGAAAAAGAAAATAATGAAATATATACAAATATATATTTGAGCTGAGTGGTGCAGTTGGCACACCTGAAGGACGGGATGTCATCCAGAGGAACTTAAACAAGCTCAAGAAGTGGGCGCAGGGGAACCTCATGAAGTTCAACAAGGAGAAGTGCTAGGTCCTACACTTAGGTCAGGGCAACCCTTGGTATCAATGCTGGCTGGGGGATCAAGGGATTGAAAGCAGCCCTGCTGAGAAGAACTTGGGCATGCTGGCATATGAAAAGCTGGACATGAGCCTGCAGTGTTTGCTCGCAGCCCGGATGGCCAACTGTATCCTGGGCTGCATCAAAAGAACTGTGACCAGCAGATTGAGGGAAGTGATTCTGCCCCTCTACTCTGCTCTGGTAAGACCCCTCCTAGAGTACTGCATCCAGCTCTGGAGCCCTCAGCACAGGAAAGACATGGACCTGTTGGAACGAGTCCAGAGAAGGGCCACAAAAATTATCAGAGGCCTGGAACACCTGTCCTGCGAGGAAAGGCTGAGAGAGTTGGGGTTGTTCAGCCTGGAGAAGAGAAGGCTCTGGGGAGACTTCATTGCTGCCTTTTGATACCTAAACGGGGCCTACAAGAAGGATGGGAACAGGCTTTTTAGCAGAGCCTGTTGTGATAGGATGAGGGGTGATGGTTTTAAACTGAAGGAGGGTAGATTTAGGTTGGATATAAGAAAGAAGTTTTCCACCATGAGGGTGGTGAAACACTGGAACAGGTTGACCAGAGAGGTGGTGGATGCCCTGTCCCCAGAGACATTCAAGGCCAGGTTAGATGGGGCCCTGAGCAACCTGGTCTAGTGGAGGATGTCCCTGCCCATGGCAGGGGAGTTGGACAAGATGACCTTTAAGGTCCCTTCCAACTCAAGTGATTCTGTGATATACAAAACCAATATTGCACTCCCCCCCACCTCCCAGTAATGCTCGCATCACCCTTGAGGCTGCAGGGTGGCTCTGGGGAAGTCCTGGGTGGACTTCTGGAGTCAGTGGCAGATGGGAGCTGGAGGTAGGAACACATGGAGTCAGGAACACACAGATCGTGCATTTGTCTGCTTTTGATCCCAGAGTCCTCCCAGGATGCCAGCCACGGATGAAGAGAGCTTGACTCTCATGATCCCTCAGATTTATACTGACGATGACGCATATGGGATGGAATACTTAATTTGGTCAATTTTGGGCCACCTGACTGGTCCACTCCTCGCCACAGGAGGGTCACAGGTGTGACCCCTTTGCTCCCCTTTGTTTCCAGACCATAAGTTGTTTAGCAGAACAAAGCAGTGGCCTTGGTTCTGCATACCGTTCTCCAGCAGTAGCTATAAACATCAAGCATTATCAGTCCTAGAGGCAGACACTGACTGAAAAACATGCTGTTAATTTCAGAAAGTGCAGTTACTTAGAAGAGACTTAACTGAAAAGTAAAATTACTAAGAAAATTGGCTCTGTCTTGGCTCAAACCAGGACATAGAGCTTGATACTTCTTAGGTTCTGATGTGTGAGGCCATTGAATCCACACCGTCCAGTAAACTTGATTATCCCTTTCTTCCACCTGACTGGAGGCAGGGCCCCTCTAATTTCTCACGTGTATTTTGCTGTCAATGAGTGGGGTTGTATAGCTCATAGTGGCATCAATGAATGGGTTAGTACTGGGATTATAGCACCTTTCACTAGAGACCAGAGCAGCCATCTTCCAGGAGAAGTCATCTTGTCCAGTGGTTCCACCTTGTAGCTCACGTACTTGAGCCCACAGGTAGTGGTAGGTCGTTTATTCCACCTTCTCCTATCTTCTCCACAGTCACGCAGATAGCACAACATGTTGGCTTGTAACATGTTCCGTTTTACTTGGGCAGGTCTCGCAGGAGGATGTCTTCTCCTAACGGTGGAGACATGAGTCCAGGCAGAAGAGTTTGACTATTCTATCATTATGGTCAGTCTATCTACTATCTTCTCAGTCATCCTTTCCATTGCTGTAACAATGGGCGAATGGAGAGGGAGACTGTCCTCAAACTGGCATACCTTACTAGCTACTTCATTTATTGTTGATATGTTGGTACTGGGTCCTCCCCAGGTCATTGTTGACAGTGTGTGGGAATATGTCGGTTCTGCACTTTGCATGAACTTCTGTGCTCCCAAACCAGGACAGCGCCTCTGGTGCAGTTCAGCGCTCTCCTCTGCATCCACAGCAGGAGATGGATGCAGTCCCTGTCACCCACGGGACTCTCCACCGGAGTAGGAAAGCACTGTAGTGCTCTTCACCTCACTTTGCTGCAGCTGGAAAGGTGGGGAGCCTGCAAGGGGCTTGGCCTGGCGGAGGACTTGGGTAGAGGGCGTAGATGAAACCTGACCTCAGGAGGTTTTCACTTGTGGGAAGCTCCACATCTTAGTAAAAGGTGAAACTGTGCAAACTTCCCCCTGCTGCTGGAAGCTTTGCATTTGCCTGACAAGTAGGAATGTGAAATATTGCAGTCCCAGTATGTTTAGTCTCACCTGCTCTAGGCAGACCTGAAAAATGCTGCTCTAGGCTGCTGGTGGCTGGACACCTGAGGGAGTGGCAGCGTGGCTCACACAAAGAGGTTATCTCCAGGGTGGTACAGTAATAGCTTTTCCTGATGTGTCTGGGATAGTGACAGGTTGTACTGTAAGGCCTGTCTGGTCGGAACTGAAAGGGAATTAAAAGGCTTAGAGCTCTTCGTGGGTGTGCTGGAAACTAGAGAAATGCCCCTGCCCCTTTGAAAAAGGAAACGTGGAAAGTAAACAGGGGTATAATTGAACACCACCTCAGAGTGCTAGGGGTGTATTTATAACAGTCAGCAGCCACATACATTTTGTTTTAATTCTTGTACAGTACAGCAAGTCTTCGCCCTTGCCACTGTTGCTAAGATACGTTACCATACTTCTGAGTAAGGCAATCCTAGTCAAAAGAAGTGTATAGTTTTTGGAGTATAGAAGATAGAGCATAGCCTTCAGGTGTTCAGGACAAAACTTGTCTTTTTTCATACTGTTAAGTTCTTGTCCTGTTTTCCACAGACCTAGATAGGTCTCGTAGTAAATGCATATGAGACAGCTGCTGCATATGAAGTGGTGTGTGCGTAACCTTTCTGCCCTTCCATTGCATCATCACAGCAGGGCTCGTGTTCATGCAATAGCGTGTTGTGAGCTTTCTGCCTTGCCTCCTCTGCTCCTTTATTTACCTAAGTATCTGGTAAGGCTTAGACTGTGCTGTGTGCAGGTGA
Source organism: Aegotheles bennettii (assembly GCA_013398125.1). Lineage (NCBI taxonomy): Eukaryota > Metazoa > Chordata > Aves > Caprimulgiformes > Aegothelidae > Aegotheles > Aegotheles bennettii. The sequence goes on along the minus strand of VZRW01004381.1, from coordinate 137,213 downwards.
GTAGTCCCAATGCATTTATAAACAATGACAGGAATGGGCCTTAAAAGAGCAATGTAAACAACTGCTTTTGAAAGAAGACATTATGAAGTCCTCCCAGAGAGCTGAAAGTAACTATTTCCAAAATGTTCCTTGGAGGGGAAATCATCTGCATGCAATGAATGCCACTACAGTCAATATGCACATTTATTTATTTGTGTATTACATACAGGAAATAAACAAAGCACTAGGAATAGACACAAGTTTAAGTGTCTGTACTCGTTTTCTAGAATAGTTGGAGAACCTTGTCTGATTTTTTTTTTATTCCAAATATGTATTCTTTGAGTAAATAATTTAAAAAAATCATTTAAATATCAGCCGCGGTGAATAGGTCTTTTTTTAAAAAGTCATTTGTCCACACATAAATTTGCAGGTAAAAATCTTGGATTTGATCCAACTCTGCATTAATTTAATTTGATGGTATTGTGGTGCTTTAAACCTTGAGCCACTTGACAGTGAATTAACACGTGTCTCTATAACGTAACCTTCCACCACTATTTACAGAATACAGTGTGTCATAAGAATGCAGCTGCTCTGTGTTATGGACAAGGGGTATTAATTAAGTCAGAAGGACAGTTTCTATATGGAGATGTTGAATCAGGACTGTTGAGAAAAGCATCAGAAATGGAGAAGGCGGCTGAAGATGCAGAGGAAGTGCTGGAGTTGATCCCAGCAGAGGAAGTCTGGATGGCTAAAAAGAGATCCTCTCCTTCCAAAAGCGGAAGCTGTTAGGGGACTGCTCTGACCAAAACAGTTCTCCGCTGTGCATCTGAAGGAATCAGGCTGACCTCTGCCATCATTATGCAATGATAAGAGCAGATGGACACAAAATAAAGACTTGTGTTCTAAAATTGCTTTGTCTACTCTGTGTTCCTACTGTTAGCATAATAAATACTTCAGTTTTAAGAAGATTGATTGCTCTTTACTGCTAATTGCATACTGAAAGAAACCCAACTGGACCTTCAGTGTACAAGCAGTTAATTTGCAGAATGGGGTAGCCTTAGGAGAGGGGAGATGATTTTGGTCTTCCTGGACCTGACTGGGAAGTGGTCTTCTCTGTGATCATCTTGCAATCAGCTTTTTCATGGCCTAATCCAGTGAAATGTTGCTGGTAAGTGACAGAACAGTAAGCAATCAAGTGGCAGCAGAGGCCACAAGATTTGGCTCTGTTGCATGTCTGCCAAGGCTGTACCTCTTCAAAGGCAGCAAACAAACCAGCTGCCCCATGGGACAAGAGGTGTGCAACCCAGGGGAGCTATCCTGGTGGTACTAGGGCTCCAGTATCTCCTGTGCCAAAGTGAGGGCATGGGCAGTTCTGGGGCTTGTTTAAGGACTGAGTATATACACTGTGCTTAGAGCTAATCCCAAATAAAACTTGTGGCTGGAAAATAGGTGGTTGGGGATGCAGGTACAAATGTTTAGTATCCTTTGTCTCTACTGTGGGTAGAGAATCTGTGGGTAGGGGTATCTTCTTTGATCACTGTCTTTGCGGTTAGTTTTCTGAATGATGATATATCCCTTTGGCTACATTTGAACATGTAAGATGTTGTCTATGTCAAAGTTCCATTAAAAATCAAGCAAAGCATCATTCTTGGTTGCTGCTGAAGGCATGTAATCACTGGTGGAGCCTGGCTGACTTGATCTCAAAAGTCATCTCAAGACTTTGTTTTGTGGTAGAGGCTGTCACTTAGTTGGGTGCTGAGGTCCCTATTTTGCATCTTCTTCCCTGAAGCAAGGTCCTCCACCCCAGCAAGATTTCAGAGGTGTGAGATTCTCTCAGTTTGCAGAATAAGGCCCTTTCTCCTATAGAAATCTAGGTACCTCAGAATGTTTTCATTCTCCCCTGAGTCTTCAAGTCCACACAGACAACACCTCTGTCCCGCTTTTTCTCTGACAAAATGGTGTGTCACCAATCAAAGGGAAGAGATGCAAAAACCAGATTGTTTTCTGCTTGTCAAAAGGCAGCAAAAAGCAGAGGTCAAGATCAGGGTCATGGACATCCTGATGCTACAGTAGTGTCAATACATTTGGTATTGTGTTTGCTTTGTTTGGGTTTTACCACTTTTTGTTTGAATCTGGCTAGTGGTGAGTCTGGTGTGGCTCATTGCTATCTGAAAGAGTGGCTGTTCAAGCTTCTGCCCCACATCCGAGGCAGCCTGCAGAATTCTTGATGAATATATTGACCACTATTGGAAAAGTGTTATTTCTCCTCAAAGTTCTGCAGGCTTGCTCAAGTTTATTCTGTAGCTGGCACCATGGAAGAAACAATTTGTGAGTTAGACTTTAAAATGATCCACTATCGACCTTCTGATTCCAGACCATCCTACACCGCAATCAGAATGGTTATAAATTTATAAACTATGAAAAATTAAACATGCAGTGAACTGTAACAGCACTTTTTAAAAAAAAACACATTGAGAGTTGGCACATACTGCTGAGATTACTCAGATACTTTATAAACATGTGGGGCTGCAACCCACTTGCCCAGCACTGGTAGACTATTTATTTATTGTTAATAGCAGGAATAATAGGAATTACTTGTTAATAGATGTTCAGGGAACTAGTCAGCTAGGTTAAGAATTTCCAGAAGTGTTTAGACCTCCACAATGTTTACTGGCAAGTGGAGGACGTGGAATAGAGTGTCCTGCTGGAAGTCTAGGCACTAATTTTTTTGGGGAGGTAAATGCATGGAGTATGGTTTTGTTCCAATCCACCTGTGTGGCAGATGTTCAACAAGATTACAGGAGTGCTCCTGACTACACCCCACTTAAAAGTTGCAATCCAGAAGGTTTCTTAAATAGGTTTGTCATTTAATAGAACTGTGGGCCTATATTTGTGCCCATTGGAGAGACTGAGGAATTTTGTGATTCACCATGTTGTCTGAATAGCCAGCCTTAAGATGGGAAGTTGCTGTCTGTCTGTCTTTGGTTTTTTTTGTGGTAGTCTGCATAACCTCTTCAGTCTGTAAAGCTCAATAAATAGTCTCATGCATGACAAAATTAGTTCCTGCAAGCTGTCTTTATAACTTGCTTTTTTTTTTTTTCCTGGTCCATCTTTCTTTATTACCCTGATGCTAACTGTGGCAGAGCCCCTGAAGACTGGATGCAGTGAGTTCGTTTTGCTATAATCTGTAAAGATCTGCAGCTTCCTTATCATGCATTCCTCAACTTAGTGACTACCAGCTGGACATGGGGCTTCTTTCCTTCCTTCTTGTCCTCTTCTCCTGAACCAGTAAGTTTCTGTACTCTAGTTTAGATATGCTGCTGTAATAAATGAAGTCTGAAATGCTGAAAACTGAGCGTGAACCACAGATTTCAGACCAAGTGTCTGAATGACACTTGGATGAAGGAGAATTCGGAATGACAACCTAGGTACATATAATTAGCAGGACTAATGAAAGATTTTTAAAAAATATTTTTTGTTTTGATAAAAGATTATTTGCAGTCTGACAATGAGGTTTTTATTTTTTATTTTTGTTTTTTTTTTAGACTTGAAATTATGCGTTTTTTATAAATTTTGCCTTTTTTGGTCCAAAATAGTAACAGGGGTGCAGGTCAAGTCTTCATCCCGCTGGAAACAAATTATTCACTGCTCCCAGTGACAATCTAAATAACCTATTCTGTATCCCATTTCTTTCTAATAGAAAAAAACCACAACCCAAAACTTGAGCCCTGTTTTTTCAAAGGAAGATTGAAATTTTTCTGTTCATGCATGTAAACATAAACGTGTGCATGAAAAATGAATATGTTACTAGCAAAGTAGTCCACAAACACTGAAATATTTTTGTCATCTAAGCCATGGGGAAAGCCCACTGCATCTAAGTGATGTTTGCATCTACGAGCTTTTTAACATAGGGTCTTGTTGTTATCCTTTTGGGCCTTTGGAGACCTCTGAAATCCTTTATTGGGGCTAGAGAAAGGTGAAATGGGATTGTGTTTTACAGAATGAACTCCAGTGGCAACTGTAATGCTAGTTCATGATGTACCAGAGTATATTTAGCCTTTTGAGTGTTTGTGCTAATGATAAACCCCAAATGCTACTTAAAAGTCAAACATACTTTAGAAAACTAATAATGAACTGTGTTCAGCTGTGAGTGTTGGACTTTCTGTAGGATAGAGCTAAAAAATGGTTTACGTGCTTTAAGGTTAAATAAGTCGATTAGCAAAAGGACTGTTATCCGACAGTCGCCTGGTAATGACAGCAGATGAAGTGGTCCAGATAAAATATGTCCTAAGGCAAAACACTCTGATCCTCTTCTAAAAAAATGAGAAAGATCTGTGATCTTAGAAATTTTGATTACATTATTAATGTGTAAAATGTTACATGCCTTTGCACTTCAATTTTTCTCTGTCTTTACAATAGTTCATTATTCCTCATCAGATGCAGGCTTATAGGTCTTCTCATAATTTATGTCTCCTGCCGTTTATTTCAAGTATTCAACAATGAGAATAATTATGCTTGCCTTTTGGTATTCTTTGTTTTCAGGAAACAATGCATCAGGGAGGCTGTTTCAGAGATGCAGACTCGCGGGCAGCCAGCCAAAAGCGGCAGAAGTCTGAAAACGGAGCTTAAAAAACTTCAGGTGATTCTCCTCTCATTTGTAATTGTAGAGCCTAGTGAAGTAAGCTAGATTGATTTGCTGCTTGTAAGGCCAAGATCTAGCCATTTTACTTCAATTTTTCTTTCCGTCTTAATAGTTTTTACTATTTCTTATGTTGGGCATCAGAAATACATGATTTGGATCTGGTTGCATGACTTCTGGTTGATAATACCCAGAACCTCAAACAAGAGAAGCTTATAACTTTGCTAAACTTAGAAGCTGAAGCTTTTTGGGCTGCAGATCTGCTGGAGACTCGTCCTATTTCCTCCAAGTTTGTTTCTTTCTGAGAAATGCACAGGAGATATTTAAAAGATGTGCAGGTGTGGATATAATTTAATGGTGGACATGGCAGTTCTAGGTTAGCAGTTGAACTTGATGACCTTAAAGATCTTTTCCAACCAAAATGATTCTATGATTCTGTGGTTCTATGAAAAGCATATTGTTCTGCAGCATTAAAAATAATAAAATAAAATCAGTCCATCTGGGGGTATTTCTGTGTGAGAAGCAGATGTGGAATGTCCAGCTACTAGAAAAAAAGACTTGAAGGAAAGTTGCCTCTCTGTGAGGTGTATCTCTTGTATTGTTTTCATAAAAACAAATCTGAGCATTGTTACAGTTGCTATCTTATAAAAAAATCAGTTTACACATGCTCAGTGGCAACCCATCTAGCAGCTAATTTCTTCCAATGGCACCTTTTACAGCAAACACATTCCACATCTTTCTTGGTCTTCACCTTCAGGCTGGAGAGCACCGTTTGTTCCTGGTGTGGGGCTTGGTAAGGCTTTCTTTGAAATTCCTGCTCCTGGGCACTGCAGTGTTGGATAGAGATCACAGAAGTGACAATAGACCTCTCAGGAGAGTGCGGGAGAAGACATCTTCCACGCTGAAACGGAACAGGACTTGGCTTGGCATACACAGGGGTGTGGACAGAAGACCTGTGGCAGCACAAGGAGAAATGGACCTGCACAGTGATGTGACTTGGAGGGGAAAAAAGGATGTTTGAATGACAGGAACAGGCTATCAGCAGAGAGCAGAAGAGCCCATGGTTAACTTTAAAAACACTTCTTACCAAATGAAGATATGAGTGCATGAATCCAGGATGCCTCAGATGAAGTGATTTGTTAACTAACATTTCCCATAAAGGAATCTGTTCTGTCTTTTTTTTTGAGACCAACTAGACTTTCTGGATTCTTATAGGCATGTCATTACTCTTTCCTTCATAGTCTCTCTCTGCTGGATGAGTTTATTGACTGCATTTTAATACCTTCTGAAGAACCACACAAAAAAACCTTCATGGTACTCTGGTCTCCATGGCAAAGATTCAGCTGCTATTGCTTTTGAATATGAATTTCAAGATATAGTACTGATAATCCTATTAGTCTGTCTAGGAAACAAGAAAACCAGAAATAAAATGTTGGAGGTAATCTCCCTTATTAGACTTGTATGAGAATACACCTTTCAGAGAGAAAAAGCTTTCAAGAAGGGCTGTTTCATCTTTCTAGCATCTCATATAGGCTGAAGTGCCATATTTTGACCATATAAAAGGACTAAGTTTTACTTTATACTAGCAATACCTTTATCCATCTATCAGTCTATAACAACAGAGAGCTATAACATGCAGTTTGGGTTCACTCTGCCAGGTATAAACAGACTGCTTTAAATAGTTTAAAATAACCATTTGGATTTGAAGGAAAGTTGGCAGGAATGCCTTCTGCTAGGTGACCTTTGCAAATGTGGCTGCTACTGCTACATGTAGTACCTAAGAAGATGGTGTTTACTGTACCAGTTCTCTCCTGGGAGACGGGAAAGAGGACACAGCAACTCTTTGAGGCTTGGCAGAAGATAATCAGACATGTCACTCCCCACTCCAATCCTGCCAAATACAATTGGAACTTTTGCTAGGGAGAAAATCATTTAGGGGTTGCACTTAAATCTTAGAAAGGAATTTAAGACACATGTGAAATACTTCATTTTCAGCAACTGATGCTGTAAACAGAATGTAGATACTAGTAATATGGTAGAATTTGTTTTTCTTGCAATGAATACAATGTGTAAAGTGTTTATTGGCTTAAAAAGAAAACCTGAGCAAACAGAATAAAGAAGAAAGCACGCATGGATGCTTTGAAGGAAAGAATGTTTTTATTTCATACTTTGAAGAAATTGTTCAAGTAGTTCAGCTGTGTAAAAATGTGACCCCTCTAATGTTGCCAAGGGCAGTGAGATCAGGGATAATCTGCTGAGGAAATGCAGCTCACGCAAGCCAAAAGGAGAGTTTTAAACTTACAACACCAATTTTTCCAAGAGCCAGGTGTGTGCAGAAGGGGAGACTTGTACTGTTCTTTGCTTGCTGAAGAATCCCATTACCTGTTTTGAGGAATGTTCCCTCCACTCTTTGCTGTAGATGCATGTGGATGTGGGGGACAATCTGATGTGTGTTCTCCCTCCATACACCCCTTTCTTCCCAGTTAAAAGCTCCTTATAACAGTAAAGCAGTAAAGCAACATTAAGAAAACTATGTAAAAGTTACACTTCATCCTGCATTCTTCTTCTTCCAAAAGAATTGCAGAATAACTGCCAAAGTGTAGACCAAATTGGTACATTGCAGCATCATTACATTATGATACAGAAATCAATGCTGTCATCATTGCTGTGATGATGTGCACGTGCCAGCCTTATAATGATTCTGAGGGTGTGCAAGTTATTATTCATATTATTGTGGTAATATAGTGCCGTTGTAAGCATCTTTCTATTTTGTGGAGAACACACTAGAGGAGTCTTTACATCTTGTTCTCATCCTTGCGCTGTAACTTATTTTTTCTGTAGTCTCTCAGCACTTCACTTCCATTAAGGTGATCAGGTAGTGAGGTGGGTCAAGAACTGGTTAAAGGGAAGAAGTCAGAGAGTTGTAATCAATGGGACAGAATCCAGTTGGAGGTCTGTAACTAGTGGAGTCCCTCAGGGGTCGGTACTGGGACCGGTGTTGTTCAATATCTTCATCAACGACCTGGATGAGGGTACAGAATGTATCCTCAGCAAGTTTGCTGATGACACTAAGCTGGGAGGAGTGGCTGACACACCAGAAGGTTGTGCTGCCATTCAGCGAGACCTTGATAGGCTGGAGAGTTGGGCGGGGAGAAACTTAATGAAATTCAACAAGAGCAAGTGCAGAGTTTTGCATCTGGGGAAGAACAACACCATGCACCAGTACAGGCTGGGGGCTGACCTGCTGGAGAGCAGTGTAGGAGAAAGNAAGGGAATGGAACATCTCCCTTATGAGGAGAGGCTGAGGGAGCTGGGTCTCTTTAGCTTGGAGAAAAGGAGGCTGAGGGGTGACCTCATTAATGTTTATAAATATGTAAAGGGTGAGTGTCAGGACGATGGAGCCAGGCTTTTGTCAGTAATGACTAATGATAGGACAAGGGGCAATGGTTTTAAACTGGAGCATAGGAGGTTCCATGTAAATATCAGGAAAAACTTTTTCACTGTGAGAGTGACAGAGCACTGGAACAGGCTGCCCAGAGAGGTTGTGGAGTCTCCTTCACTGGAGATATTCAAAACCCGCCTGGATGCGTTCCTGTGTGATGTACTCTAGGTGACCCTGCTCTGGCAGGGGGGGTGGACTAGATGATCTTTCGAGGTCCCTTCCATCCCCTTAGATTCTGTGATTCTGTGATGCGTTCCTGTGTGATGTATTCTAGGTGACCCTGCTCTGGCAGGGGGTTTGGACTAGATGATCCTTCAAGGTCCCTTCTAACCCCTAGGATTCTGTGATTCTGTGATTCTGTGATTCTTTTGTTTTCAAAATCTTACCTAGAGCTGTCTGTGCTACAGCTGAAGTCTATGGGGTAAAAATATCAATTTTATGGAGTGGGCAGTGATGGTCTATCTACTATAGTGGAGAAAAATGGTGGTGCTATACTTCTATGCACCTCAGACTTTGTTCCTTCACCCTGGTGTATGACTGCTTTGCCTCTTTCTGGGAGAGGAACCCCAGACAGAAGTTAGTGGAATTCACCAAGTTAGGAACACACTGAGTTAGAAGAAGGTTCTGCAGGAAAGAAATGTAACCTTAATGATAATCCTCAAGCATTAAAGAATGAGCCACCTAGTACCATTTTGCCCTTCAATGCTCTTGCTCCATGTCATTCGACTACCAGACATTCTTGCTTTGCTCAGGAATCAAATTGCGACCGCTGTGTTTGACACAGTGGTTTGTTTCCTTCTTCATTATCATGATACTGGGGTTTCAGTTCACCTTTCTTCCAACCTGACTGACTCCGCTCAGGTTTCTAGCAGTTTTGAGGTGCTTCTCTGAGCAATGTGCCCAGGGTATTGTTTTTGGTCTCTTTGTTGTCTTTATATTTACCCTATCAGCAGCACTTTTGCTCATGGCCAGTGATATTGGTATGCTTATGGCACCCGGGTATGTTCCTTTTTGTCTGCTCACGTACTCATCAAGAATTCTGTTTCTACCTCCCTTATCTCCTTCTTGGAGAGATACAACTGCTTTAAAGATAACAAAAGCAGGCATTCTTTTCTTCCCCTCCGATTCTCACTATTCGTCTTTCTTTTCTCACTATCAATGTTTGTGTCGTTTTTGTTGTTATTGCCAAAAAAATACCTTTTTAAAAAACAGTGGTGCTCTCCTCTGGACCCTTCTCGCCCATACTGTCAAATCAGGCATGTATATTTTTAAGCACATTTTACTGTAATTCTTAATTTTGGTTCAGTGGATAGGCCCTTTCATGTATCTCTTGTTTTGTGCCTGAACATCAACCATATTGTGTATGCTCATGCAAATCAGACTGATTTTTCACTTTTCCCTCTTCCTCATGATCCCCATATTTTCTGAAGGCTATCTATTGTTACTCTAATATTCTTACCTTATCCTTATTATGGCTGTTCTGTTTATTCTTCTCAGCTCCATCACTGCCTGCCAAATTTTTCATTTTAGCACATTTTTCTAATTTCTTGCTTTTTCTATATCATGTTTTTCTCATCTTATCCTTTGGAATTTGCTTATTAACTTCTTTCATTTCTTGTTTCTTTTCATGGTTTAAATATCTCCTTAAAAGGAGTTTCTGGTTTTTGCTATTTGTTTCCAAGCATATTGTCTCTCATGGATCAGCATTGCTTGTTTTCTTGACGAGGCTATATTACCCTGTGTAGAGAATGTAGAGGATGACCAGAGGGCTACCTGATTGTTGATTGACAGAGCAGCCCTCCTGGTCATCACATGCAGGTGCAAATTGTTTAATGATAATAAAGCTAATGGCCTAACAAGGGGATGGACCATAAAGGGTGGGGCTCGAGGCACTAGGGGACTTTCAGTGCCTGAGCAGCGGGGGAAGGAGCAGGACGTGCTCTGTGAGTTGGATGTTGAGATACTACTCAACCTGCAATACCAGCAAGAACATCGAGTGCTGGGAAGGGAGGCCGGCTCTGCACACCCAGCGCTCCGGGGCAGCTTGCTGCCAGCTTGGGATTACATCGCCTAGCTTCGCCTGGATCCCGGACACATCGCCTTGCCTGGATCCCCAACACCCTGGAAGGTATTAAGCTTGCTTGATGTTTTAATGTATTTGTTGTTGTTTGTTTCTTTATATAATCTTCCCCCAAGTGTTATACTGGAAACCATTACAAGAGTTATGGGCCTTTTATTTTCAGATTCATCGTTATTCAGTTTCTGCTCAGAACTAGGATAATTTCAGGATTATATTTCCCAGAAAGACAAATCTATAAGAAGAATTCTTTTGAAAGGGATCAAAGATATCAGAATTCACAAGCATCTTCTTTAGTGCCTAAAAAATTATTGCATTGGGTAATCCAGCTATGGAAGGGAAAGGAAAACTTTGGAGAGGGTTCAAGGCCCAGCTAAATTTAACACCCTGCCCCGCAGACAGTTTCTTGGCCTTTTTTTATCCCATGCATTTTCATCCCATGTGCCAAATACAGTTGGTCACAGGTTTCAGAAGCTCTGAGTGAGCCACAAGGTGAAAGAAGAAGACTATAAAACTGTGCTTCATGGATGCCTGGAGGCAGAACCCAACTGTGAAAGTCAAAGCAAAATACTTCTGGTTTGGGGATTCACCATATTGTTTAGGGTCCTGATTTCATCTTGAGTCTTTCTGTAATTGGTGTAACACTCAGCTCCTGCAGACAAATGCTTTTGGTGCAAGTTTCCCCTTTCACTAAAAAAAATCGCTTTTTTTTGTCCTTTACATCTCTGAAGGAAAGAACATTTGATGTGACTGTGTCTGAAAGGTTCATAAACCAGAATGCGGTTGGTGTAAGAAGTTTTTAAAATTTTTAAAAAATCATATCTTGATTTTTAAATCCATCTTCTTGATTTGGGGGACAGGTGATTTGTCATTTACTTTTGCAATCAGAGTTTGACGTTACTGAACGCAAATACCTGTCATTCCTACCAGAGATGGGGAGATGTATAGGGATCACTTCCTTTGGTAGGCCTTTGTAATAGGAGGGGAAACCAGGGAGAGGAGTGTTTCCATGAGAAAATCACTGAAGAAGCTGGATTTATATGATACAATTATGGAGAGAAAGGCCCCATCATGTACAAACTGAGAAAACTGGGACAAAGTTATAAGAAACTGCTTCATGTGGAGCCATGCCTGGCAGGATAAAAATCTCTTAAAATGCTCTGAACTGTAGCTAAGTCTGGAGTGGGCTTACGCCTCTGGTTCAGAAGTGTGAAAGCTTGGAGACCTGTAATAAAGCACGCAGGCTCTTTAAGGACCTGGCAGGGTGGCTGGCTCCCCTGTGGAAGTCAGTGATGCACAGCTGCAGGGATTTAGACCAAGCATTTGATTTCCTGTCTGGCTGATAGGAACTGGCATAGAAAGAGAGGGGAGAATGATAGTGCATCTCAGAAAGGGAAAGGATATGCTTCAGGTAAGGGAAGCCTGAGAGGTCCTGGTCTTCATTGTACTGAGCTGCCCTGGGCTTTTTGTTGAGGGGGGAGAGGACAGATTGGGGAGTCAAATAATGAGATTTCTCACTGGAGTGTCATGATGCTTGTTAGCGTGGGAGGTGAGACCAGCCTGTGGCCACTTTCAGTATGTTATTAAAACAGTGGGTCTGGTTCAGGGGCTCTCATAGCCAATTTACTGCTGCTTCCTTGATACCTCAGTAGGCCACCTAGGAGCAGAAGTAGTTTAGCCCATGTAGGGGAATTCTTTAATTGGGATGTCAGATTGCAGAACACAGCTATAGTGCTTTTGGACCTCAACCAGTATGTGTGGGTGCTGCTATGCTGAACCAGGCAGATTTGCTAGCCTGGGGAAAAATCTGTCCTGTGGTCCCCTGAAAGATGTAGACAGACCTGAAATTATGAGATGGATGTAGACTGGTGAAACTGTTCTGCATTCTGGACTCAACATCTGGACCCTTTTCTGTCTCCTGCACTGCAGGGTGTTGTATGGTCTGCATTCCTAAAATAGCTCTGGAAGGAGTTTTTCTCCAGGAGAAAAACCTCTTCAAAGTGTAGTTTCTTCCATGCCTTGAAAGAGTGTTCATGCAGACTCACAACTGGGCTGTATTAGCAATAAATTATAGGAATTGGCAGGTAGTCTAGTTGGACTAGTTTGGGATTAATTGGTGGGAGGGACGAGATTTGCACGTGATTCCACCTAGCTGCAGTAATAAGGGCATATTTGTTTCAGGGTGCCTGCATACCTCTCTGAGCAAAAGTCACAACATGGCATTCTGTCAGGTCAGCAGTGGATTCTTATTTTCCTCCTTGTCTTCTTGCACAGACACATTTAAAAGCTACTAAATCCTTATGTGGATTTTGGGCATTGAAGTCCAAACTATCATCCTGAGGACCTTGTGCTTATTACCATCTAAAGTTAGAGACTACTGAGTTCTTTTGTCTTCTCTTCCTTGGCATTTTGCTCCCCTGAAATATACCTGAAGGGATATGTCTGCATACACAGAGATACAAGCACTTTAGTATCACGGAATCATGGAAAAGCCTGGCTGGAAAGAACTTCTGGAGGTTATGGAGATCAGACTTCCACTTGCAGTCATAATATTCCTGACACTAGTTTAACTGTGGCTCTGCTCAGCCAAGTCCTGTAAACCTCTGAGGATGGAGAATCCATGCTCTCTCTGGGCAGTGTGTTTCAGTGCTGTGCCACACCTTCCTGTGGAGGAAATAGTTCCTAAGGTCCAACCTGAACCTTACAAAATGTAACTCGTGGGATTTGCCCCATGTGTCATTGTCTGGCACAGCAGAAAAAGGTTTGGCTGTATCATCTTTGTAACTGTCTTTCAAGGTTTTGTAAGATTTCTCCTTAGCCTCTTGTCTGCAAAACTGAAGCCTAGCTCCTCTCAGCCTCACCTCACTGGTCCTGCGCTCATGGATCCCGACCTACCTGGTAACCCTCTCCCAGTGCCTCTTCTTTCTCCAGATCCCTGTTGAAGTGGGTTTCCACAGCTGGCCACAGTCTATTCCAGGTGTGGTCTCAGCAGTGCTGACCAGAGGGTGAGAGCAACTTCCTTGGATATGTTGTCCATGGCCCTTCAAATGTGGCCTGATGTAGTTTACTGTATGCACAGGGTGAGTAGGGTGTTGGCTGTTATTCAGCCTGGTGTCCACCATCACCCCAGATCCTTTTCAGTCCTTTTCAGTTGCTTCTGAAGCTGTCCTGATGCACGGAGTTGTTTCCTCTCAGCTACAAAACCTTGTTCCTCTCCTTGTTGAGTGCTATGAGGTTTCTGTTGGCCCAGTCTTCCTGTTCTACAAGGTTCCTTTGGATTCAGGCTCTACCATCCAGCATGTTAACTACTCCCCTTTTCTTGGTAGTCAGGTCACTTTCCCTGATTGTCATGACTTTGTGTAGATGGTAGACAGGGGCCTTACTATCACACCAGCCAGCACTTTCATCACTCTTTGGTAAATTCTGCAGATCTGGGTTAGCTTTTCTGTGTAATCTGCAACCAGATGCTCTCTCATTGTTGGCTGTTCTCCTTCCCAAACTCTGTAGTAAGCACAAAGGAATTGGACAAAGCCTTAACTTTGAAGACTAAGGGAAGAAATAATCGTTGAATATACTGATACTTTCTGCATTATCCAACTCCCTCTTTGCTGAAGCACACAGTCTAAGTGCGAGTACTGTTGGGCTGTCCTCAGAGTTGTTAGTGCAAACTGCTGCTGATGGGTTAAAAACTAATAGCTTTGCATTGTGGCAGATTGACCCTGTGTGTGGTAGTCAAAACTGTATCTAAGCTGAGCTGCAGCATGTTCTGTCCGAAAATGTCAGTTGAAAATTTCTCAGGCAACCTTCATTTTGATGAAACAATTATGCTCTATAATCTACACATCTAATGCAAAACAATGTGCATCAGTGTTAAATGCCTTCCTTGAGTTTTTATGATTTCAAAGCACAGTAATGCTGATACAATGACCATAGCTTGGCTCCTACATGGTCATTTGTTAAATTGCAGTGTGATGTAGTCCTCAGAGTGCTTTGAAGGGGACTGCACAAAAGTAAGGTGGAGGGAGATTCAAAGAAAGAGTGAAAAATTTAAAAACAAGAGCACATGATAAAACTAAAATATACAGTAAAATAAATGATTTCCCAATCTCCTAGAAGTTTGATTTTCAGCACTGCTGTGGCTTATGATTGGCTGGCACAGGCTCCTACCTAAGAATATGGGAGCTTTTTCCATCGCTGAAGTTTGTTCTCTGTATGGATTCTGTTGTGCTGAAGCGGCTACAAAATCTTCCTGTGACCGTTCTATTCATCAGGACTGCTGTTATCTATCCCTCCATTCAGTTTGATTGAAATTTGCAAAAGTTTTTGTTTCTATGGCAATCAGGCTATTCAGCAAGGGTTCATGAAAGGCAGGTCCTGCTAGAAGAACCTGATCTCTGTCTATAACAAAGTGACCTGCCTAGTGGATGAGGGAAAGGCTGTGGATGTTGCCTATCTGGACTTCAGTAAAGCCTTCGACACTGTTCCTTGCAACAGTCTCATGAAAAAACTGTCTGCCCAAGGCTTGGACAGGTGAACAGTCTGCTTGGTCAAACACTGGCTGGACATCTGGGCCCAAAGAGTTATGGTGAATGGAGTTAAATCCAGTTGGTGGCTGGTCGCAAGTGGTGTTCCCCAAGGTTCAGTATTAGGGCTACTCCTGTTTAATATCTTTATCATCTGAACGAGAAGACCAAGTGCACCCTCAGTAAGTTTGCAGACAACACCAAGTTGAGTGGAATGTTGATCTGCTCAAAGGTAAAAAGGCTCTACAGAGGGACCTGAACAGTCTGGATCAATGGGCCAAGTCCAATTGCATGAGCTTCAACAAGCCCAAGCAATGGGTCCTGCACTTGGGTCACAACAACCCCATGCAATGCTGCAGGCTTTGGGGAAGAGTGGCTGGAAAGCTCCTCAGCAGAGAAAGACCTGGGGATGTTGGTTGACATGTGGCTGAATATGAGCCAGCAGTGTGCCAAGGTGGCCAAGAAGGACAATGGCATCCTTGCTTGCATAAGCAATAGTGTGGCCAGCAGAACTAAGGAAGTGATTGTCCCCCTGTACTCGGCACTGGTGAGGCTGCTTCTTGAGTACTGGGTTCAGGTCTGGGACCCTCACTACAAGAAGGATGTTGAGGTGCTGGAGCGAGTCCAGAGAAGTACAACAAAGTTGGTGAAGGGTCTGGAAAACAAACCTTATGAGGAGCAGCCAAGCGAACTGGGGCTATTTAATCTGAAGAAAAGGAGGCAGAGGGGAGACTTTATCGCTCTCTACAACTATCTGAAAGAAGGTTGTAGTGAGGTGAGTGTTGGTCTCTTCTCACAAGTAACAAATAATAGGACAAAAGGAAATGGCCTCAAGTTATGCCAGGGGAGGTTTAGGTTGGATATTAGGAAAAACTTCTTTACTGAAAGGGTTGTCAGGCACTGGAACAGGCTGCCCAGGGAAGTGGTTGAATCGCCATCCCTGGAAGTGATTTAAAAGTGTTATAGATATGGTACTTAGGGACATGATTTAGCAGTGGATTTGGTAGAACTACGTTAGTAGAGTTAAGTTAATAGTTGGACTTGATGATTTTAAAGGTTTTTTCCAACCTAAATGATTCTGTGATTCTGAGACAGACTAGTCTTCATATTCAGGACCTTTGTTATGTTTAGGGTATTTGTGTTCCCACCAGGGCAAAGGCAACAGAATCGTGTGACTGACATCCCCCCTTGTTTTACTTCTGCTGATCAGTAATGATCCAAACAAGAGCTGACCTGGACAATTTTCTATCATTTGAAACAAGAGTGATCAAATTATCTGAGAGATCAAAAGAATTTAATGAAGGTGGACCAGGACTGCAGGATGAAGACGTGCTTCTGCTCAATGGGAACCTTAAACATAGTGCTTGTATAACTTGGTAAAGAGTTAAGATGGGTAATCATGAAACAAGCCTTTTTTTTTCTCTAAACTCTTTCGCACTTCAAAGGACAAGAAGTTTCCATACAAGAATGAAAGGCGGTGAATTCATAACAAACAAGTCAAACCACAATTGCTTTGTGCAATAGCAACCTGCTGCAGGCAACAGAGATGAAAGTCTCATTTCCTTGTAGCATAGGAACTGAGAACTGCTGGGGAAGCTGCAGCTGTCCATGCGTCTTCTGAGCTCAGAGCCTGGCAAACATCTGCTCAATGCCTGGTCTAAGCTGGAGTGGTTTTGGGGAAGCTTTAGTTACCTGCTAGGTCCCTGGGCCCCTTGTCACTGTGTAAAGGAGAAAGGCTGGATCTCCAAGCCATGTTGCTCCCTTTTGTGTCACACGTGCCAGCATCATCTCAGTGGACCCTCCTTTAGCAGGAACTGGGAGACATGCCAACAAAAGGTCATTGTGTTAGCTTTTCCTGGTGGAAAACGAGCCTTGTGTAAAGCCTCATGTTGCCTTGTGCTATTTCTGCCCTTCCACAACATCAAAAAGCAAGGTTTGTATCCATGCTAAAAATACAGCTGGGACTATAACTAATGTTTCAGGACACAAGTTTAACATGTAGAATTAAGCTCACAAGGTGTACTTTCAGTCAGAGAACTATACCAACAGTTGGGTATGCTGTGGGTTTAATTTTTTCCTTGGGAATATCTGAAGCTTAGTAGTTGTCATAAATGCTGGACCTTGAGTCACAACCCTTCTCTGTCTGTGTAAGACTAGTGTGTGAAGGTTGCAAAACACTTCCATCTCTTTTAATTATTAAAACTTCCCTGACTAAATAAGTGCTCAGCAAGTCCTATTTGAGGCAATTAGTGTATTTACTCTAAGGCAGTGTTGTGATGATTTGTATGAAGCTATCTCATCTGCAGGCGAGAAATGCAGCAGATTCTCATTATTCATTGTTGTCCATGCACAGGAAAAAAAATTGCACTTAAGTATCTGGTAGTTTCATACCTTTAAGCAAAAAGTAATAAGGAATAATGGTCCAAAAAGTGAAAATACTAATTACTGTGAAAATACTTCTCGCTGTTCGTGAACTGTTTATAAACTGTATCTGGACTCTGCAAATCTGTTCAGTGGATCATATAGATGAATTATTTTCAGTTTACATGTGCAAACTATTTAGTTTGACTATTTGCCCCCTCCATTATATGGCTGGTTGTGTGACTTCATAGTTGTTCCTGGTTTGAAGGACGGATTTTTAGGCAGTAGAATACTGAATAGTAAATATTTGTGCTGCTGCATTGAAAAACTCAATTATGTGCAGGCATTTTGCAGAGAATAGGTATTTTTCAAGCATTCACATGAATCAAAAAGCTATTCACTGGAATGTTTATGAACTTCAAAGCAGGGGTATGTGAACAGAAAAGAGTGCTTCAGAATTCAAAGAGACATTCTTAAACATCATTTGGCTGTGCCAGCCTCAGGCCAAAGTGTCAATGCTGTCTCTCTGCTTACTATTTAATATTCTGGTGATACATGCACTGAATATTTTGGGATGGCAAGTTTCTGTTTTTCTTAAAATATTTATGTTAGCTAGGGGTTGTAGTCTAGGGGAGTGCTCGGAACTGCATGCAACTGTGAAAGGGAATCAAGGCATTAAAAATGTCTGCCTTCCTTCATGGGAGACAAAACTTTTTTCTTACTCTCTTTTCATGAAAACTGTCTTGAAACTGTTTGACTGAGTGGATGATCGTGGGATTGGGAAGGGTTGGTGTAAATTGCCACCCGTTGACTGTCGAGGGACTCCAAAAGAAGGCTGGAGAGAAGTAAGTGCTGGTTTTTGGTTTGTTTATGTGGAATTTCCCAAGTTGCACCAGACTGCCATGGAGAGACTGAGAAGAACAGAAAGTAACTTGAAGCTGGCTACTGGCCAGACTGGGTAGTTGGAGCTGTGACTATTATACTTGGAGCACGGTGTAGTTGTTTGATTAATAAGTTACATGCAGACTTAGCACTCATCTCATGATTCTTTGGTGAAGAAGGAAATACTGGAACTGAGAAGGAATATCCCATGCAGGAGAGTGGTTCAGTACTGGGTCAGGTGCCCTGACAGGGCTGTGATATCTCTATCCTCAAGAGATTTTTCTAAAATTTTGGATGGGGCCTGGAGCAACCTGCTCTGACTGTGAAGTTAGCTGTGCCCTGAGGAGTAGTGTGGACCAGAAGTCCCATCTAATCCAAATCCTTCTATGATTCTAAGTGTTGAAAGAGGTGTCCCCAGGGAAAAAGTGGGGAGGCATAAGGTGTGAGATTAATATTTGTTTCCTATTTTGGCTGCAGGGCAGAATTCCAAAGAGCATAATAGCTGGAGACTCATCTCTGCCCTGGGAACCTTGCACAGTTTCTTTATTCAGCCTTGGTTTTTCTCTCATGGACTTTATCTCATCTCTAAAGTAATGGGAACTGATATTTTATGCTACATTTTTCTCCTTTTATCAGAGAAATATTGCTTTGTATTATGTTATCTGTCTTGTCTAAAAACACTTTTAGCATGTGTTTAAACAACACAAGTATCAGGCTAGGAAGAGAATTATTGTATAATTAGATATAACAATATGAAGTGAAGAGGAAGGTGTAGGACAGATAACAGGGAAGCCTTTCATTGCAAGACTTCAAGGGATGTAGCAAAATTATTCAAGTAATTTAAAACTAGTCTGAGCAATTTCTTGAGACTAACACTGTATAGGAATATCCTAGATCCCTTGTCTGCACAATACTGAGCTCTGGTAAGTCCAGTTAGGGAGGACAGAGCATATATTAGATTCTAGTCTTTTTACAACACAATGATTTCCACAGTAACACACCAAAATTACTTTATAAATTATGATTAATTTTGCATGTGCTGGCCTAAACTGTAAGCTTTCTTAGCAGAAAGGACTTTGGGATATCTAAAAGCTCAGCAGGATGTTGTGCCTACATACACTAAGGTAAAAGTTTGATAGTGTTTTTTTTGTCTGGGTATGAAATAGGCAAATGAGTAAAGAACTTTCTTTTTTGGAGTTAGACTGCAGTGGCTAGATTAAAGCTAAAATATGTTTAGCATATTTAAAGTACATGTTAGCTACATTCTTAGTCAAGTAAAAGTTACTGGGAGGAAAGTCTAAGCGGGTTACCTAGCAATGACTGTTTATAACAGCAGTAACTGTTACAGGAAAAGAACTTTGGTTTGCTTCAGCTGCTTTAAAAGTGAAGCCACGAGGACCCTGGTGTACCCTCTAATCACACCAGGGATGGTGCAGCCATCTCGCCACAGGGTAGTCAGTATCCCACATCCAGGGGGATACTCACTGGGTGATGGTGGTTCATGACTGTCTAGATCATGTGCTTGTTTGTCTTTAGAAATTCTCTGCTGTGACAGGCCAGATGTCACCAGGTCTCTCTTAAAGCTGAAAGGGTAATATTTAGAGTCCTGGTTGGGGCCAGCACACAGACATAACACTACCTTTTAGAGCCATTACCATTAAAGAATAAATTAAATGAGAGGTAGTGTTATCTCTAGCTTCAGCCTTGAACAAGTTTGTCAACTTTTCTTAGAGAACACCTTGGGACATTGAGAAACTTTGTTTGCAAATTATACAACATCTTTCTTACCTGGAAAGAAATTAATAACTCATTAACCACTTTCATAAATCACAACCTGTTTAAACTGAGGAGGGTCTGCTTTGAGAGAACAAACATAAATTGTAGAGCTAGGGCAGCTGAAAGCTGCTAAGAACTGGGCTTGAACTTGTGCAGGGATAGTTTTGTGATCTATGAGAGAGAGTCCCTCAGTCTGACAGTTTCTCCGTGCTGGTGCCAAGCATGCTGATGGATTTCAAGGGGTTACCAGTCATGTAGGATGCATAGTTTACAGATATTTGTATTAGTAAGTGAATCAGATCTGCGAATAAAGTGAAAGATAGCTGTTGTAGTCAGTGAAATGACTAATGACAAAGGTTACAAAGGACTTCGCATTTTAAAGCATTCTCAGTGAAAAATGATGTAGGAAACATAGGCTTCTTGCATGCTGATGTATCAATTCACCTCAGTCTCCCATTCAAGTTATGAAACTACTTACAACAGTACTTTTCCTTTCATGAATATAATGTTATGTGTATGAGGCAAGAGTTCATTGCTGTATTGTCTGGAATATTTTCCAGTTAGCATTTTGTTATATGCTGTGATTTGTGGAGTGAGATGTTGTTTAACTCCAATGAGATGTCAGTGTGCTGATACAGAATGCCATGGAAATAAGGTTGTAGCAGAGGGCAAGAAGGCTGGACCATTAATTGTCTCACTCATAAAACTCTCAGACTAACAACAGCAATTCTGTTTGTACATTTGAACAAATCAACAAGGTAGGAGTGCCTTTTTTAAGCTTATTTCCAGTCTTCAATTGTGCAAAGATGGGAGCATCAACTTCTGTGTTGAAGTGTTTGCATTTTGGCATTGATTCATCATAAAAAGAATTAGTAAACATCATAAAAATTATAGTTCAGTACTAACCACACATCCTGCATTGACTGTATGCACTAAATTTTCAGCTATGTCTATTTTATCACAAATAGAAAACTGATAAAAATATTTTATAGATTTCTCTAAAGAAGCTACATTTAAAAGTCTTAACTGTTACAAATAAGTCTAACTATGAATAATTTTCACTCTCTGCTTGCGTGACTTGTTCACATTTCAGGATGCTGCCTTGTCTGCCCTTACATTGAAGCAGGAGTAGCCCAGTCTCCCTCACGCAGGTCGATTCGTGCCCGTTCCCACCAGGTGTCAGTGTGATACAGATAAAAAGAGGCGCTGGTGCCAAGAAGAAATATTCGAGCTCTGAAAAACTTTTCTGCCAGAATTTATTAGTCATGGCAGGCTTGTAAGGCACATTAATCTCTTCAGGTCCAGAATAATGGGGTCTATAAGGAACAGTCCTTACTCTGGTGCTGGCACTCATCCAGGATGCCAAAACGCCAAGGTCAAGTCTCTGATTTTGAACTCAGGGCAGACTCTGGAGTGTAGAGATGTTCAGTAATTAGGGCAAGTGTCAGGAAGGAGATTGCATTTGTTTATGAGTATCTGGGGTTTTCTGGTTTTACTTTGTTTTTGTAATACATTCATGTGGCCAAAATGTGAGGGGAAAAAAAATACTGCTCGTTCACCTCTCCAGTACCCTCCTGAAGTTTATATCTCTAGAGCAGTAATGATAGTTAATTGGAACTTCTTGTCCTTGCAGTGCTCTCATTTTCCAGTTTTTCCTGTGTTATTCCGATATCTCTTCCCCCTACCTCATCTCTGAAATTTGCCTTAGAATAGTTTGAAAAGAAGATATAGCTATGTGAAAGCCATTCATTCTCTGTGGGAGCTGTGCTGCTTTGAATGCTGGGAAAAAGAAACAAGAAGACTTCTTGTGGAACATCTTGCTTGCTTTTTGTTTTGTTTTACATCCTCCTTGTCTCATTTTTGGCAAATTGGGTCACTGAAGACTCCTGAGTTCTGCCTGCATGGGTGGCAGCAGTGCAAGGAAAGGAAGGCGCTACTTAAAAAAACCCCAAAACAAGCCTATTTTTTTCTGCATGGAAAAAGAAAGAGGTCACCTCCTGTCCGGAGGTGACTGTCTGGGATTGGTAGGTGGACATTTACTGTAAGAGATAAGGGGACTATTTTGCTCCCCTTCCTGTTTGTTTCTGATGCTATCTGGGAGTATGTGTCTGCTGTTCCTCAGCCTCTTTTGCTTTTTCCACAGCTTCCTACTTTAAGCTCCTCTCTCTCTTGTGACAGGGGACAGGTCATGGATGGAGATGGAGATTGGTTACCTCCTTCACAACAAGCTCCATTTTGTCCCTGTTTTAGCAAGGTGGGTTTGGAAGGGACTGGGCAGGATCTCAAGGCCATCATCTGAAACAACTGGCTAACAGCAAACGACATGAAACCTTTGAGATTCCACAAAAAAGATCCAAAAATATAACTATCTGTCTCCTGATCCTAGGGAAGAGTTCAGGACATATATACTCCACCTGGAGCCTACCTGATCTTTAAGGAAAAACTTCCATCTATTCTTCTTTCTGGGGAAAAGGAAATTACAGAGATATGAACTGACTCCCTTTGGATCAGCCTTGGTATTACTGAGTTTGCATCTTCCATAATCCTAACTGGAGCTTGATCCAGCTCCATAGCCAGACTGGGTAAGGCAAGAACAGAACAGTGTCTCTTGTATTGTGCAAACTCTGACATTCATTTTTCAAAATTACCAAGGAGTGTTGTGCAGCAGACTTTTTAATGTGCCTCATTATACTTTTTTTGGCTAGTGTATTGCAAGCTGCCATATGGCTCAATATAAAAATCTTTATGGGTATCTGCTGTCTCTCATAATACATAAAGATATGTTAATTAACACTAATTAAATCAATCTAAAACATATATGAAATGTAGCCCTACAAATTAGATAATTGAAGTAGTTGGCCAAGTTCTTAGCTTTTGGCTAAATGCTAACTGTTCAAAGTTGATGTTTCATGAAGGCACCGATAACACTCTCCTACTTCGCCTGTGCTTATGCTGTGCAGCTTTCCTAGTGCTGGTGAGTTTCCTTATTCTTTGAAGGTACAGGAACAGGAATGTAAGTGCACGTTGTCATTCTGAGCACAGCTGGGAAAACTAGTTGCAACACAATAACATTTCTTGCTGATGCTCTGAACGGGTGAATTTTTTCTTGAGTATCCTTCTGACAGCAGTGGCCAATTTGGATTCACAGGCCAAACCTGGCCTATGCCATAGCAGGGCTGAATTTAAAAACTGAGTTAGGAAGTAGGAAACAGAAGGCAGATTTGCTTACATGGCTATATCTGGAAAGTTGTTCAGAATACTGAGAACGCAATGTATAATCAGAGACAAAATGTTTCTACTCAAGGAATTTCACTTAATTTATTGCCATTTAATAAAAGCTGTTAATTACTGATTCAGACATTGAGAAAAGATGGGAAGACAAACACTTAAACATTTAGGGAAACACTTTTTCTCCCCTTCCACAGGATAAATTTCAGTCCAGCACCTCTCCTCCTTTCTTCCTAGTCTCCATTTCCCTTGTCCCTCTGTGTTACAGTAAGTCCCCACTGACTCCTTGGGGCAGGCAATGGGAAGCACAGGACGTTGGGTCAGTGTGTAGTGGTTTCTTTCTGCTAATACTTCTTGCTCTCTTCCTCTACTGCTCCTTGCTTCTCTCAGCTCTGGCCTGGGATCCTCCATGAGCCACCATTTGTTTGGGGATGCCCTGGCTCTGGCATGACTTATCTGTGAGCTGCTATACACTGGGGCTGTCCCTGCCAAAGCATGCATTGCCCAAAGGCTGCAGTCCCTCAGGGTTGTCTCTACACCAGTGTGGGTCACCCACAGCTACAGGTCCTCTTGGGTGTCCTCGCTGTTGTGTGAATTGTCCACTGGCACAGTTTCTTTGGGACATCCCTGCCCCAGCATGGCTCATCCATACTCACAGCCTCCAGGGTGTTCCTGTCCCTGTGTGGGTCGCCTGTGGGCAGCAGTCTCTCAGAAGGAAACTCCTGTCAGGGAATGTGTCTCCAGCTGTGTCCCCACCAACATCTCCCATGTGCCCTCTCCCCTTCCATTCCTCCAGATCTGTCTCTTTACTTTCTCTTCATGGCTCTCCTTTGGTGTGTCATCCTGTGTCTTCTTCCCCCAGCACTTGCCACAATTTCTTAAATACATCTGAACAGAGGTGCCATGTGCTCCTCTGACTGCTTGAAATTTTTAGGCATGGGTTGTTTTCAACTGTTTCAGAGCTGTCTGGACATGGCTGTGATCAGCCCAGGGCAGTTCATGGCCTCCTCTAACACAGGTCACCCCTGCAGTCCTCTGCTACCCAAACCCTGACAGCTACACCCAGTACGAGTATTCTCAGTGAGTCATGAAAAATGTCCTATAGGTGCCTCTAAAACACAGAAAGCTTTACACAGCTCCAAAAAAAAAAAGAAAAAGAAAAAAATGTTTTTTTCTAAAAGATTTCTCAAGCTTGCATATTTTCTTTCAGATTACTTATTTATTTTAAGGAACCAAAGTGTTTGCTGACAGAGGCATAAGACCCTTTATAGGCTAAAATAACAGCAATCTATCTCCTGCTGTAAATCTGGCAGCTACTAAATCAATGACAATAAAACATCAATGGTTAGCACTGTACAGTTTATTCTGAAAAAAATAAGCTATGAGGGTGCTCGTTGTCATTCTCTAGTTATGCACAAAAGTGAACTCAGTCTAAAACTGGGGATTTGGCATATGCATTATGTAGAAAAACATGGTATCTCAAAACAGCAGTGTTAGAGCCAGACCCTTAAAGAAGCATAAGGGCTGAATGGCAAAATTCCTGACTTTGGCACTGATTTTCAGTTTGACCTTGAGAATTTGCTTTCAACCTTAGATGAAGTCTGGGCTGCTGCTATTTTCCCATTGGTAAAATGAGAACACCATCAGGTTTTGATCAATTATTTGAGGGTCCCTGATGGAGGCCACTAACCAAGTATTGATTATAGCAGTTGTGTTATAAATGTTGGCTGGAGCAGAATTCAGTTTATAGTTTTCCCACAGGAACAGGAGAGTCAGCATCGTGGGAGAACTTGCACATGGGATAAAGTAACTTGGTCTTGCAGTTAGATTGATTTAGGTTGCTTATAGATAAATACTTGTTTGGAATGAAATGATACAGCACTTGCTTGGTTGGGTTTCTTTTCCTATTTAAGTTACTTGGTAGTAAATTTTGATCTTTGTGGTGTTCCTTAAAAGGACAGAAAGTACTAGTAAAATATATATATCTGTTTGGAATGCATTTTAAACAGAGGATTATTTGTTTTTTAAGAGAAGTACATATACATTTTCCAAAACAAGACTATTTAAACACAAGATAGAACTTTGCCAACAATGGAAAAAGTGATTTTAAAAGGGCTCAGAATTAAAAATCAATAATGTTGCTTACTTAGAAAAAGGAGCAGTAACACATGCTACAGAACTTGTTTATGTTCAGAAAACACATTGATGCTGAGTTGGGGAGTGATGTACAATAGGCAGCATGACTGTAGGAGCAGGATCATTCATTAAGGTTAGGGTTCATTTGCTGTGGTCATCTTATACAATGTAAATGACATAGGTATCAACTGAAGGATGGTCACAGAATCAGAAGGGACTTCTAGAGGTCCTAAAGAGAATCAAGTAAACCTGTATGATTTCTGACAGATTTTTCTCTAACATACTACTAGACCTTCAGCGATGGAGAGACAGCCTCAGCAGGAAATCTACTTCACTGCTTCACTAGGCTTTCCACTAAAATATTTTTCCTACTGTCTAATCCACTCTTCCTTGCGGCAAATTAAACCTTCTCTCCTAGCTACTATTTTCATGAAGAACAGATTATTCCCTTCCTCTTTGTGACAGCTTTCTATTTATTTGAAGATGGCTACCCTTTAAGTCTTTACTCCTTATTTTCAGCTGAATATCTCAGTTATTTCAGTGTTTCCTCCCCCCTGGACTCTTTTCTTCCAGTCCACACTTTCCTGGAGTGCAGTGCCTCAGCCCAGCTGTGTTCTTGCCAGTGCTGAGCAGACTAGAAGGATCAATTTATGTCTCAAAAACCTTATTTCTGTTCCTGTATCTCAGTATGACACTTGCCATTTTCACAACAATGTGACGCTGCTGACTCATGCTCGGTTTGTCATTGACTGTAACACCTACATCCTTCTTTACAGAGCTGTTACCTAACCTGTTTCTCCCCATCCTGTATTTGCAGTCTGTTGAATGTAGAATATTGCTGTTGAATTTTATTTTTTTCCCGTATTTTGTTAGTTCACAGTTTTGCTAGTTTGCATTCTATTCCTATGTGCCTCTAGTTTCTTCTAGCCTTATTTCATGGTCATAGTTTTTAATGAAAACACTGAACAGGACTGAATCTAGGATAAACATATGTAGAAAGTTTCTTCCAGACTGGGTTTTACAACTTGCTTGTGTAAATGGTATATCAGACCATATAAATAATCTTATTAGCATTACAACAGAGGACATCTGCCTCTCCTATATTCACAAGACCCCTAATCCTTTTATAGATAGAAATTAAAGTAATTTGAAATAAAAATCTTTTGGAAGCTTGCAAGTATGTTCATTTGCTCCAGAAAATTTATAGGGGTGGTAGTTACAAAAAGCAGTCTGCAGTTCCGGTTTTTTTTCTGTTTTTCCCTTTTTGTGCACTGTTTTGCACCTCACCTGTCCTCTTCCTATCCTCAGAGATGGCTGCTAGTGCGTTTGAGGTTGCTTGTGACAGTTCTGTAGTAAACCTAGGATGAAGTCCATCAGACCAAGCCATTTACTGTCTTCTTTCCTTCATAAGGGAAAGATCCTTGGTTCTCTGTTTTACTATGTCCTTTTGTTACTAATAGTAACAGATTAGTATACAGAGTACACTTTTCTAGGAAAAAAGGGCTTTAACCATTGTGGTCTTCTCAGCATCATCTGTCAGTCACTTTCCCTGCCTGCTGAATAGCAGAGTAACACTTTCCTTGTTTAAGCTCTTCTTAGTCTTTCTCTTACTATTAATGATTTCTTACTATAGAACGATTCTTGTTACCGTCTGTCTCCTGCTCATTGCTTTCTCCTTTATACTTATGTGCTTGTTATTCTTTTATACTTGTCCTTAGCAATCTGATTTAGTTTCCATCTATTGTGTTCCTCTGTCTTATGTCTGACATCAATGAGCAGCTCATGATGTATCTGAATTGGTCTATTATGCATGGTAGCAAAATGAAGGATAAACTGTTTCAGCTCTTGATAATTTTTGCCTAAATTACTGCCATTTACTGCCATGCAATAACTGTCAGTTACTGAGAACTTTCATAATTCATAATTTTGGGAGATTTGACAAGGTGAATGTTCAGGACTCGCTTTTCTCCCCTCACATTCATAATAAAAAATGCCCATTAAAAAGTTCCTTGGTACGTTTAGAAGTAGGGCGACCTATGGTTTAGTTTACTCGTCTGCAGAGACAGACTCTCTGCTAGTACTCTGTGTCCAAAGAGAGACCACATGTGCTATCGATACCACTTACCTTACTATCCAGGGGTTCATAATTAAAACAATACAAATGACTAATAAAAACAGTAATACAATCCAAGAGCTGACTTCAGTCTGCAGTTAATTTTTAGATCCATATTTGAATTGCCGAGGTACAGTGTGGTAAGATAGCCCGCAATGGTTTTACACTGATAACCATCATCTGCAACTCCCACTGAGGTGAGCTTAGTGGCTGATATTAAGTGCTGTAATTCAGCATCTCACTGTATATGAAAATGAGATTAATGCATTTGTATGGAACATACTTGTGCTTCAGTAAATTGAAGCTATGGTGACAAGACAACTCTAAACTCAATTAGCTAAAGTGAATCCCAAAGATCTAGTTCTATCTTGTTCAAGAAATGTCACCTAACATTGTAACATGTATTACCAGGAAGCATACTGAGCATTTCAAGAGCCTCCAAGGGACCAATGCTCAGGTAACCTGAAAATACTCTGCCAGAAGACATGTGAAGCAAAATGCAAGGCAAGTTAAGAGAACTCATTTGTAGAGTTTTAAGTTAATGCAACTCATCAAAATAATTTAAGAAAAATTCATTTAAAATGAAAATAAAAAGAATATGACCTTAGATGACTAATTTTGTTAGTTTGACTAGTGTTTGTTGAGGATTTTTAAGATTTAAAGCACCATATGAGGCTAAGTATTCTTTTAGACTGCTGCAGGGTTGGATAAATGATCTCACATTTCTCACCTGCCTACACTCTGTTTCCACCCCCTCTGCTCACAGTCTGAGTTTTGCTACTCTCCCTGGCCTAATGTCTCAGTATGTTCTGACTCCTCCTTCTTAGTGCCAAGATGTACTGAGGAACGGGCTAGAAATAAAGCCAGAGACAGATTCGTGTTTACTTTGTACACATACTCAGACGTTATGTAATTTCTGTGGTTCCTTATATATATGCAAAACAACACATTTGTGGGGAAATGGAAATGCATACTGATTTTTAAGTTCAGTGCACATGATATCGAGCTGGAACCTGTGCTTAGATATTGTCTTGGAAGATGGTTAGTGCCCAAAGCAGACTGAAACAGTACTTTGTACTGAAGGGGAGGTTTATAGCAGGGGTTTCCTGGCATTCCTGCACATTGATGTTAAATGAGCAGTAGTATGCTGCTTGACACCTCTTAGTAAGTCCTCATTCCTGCAGAAAAAAAAATTTCCTGCAAAGCCCCATAATTTGGCTAACTACTCAGGCCTAACATGGAATCCTTGGAGACATCATGAAGAGGCCTTCATTCTGCAGCAAACAGATTGGCACTGCAGTGATGATAATTGTAATTATCATGAGCATAATAAATAAATGGCAATGTATTTTGCTAGCTTTAGGAGTAATCTGGCAAACAGCTTGCTGCACTTTATCACACAATAATGATATTCACTGCCAGCCCAGGAAGTTTACCTAGGGGCTCTGACTCATGTTTGTTTTGAAAGGCACGACG
The DNA here is from genome assembly GCA_013398125.1 of Aegotheles bennettii. Classification (NCBI taxonomy): domain Eukaryota; kingdom Metazoa; phylum Chordata; class Aves; order Caprimulgiformes; family Aegothelidae; genus Aegotheles; species Aegotheles bennettii. The sequence goes on along the minus strand of VZRW01004381.1, from coordinate 108,581 downwards.
TTAAAGGCCTGTGAATTATGTCTGTTGTGAAGAACACTGCATTTAAGTAATTACAAATGCAAAACTAAAACAAATCCACAAGGCAAAAAAATGCTAATTGATCACACACTTTTAAGTCTTCCTTTTTTTCTTCAGAAAAGTTTTTGCCATTGGGGTGGATTTCCTGGAACTGATTAATTTCTGGTGCTTTGATACTGTTCATCTGCATCTGCTTGCAGCCCAAAAAGCCAACTGAATCCTGGGCTGCATCAGAAGAAGTGTGAACAGCAGGTTGAGGGAGATGATTCTGCCTCTCTACTCCCTTCTTGTGAGACCCCACCTAGAGTACTGTGTCCAGTTCTGGAGTCCTCAACATAAGAGGACATGGAGCTGTTGGAGTAGGTCCAGAGGAGGGACATGAAGATGATCAGAGGACTGGAGCACCTCTCCTATGAAGACAGACTGAGAGAGTTGGAATTGTTCAGCGTTGAGAAGAGAAGACCTGGGGAGAGCTTATTGCGGCCTTTAAGTACTTAATGGGGGCTTATGAGAAAAAAGATGAGGACAATCTTTTCAGCAAGGCCTGTTGCAATAGGACAAGGGTAATGGTGTTAAACTACAAGGTGGTAGACTTAGACTAAATATAAGGAAGAAAATTTTTACAATGAAGATAGTGAAACACTGCAACATGTTGCCCAGAGGGGTGGTAGATGCCCCATACCTCAAAACATTCAAGGTCAGGATGGATGAGGCTCTGAGCAACCTGATCTAGTTGGAGATGTCCCTGCTCACTGCAGCAGGGTTGGACTCTATGACCTTTAAAGGTCCCTTACAACCCAAACCGTTCTATGACTATGATTCTGTGATCTACTGGCACATGTGTGTGACCTGCTGCCCTTACTAGAGCAGCTGGATGTCTCCCCCTTCACTGCCCCTCTTGCTGGTACATGATGAGGAATGGAAGTGCCCAGGGAATCTAGGGAAAGGTGGGATACTTGGCAGAAAAGTCCTGGTCAACACTGGGAACAAATCTTTCAGATTGCTTCTCTTGCTACCTGTTAAAAACCCTGTTTATCAGTTCTCATGATTCATACTGGATCATGCAAGAGTGGGGCTGGAAGACTACTGCAGGGGCTTGGCTAGGGCATTGCTCCAGGTGGAGAGCCCTGCTGTAGGCTCCTGAGCCCTCCCTCAAGTCTTAGCTGAGCTGTGGCTCGCAAACCAGGCCAGCCACCAGGCCTGCGTGTGATGAAGAAAAGAGATTTCATCTCTGCTTTGGAAATGTGGGAAATACCAGCTGAGCTGCAGGGGAGTGTTCGGGAAGAGCCAGCATTGCATGTCTTTAATAAATACATGATTCTTGAAGTATCCTTAGAAGCATTTTTGTGGAGCTGACATAAAGCCATTTCCATCAACATAGTGCTTCTGTTATAGAGATAATTTTTGTCAACAGAACCACAGATCACTTCCTACAGTGTACATCACATCCACATTTGCTTCCCTCCAGAAGCCTGTATTTCCAAAAAAACCTGACTATGCCAGTTTGATTGTGACAACCTCCATGATTTTGGTCACAGTCACAAGTCAATTATGAAAATTGACCTCCTCACGAATGTGATCGTACCAGCAATCATCTTACAGCCTGACAAAAGGGACTTTCTCCAAAATCGCATAGGTTTGTGCTGTAAGAGAAGTTCCGTTTGCTAGGTCTGATTGAGGTTCATCGACCACAGTGGGGCAGGTTTCTGAGGCACAGAGCTTTGGCTGCTGCAGACAGTCTGCAAGTCTTCCAGGCTTACCTGCTCAGCAGAAAGGATCTTACATACCAAACCCTGTAATTTTGAAAATATACAGCCTCTTATCGGTGAAGTTCTTTCTAATGCTTTAAAATGAACAATAAGAAGAAAATGATCAAGGGACTAGAGCATGTTTCATATGAGGAAAGGCTGAGATAGCTGGGACTGGAGAGTTCAGCCAGAAGAGAAGGTTTGAGAGGATCTTATCAACCAATAAATATCCAATGGAAGGGGATGCAGAAGATGGAGCCAGGCTCTTTTCAGTGGTGCTCAATGACAGAACAAGAGGCAATGGGCATAAATGAAAACACATGAAATTTCATCTGAACACAGTAAACCAATTTTTTTCCATGAGGGTAGTAAAACACTGGAACAGATTACCCAGAGAGGCTGTGAACTCTCCTTGGAGGTATTAAAAAACTGAGTGGAAGCAATCCTGAACAATCTTGTCTAGCTGACCCTGCTTGCGCAGGGAGGTTGGACTAGGTGACCTGAAGAGTTCCCTTCCAACCTAAACAGTTCTGTGATTCTGTGAAATAGGAATAAGTACCTTCTGGAATGACTCATACTTCTGAGAGTGGTTTCATGAGTGACTCAAGCCAACCTAAACCCAGTCCTGTCCCACGCCCTGGTGCTAGGCCTGTGTTTCTAGCACTCTTTCAAGGCCACAAGGATTAGGTTTTTCAGCCTTTTGGAATCCCTGTGAACTGGCTTACTTTAACTATAGCATCATGGTTGCTCTGTCTCTGGGTGACTGTGGATCTGGGAAATGCTGGGGCTTGCCCTGATCTGCTGCTTGGGCAGATAAAATGTGTCATGGAAAGTAAGCTAATTTCTAGGGGTGTAGTGGAGAGAAGATGTTAGGGAGACATTAAACATGCATTTGTTCTTGTCTGAGACATTACAGATGTTTATGTTTTTCTTTGAAGAGGTATGTTGTTATAGAAATGGTTTCTTCTGTTGTTTATCTCACCTGGAGGCAACTTTATCAGCTGCTAGCAAACAAAAGGTCACCTTTGTGTTTGGAGGACATCCGGTGCCAGTGTTCTACTACGGGTACATGAAGAGCCCCTAAAAATAAAATGTACAACCTGAAAACACATTCGTATCACAGATAGGTTGTCAGTCAACCATAATGAATAATGCCTTAAGAGGAGTGCTTTAGAATAGGCTCTGATAACCAAGGGGAAAAAATATAATTTGGAATATTTTTTTTTCTTTAAAAATTCCTCACTGTAACAAGTAGTATATAGGCCATTGAAAAACTCAGTTTTACTTTTGCTTTTGATCCTGCAAACAATAGGGTAGGTACTTAGCAGCTTTGCTAAACTGGGGCCAGATTAAAGAGTAAATTATAGCTCCAATCACTGCTTGTGGGCTGAACTGCAGAATGCAGTGGTGTGCTCCCTGGAGTTGTGGCCGGTGAGCTGTTATGGCAGCATGATGCCTGATGCATGGACTCACTCCAACAGTTTCTCCGTCCTGCTCTGTGCTCTTCCAGTCTGTGCCATCCTATCCAGTGTGCCTGGGGTTCAAGTGGTGAGGCTACTAGATACATGACTTGACAGATAAACTGGGAGACTTATTTTTTTATCAGCAAACCCTGTTACCTCTGCCAGCCTTCTAATTTCTCACTAGAGCTGCTGGCAACCTTTGCTATTGCCAAGCTTTTAGTCAAGATGAGTCAGACTAAAATAGGCATTGAAGAGTAATGCATAAGGCTTGGGAAAATAAGTTAAAAATCTTTCACATTTGCCTTCTAGCTTCTGAGTTATTCACAGCACATTTGTTAGGCACTTCTCTGCAAACTTGGAGGCTAGAAATAATTTTGAAAAAACAAGCAAGTTAAGGTAGTGATAGGGTTGCTTTCTTCCAGGACTGGAGATATGGAAAACACCAAGGCTAACCAGGAGAAGCTGAAAACTGCTGCTGATGCCGGGTGCCCCAAAAGTCAATTGCAGCTCTAACGTTGTCAACAGCTAAACAGTTCAGGGGGTAGCTCAGGGGGTAGCTCGTGACCAGGGCACAGTGTCACCATCTCAACTGTGTGTGATCTGTTCTTCTCATGGGTCTTCTCCATAATTTCTTGAGGTCTGAGGTGGTTGTTCCCTTCCAGAATAAAGAAAAAGACTCAAAAATTTGCTTGCATTTTTTCTTCATTCACACAATGTGCTGTTATTGTTTTTCTACTACATTTAGAACAATTAACTTGGTGTTACATCTTCAGTCAGCATTAACTAGAAGATGTCCAGTATTTAGTATGTGTAGCCCTTCCATCTGTCAGAGAGGCTAGCTTGAATATTAAGGAATGCTTTCAGGGGTATGATAAATTATTTCTGTGTATCATTCATATGTGATATTCATTATGCACATTGCATTATTTATATAATACATCCTATTCATTTGGACTATATGCATTTAATATAACATATTTAGAAAGTTTTAAAATCACATATGTTAAATATTGCAGTAACAGTAACCAGTGAAATTTCACCCAGCAATAATGAATCGTCTCTTGTAACCAAGAAATGCTATGTGCTGAAGTATAGTGAATGTGAAGTAATAGGTACTAAAAGCAATAGTTCAGAAATACATTTCCAGTTTATAGGATGGTAGCTTAATAATAATCCCTCCCACCATCAATGGGATATGTTTTGATTCACAGTTCCATTATGGAAACTGCCTATTTCTCTGTCAAAGACTTGGCTCAGAAGATTCATGGTTGATCCCCATGAAAAACAGGTGATTGGATTTTACTCTCATTATCCTGCCTCTAGTTTTATTGAAGTGTGCTTTAAAAATATGATTCTGGAAAAAGAGAAGAGAGAAAATATGAAGTTTAAAACAACCCTTAAGCATCAGAAATAGAAAGAGACTCCTTGGGCAGCAACCTAGCCAATATCTGCCTCTGAAGCAGTCGATCCTAGTCAGTGTCAGAGCCAAGTGACTGAAACAGGAAGGCTTTGGATCTCATCAATTATGGCAGTTCCTTCTTGTAAAATAATTATCAGAGGGAAAAAAAACCCCAACCCTAAGGCATTTGGTAAAAGATTTGTGTTGGGGAGGGATTTGTGGAAAAAAAAAAAAAGACAAAATTCATTAAAATAGAAGGAAGACAGCTGGTAAATATGATGTATGCTACTGTTTTCTGCTTTGTTGGCAAAACAAGAACTGACTAGACTTCTGATGAACATTCCCTTTTGACTTTTAGCAAGGAAATTGCACACTACTGGAAGAAGCTAATGAAAAGCTAGTTTTTTTTACCCCAGAAATTTTAAACTGGTGCATCAACATTGATTCCAAGAATATTCCTGGAAAACATTTTGATTTACCTTGGGTGGGGCAAAAATTAGAATATGGTTGTGTAATGATGTCATTCAGTACTATTTCCAGGTAGAATAAGTATTCTCCAACTTCATAATTTTTAATAAAACAAGCGTTGTTGATGTGATTTACTCTGATTTCTTAGAGGTATCTGAACAGCTTGTGCCTGCCCCTTTGATAAAAGAAAAAATTAAGACAATACGAAGGCAGCAGTAAGGTGGATTAAAATCAGCTTTGCTCACGGACCGTGGGAGTAATTCAGGTAATGAGGGTGTTAACATAAAATTTCTCCAGGAATCAGTTCTTGGTTCAGTGCTGCTTAGTATCATCAGAGCTAATCACAAGAAATCCCAGGTGATAGCACAGACATAAATAAACAGGAAGGAGAACTGGTTACAGATACAGACTCGCCTTGATCTCTTGAGGAGGTGGGTTCATCTGAACAACATGCATTTTACTGATGTGACATGCCAGGGCACACATCCAGGGACAAAGAAAGGAGGTCTCACTTATAAGGTGGGGTAGTGCGTTCCCGAGGCAGTACATCTGCAAAGGAGGCAGAGGCAATAGCAGGTAATCAATCAAGCATGAGCTGCAGTGCAGCGGCACAGCTAAATAGCAATGAAAAAAGGAAGCAGGGGGCAGTACTTCTGATTATTAGCGAGATCACTCCGGGAATGCCATCTGTTCAGGTGTCAACGCTTTAACAAAAGAATGTTGACAAGTTAGAGGCGATGAACCAAGTGAGGTCTGCAAAATTTCCCTTAGCAGAGAGGAAGTTGCAGCTCTCAAGTATTAGTCAAGATAATAAAAAAATAACTTTTAATTTATTAAATGCTTCAATCTGTCAAAAGGTGTCTATGTAAAATGACCTGAGGTTTCAAAGATACAGAATTCCTGCAGCTGCTTGTAGCATAAATAAGATTTGCAGGTGCTCCGTGCCTCTCATAGCATTTCTACTTAGAAGCTTAGACATGAAGCCAGGAGCATGGATTTTATTGACTAGTTCTGAAATTCTCATTTGGAATCAGGGAATATCAACAGCAAGCTGGTTTTGTCTCACACCTTGAAGCCATCTCTCCCCCTGTCAAGGTTTAGTGCTGGACTGGCAATTAAATGGGTGACAGATGCTCTCTATTAACCCCTCTCGCTTCCCAGAAAGGGAAAGGAAAGAGAATAATGGAGAGAGACTTATGGGTTAGAAACTACACAGCTTTAATGAAAACAGTAATGATGAAAAAGAAAATAATGAAATATATACAAATATATACAAACCCAATATCAAGTTCTCCCCCCCAGTAATGCTCACATCACCCTCAAGACTGCAGGGTGGCCCTGGGAAAGTCCCAGACTGAGCTACTGGAGTCAGTGGCAGACAGGAGCTGGATTCAGGAATGCATGGATTCAGGAACACGTGGTTTGGGATCAAAGGCAGATAAACTGATGGAGTCTTCCCAGGATGCTGGCCATGAATGAAGAAAGCTTGACCATTGTGATCCCTCAGATTTATATAGAATATGACATATATGGGATAGAATACTTCATTTGGTCAATTTTAGGTCACATGCCTGGTTCATTACTCCCTGTAGGAGGGTTGCAGGTGTGACCCCTTTGCTCCTCTTTGTTTCCGGTGCATCACAAGTTTAGCAGAATGAAGCAGTGGCCTTGGTTCTGCATACCATTCTCCAGCCATAACTATAAACATTGAGGCAGTCCTAGAGGCAGACACTGACTGAAAAACAAGCAGTTAATTTCAGGAAGAGCAGTTACTTAGAAGAGACTTAACTGAAAAGGAAAATTACTAAAAAAGAAAATCGTTTGTGTCCTCGCTCAAACCAGGACACCCTGGAAGAATCTCCCTCTGTTCTTCAGCTAAAGGGAAGGCATCTCCCTAGGCATGTGGCATCCTGCAAGCCATCTTTGACTTAGCTGTGTGGAGCTTTGGCCCCATGAGACAGAAGAACCTCTTTGTTTTCTCAAAAAGCCAAACATCAGTTCCAGCAGAGCAATCTGCTTCCTATGCCAGTCTTCCAAGCTAATCTGACTGGTGGTATGGCAGACTTTCCTCTCTACTCTGCCCAAGCCTGAAGCTTTCATCTGAATATTGCTCATTTGGGGGAAATGATTATTTGGCTAGGGATCCCAAATTAACATCTCTGAGATATACTTTGTCAGGATATTAAACTATTTTTCTTAATGGTGGAATATCAAATAAATGTGTGTTTCCCCCCTCCTAGCAATGAACAACCAGGCAAGGAAAAATGTCAAGTTTTTGGCTGTATTTGACACAGAAGTTCAGAACAGCTTTAAAATATTTCCTTCAAATACATTTACCAGTATCTATTCAAGGAGCTGTACAGAAATACTGTGGGTACATTGGCATCTTCTCTTGAAATCCTAACACTGCTCTTTGAGGGAAATGCATCACAGAAATATTTCAGGTATCGTGCTGCCCATGAATCATGCATAATGCTCTCACTCCAGGAACGTTCTCTTGCAAACAGTGTTTTTTCCTACAATCTGGGACCCTAAGTGTTTTTCAGACTTCCTGGTAACAGAGCGTCTGCTCTTAAAATAGGGTCTCTGGCAGCAGAGGTAGGCACTGAGCTCTCCCATGCAGCTGGTGCGCAGGTGAGCAGCGACACCTGTGCTGAAGCCATATGGGCTCAGTGACAGGACCATGGTCAGGCAGGTGAGGACAGTGGCAGGGCTGGGACCATGCCCTGGGGTGAAATGTATTTTCCCACTCCACGGAGCAGGGGTAGTAAGAAAGACAAGCACCAAAGAAGACATAGAAGTCTCTTACTTGGCTGATTTTTCATAGGAGTAGAGTTGTGTCGGGGATTATCATGTGTGTGGGAATTAAGGCACGTGATGCAGAAGAGGCTGTAAGGTATGCCACACAATGGGGCCTCTGTCATCACAGTGTCAGATCTGATGCCTGGAGGTCCCTCCTAGCTGAGACACACTGAGGACAACCAACAAAAAGGAAGGCAGATTGCTAATGAACTGCTTGAAGGAATGAAGAAAATTGCTAATTAAAGAAGGAATGTTTAGTGGCAGATCTGTAAAAGGGGAAAAGAAGTCTCGGCAGATAAAAAATAAGAAGTGATCCCAGGTTAGCAAATATTTTTGAAGGTTTTTAATCTTTTTCTTCATAAAATGATTTTTGAGAGAAAACAGCTTGTTTTCATGCAGTTTTTAATTCCTTCATTGAATTAAGAAGTCACAGATTTTTCCTAAAATTCCAATTACGGGAAAGTCTTCTCTGCAAATCTTTCCATTTCCAACACTGAAAGCTTTCCTTGTTGAGTGAGGAGGGAAGGAGAACACTGGATGAAGAAAAGCCCAACTCCCTTAAAAGTTTTTGGGTGTCAAATTGTATCCACAGCATCCACAAACCAACCATTTATTCCAGGCAATTAAAAAAGAAAACTCTGTTCTCCTCCCTTACCCTCTCCCAATTCCCAACAGCCAAGCAGTACCACCATTGGATGCATCGTCTCATTAGCATGAATATGACAAAGCTGCAGAGGGAACAATACTTCAGCGACACTCTTCAGGGAAAGGAGCAACAGGAGCAGTGAGGTCAGGGAAAGGCTCATCATCATCATCATCAACCACTATTGATGAGAGAGAACTAGAGTTGTTTAGGAAGGAAGGCAACAAGATGAGGGATGTAGTGTGGGAGGAGAGAGCATTGAGGCTTAAACCTGAAATCAACAGAAGGGTGGAGGTGGTATCACAATGGGAGTAGAGGAACAATCTCTGGATTGTTCTTTTTTTTTAAGAGATTAAATAATTTTTAAGAGATTAAGGTATTGCTTTGGGTTAGCTGAGGTCCACAGTGAGACACTTTCTAATTCTTTTTTGTTTGTGAATAAATATCCTTTTCAGAACTGTTGTTTTTAAATCTCCTTCAGATACAGTGGTTGCTCTCCAACCCCTCCAGGAAATCCTGGATGCATACTTAATGTCTGTCTGGCTGCTAACAGCCAAGTAGCTGTGCTGAACACATTTTTCAGGCGAGGAGCTATCACCAGGATATTACCAGGTAAAGGTGAGCAGTTCAGGCAATCACTGGGAAGACTTGTGAAACTACTGATTCAGCACTGTCATGTTTAGGTAAATGCTACAACAGCTATTTAAAAGAGAAAAGCGAGACACTTCTTATGTGTGACTCACTAATCACTGTCTGTGCAGTACAGCCTGGAGTACAAATTCCTTTTGTCATGAAAATGCTTGCTCCTTTGATCCCCACAACATCATTAAACAGTTCTAAAGAGTAAGTAAATCTTTTGGCACACTCTTTGCGAAATAAGCATTTCAGAATTCAGACACATGTGGGTGTGTTTGTGATACTGAGGAGATTGATACTGATACAATTTTTAGCAGCGGGTGCAGGCTGTGTGTTGCTTTGCCGTGGGAAAGCAAAAGAGAGGTTTTCCACCTCCATTTTCAAAGCAATTAAGTAGAAAATTGAAATGCACATGGTAGCCATGCAGGATTGCTGCACAGAGGATGCTGTTGCAAATTGAACCTATTTTGCCTGTCTGTATGATGGCTGCAGATTGTAAACCTTCCCATTGACACATGGAACGTGCCTATCAGAGTGCTTCCCAAAGTATTTTGAAGAATTTCATCTTTGTTCTCATAATTTAGGTGAAATAGATAGGTGGTCTTTCTGAAGAGCTGATGCTGTTGAGGACATTACCAGCTCTTTCCCATGACAAACCAAGGCTACAGACTGGTGATGCTTCAGATTGTCCTATCTCATTGGGGATCCAGTGCAGGGTGAAGGCACATGGAGGTTACTCTTTTATTAGAATGTATGTGCATTAGAGTCTGTGAATCACTTTCTCAGCTGCTTTAATACCGGGCAAAGGTGGTCTTTTCTGTCCCTATGCACGTCAGCTGAGTGCCTGGATCAGCTGCCCTGCCATCCCTTTGAAGCTACACAGCTAGTAAACTTAAGGAGAGTGCAGAATAGTTATCCGTAATGATTTCATCGAAGGTTCTATGGTATTTATCTAGTAACTTCACAAGGCTTTAGCTAAAATAGGAAGAGCTTATGAGCTTACTGAAAGAATAATGTAAATCTAAACCATTCAAAGAAGCATGACTGTTTAGAAGTGTAAGAACAGCATTCTCATGCCCATAGCACTCTGTGTGAAAGAAGTTTATACCCTTCCAACATGCCATCTGGCAGCAAACAGTAGATTGGTTTGCATCCCAGCCTGTGATCTTGCAAGAAAAATTAGATCATGTATAATAAAATGCACTTTTAAGAGACAACATTTTCAGTAATGTTCAGTGGAACTAATGGACTTAAAAGTGTTTCCAGTTATCTGTTGGAAAATGGTTTGGTAAACAAGTGTCTGCTCTCAATTGCGATGTGCATATGAGTAAAGGGATTTATGCCACACTCAGACATGCTGTTGTTAGTGTGCGTATGCACTCTCTGAATGTTCAGAACATTCAAATCTTTGTGTCTGAGCCACTACGGTGGGAGGAATCATATCATGGGGTTTGAATTGGTACTCAGAGTATGTGTGGAAGTAGTTGTGTGTTTGGGAGAAAATGAAGCAAGTCTGCTGTTTTAGGAAGTCAGAGACCGACTGCAGTGAGATACAATCTGTGGAAGTTCAGGTGCCTGAGGCCCCCTAGAACTACTTTCTCTCTCTGATTTTGATACATTTAAATTTTAGGGAAGATTGATTCATGTCTGTGTTGGGTAAAGCGTCTCTCCAATTTAAAACATCTTTTCTAGTACTGTGATAATCCAAGGAAAAGGAAGTTCAGTGGAAGGAAGTTGTAACTATTTGTTTAAAATTCTCAACAATTCAGGCAAAAATCGTTTACATAGCTGGATTATGGACAAGCGTGTATCTCAAGGCAAATAAACAAGATAAAACACATGCTAATAGGGCTGTTCTTACTAGGTTTAATACAGAGAAATTAGACTGCATGTATAATGAAAATATTAAGTAGAACCTGCTATCCAGCTGTGTACACAGGGTTGCAGAGATTTGACTAAGTTATGTGAAATATAACAATGCAGACTTATCTTTATAAGGATGAGATTGGGTTAAAATAATTCATGGAAAATTTCTGTAATTAAAAACACTAACTAGTATCCAGTGTCTGTCTCCTTCCATTAAGGGTGAATCTTCTTCATGTTCCCTGTGCCTCATCCTTGTCTAGGAACTCTTTCATTTGGCATTCCATGTAAATTTAAATTCTAGCCTCCCAATCACTGTTTTGAATCACTGGGATATTGAGTAAGTATATAATTCTTATCTTAGACGCTGAACATCTGTTGCCATTTGTGTCCAATATGTAATTACAGCAGGGGGAGCTGGACAATCAGAGATTAAGAGGATGCTGCTTAATCTTCCACCACATGTTTCCACTTAAAAGGAATAACACACTAGAGAAATCTTGCAGCAACTCATGGTATATCTGCTTTTCCCTCTGTCCTTGTTCTATAGATAAGGCTTCATATGAATTTTGTCTGAAATTACTGTAGTCCTTGTGTTTGGACCTGGGAATGTATTCACTTAAACCTCACGTGGCCCATGTGGTAGGGCATGCTCTGAAGGATTCCATTCTTGATTTCCCCCAATTAAAATATTGTACCTTGTGGTCTTTCTTTCCCCTGTGATAATACCTGTATTTATACAGAGCAATTTTTACCAAGAGAGCACCAGACTTTTGGAAGAACGGTGCTGGCAACAGCAGAGCTGGGCAGAGCCTGTTGAGATGGATAACACAATCCTCCCTCAAGCTTTCTGGCTGGGACATGGAGCATGCTGGATGCCAGACCATCAGGGAAAGTGTGATCTGTTTTCCCGTTTTCTCAGGACGACCCATAGAGCTTCCAGTGGGACTACTCAGAGTTATTTATAGGAGAGCTAGAAGTAGCAGCTGTGGTGCAGTGAAGGCAAGTGTTAGGGAAAGGAAAGAAGGCCAGCGGTTGTGCAGGCATATGGATGGCACAGTAGATTTTGTCTTACTGCAAAGCAATGTTGCCAACATCCTGTGAAATTGTGTTTACACAAATGTGTACCTAAGAGCTGGTTCAGCACTTTGAGCTTTAAAAAGGGACTGAAAGGAAAAACTGGGTGCTATATGGAACAAAACATGATATTCCTGAAGTGGGCAATGGGAGCGGGAAGGATCACAGTGCTGTTTTCCTCAGGAGCTTTCTCTCCCAGTGACTTTTCAGCAAAGTAAGAAAATGCATGTTGGGCACAACTGGTGCACGCTCGTGGACTTTGCCCCAGGTATGTCCTGATAAAGGGTGGTGACAGATCACCTGTGCTAGCTCAGGAGAGCAATGTTTGGAATTATTTCTGGGCATCTGGGTATGCATCAAAATGCTGCCACAGCTCACGCACAGGAGTGAGCTCTGACAGCAATGCTGTCAGGACATTCAGCTCCTTCAGAGGAAGGGAGCTGGAGGATTCGCATCACTTCAGAAGATGTGGAGACATGTTAAAGGAGTCCCCCTTTAGGGAACTTGCCCATCTTGATTTTTCTGGGCAGGTTGCCTGCCCACATGGGCTGGCTGTGGGCAGGCTGCCGGTGTATGTCCTTGCAATGGTAGCCACGTGAGATGGTACGAGTGTGGCTTTGGCTGACGAATAAGGAAGTTAGGTCTGTACATTAATTGGAACAACTTTCCATCCCCTGGAATTCTTTGAAAAATATAAGTGAAAAGTTGTGTGAGATTGATAAAACAGTTCCTGTATTTCCATGAGAAACGTTTCACTCATTTTGTATGTAAGAGGGGAAACTGATTTTACTGCTGGTAGTAATAGCAATGCACAATGATATGTGCCAAATATATACACAAAACGATTCTGAACTATTTTTTTTTCTTTTTCACATTTGTGTTCTTAGCTTCTGCACTTTTCTCAGTATATCCTTCTAGTCTTTATTAAAACTCCAGATATTTTTGGGTGTTTTTTGTTTGTTTTTAAACGGCTAATATACTGAAACTTTAATATTTTCTAATTTTCTTTAAGACAAAATTGCAAAGATTTGTAAAATAGATAATAATTTATTTTCTTTTATTTTTTTCTGAAGAAAATGAATTTACAACTGCATGCCACCTCGAGAGGATTCTCATTTTCGTAAGAATAGGATTTGGGACTTGGGATGGTTTACTGAGACACTGAATTTCAGAATGACACATGTATTATGTTCAGCCCTTAATATTATGACTTGGTAAGGTGGTCTATCAGAATTACACTCTTAAAAAGTGTTTTTCTCAAATAGCAGGTTCTTTTAGCTGCATGGGGACAATGAAAGAAGAACTATTGTCTTGTTTAATTTGAAATATAAACAAGCACAGTTATACCCTAAACATCCTTAGAACTGCTTTTGATGTGAAACTAATAACACTGATGTGGATGAAGGAGTGCACAATGTTGAGTATTCAAAGATGGTCACAAGTAACATCCATTTCCAGCTTAATGCTTCCCCCTTCCAATCTAACTGCATTTTACCCCCTCTCCCAGTGAAACTTCAATCCCAGAGAAAAGCAAATCAAGATAGAAGAGACCTGGGCCCAGACTCAACACTTGCTGAAAGCAGTTGAAAGGAGTCCCCTTGAGTTCGGTGTGACCTGCAGCCATCCCTGACAGCTCTGTAAGCCCACCTGTACAAGCGCCTGCCCCATGCCTGCCGTTCTCACCCCTGAGCCAGGATCAGCACCTTTGCTGAGGGACTTCCCAGCTCTGCAGCTCCTCACAGTGCTGTCAGAAAATGGTAATCGAACAACAGAGACTAAGCTCCATCTGCCAACAAGTGTGGTGGGTGACTTCATGGTAAAGATATGTCAGTACTTCCCGCAGGCCTTGCCTGTGTGCACTACTTGACCTGTGGTTTGTAAAGCCTCTGTCTTACCCTTTTTCTTCTCCAGCTTTCACAGTGGCAATGCACTACTGCCTGTTCAGCACACAGGCACTTTTCCTGTCGCTTCTCTCCTTCTCCAGGCATGAACGTAGTTTTCGTCTTATCACAGAGGACCTGCACAACTGCCTTCAGCAGTTCCTTGCCTCGCCATTGAGCTGCCCCTTAGAAAGCTTGAAGGGGCTGAAATGGAAAAATAACAGTGTATGTGAAGTTCAGATATGCATCTTCCTGCTTTAGTGAGGGGAACTTCAGGAAAACTGTTCCACATTAGCTAAATGTTCTGCCTTCTGCATCTGAGGTAGACATCAGTCCCTTTGAAAACATGAACTTGACGCCCTGGCCAGATGCGCTTATGCCTGTGGAGCAATTCTTGCTTGAATTGGTTTGCTGGTTCCAACAAGATGGTATGTGGAGCAGCAAAATGCACTCATTGAACTTGAAGATGACAGATTATTTACAGAAAATGTGTGGGTGCCTGGATTTGTGTGTTTGCCTGCGGTTCTTGTGCTGCCTAAACGCCAGTGGCCATTTAGAATCCTTTCACTACATTTATAAACTTTGCAGCATTTTTAAACCATCCACAGGAAAAGGAGGGAAGGTTTAAGAGACAGGACATTCATTACCTGCACATTTCTCTGTGAGGCTGGCATAGCTCATTCTCAGCCAATGTTAAATTTGCATCCACAGTCAATACTGAAAAAAATATTCTTTTATTGCAACATTATTGTTTTAATGTTTTTCTGGTTATTTATTTTTGAATGCCTTTTTTCTTTCTAGGGCATATTTTTCCCAAAAATTTCCAAACCACCTAAATTCCACAGAGCTTTGTTTGCTTAAAAAATATTTCTGGAGTTTTTCCTGTCACTTTGTAATTTTTTACGGGGTTGTATAATATATTTTTCCATCTTCTATGGTGTCCTTGGAAAATCATGTCAGAAGAAATATACTTAGCACAGTAGAATTTAATTATGAATTAAAGTCCTTCAGAATCCATGTTAGTCTGTGGACCAGAATAATGGTACAAGCACCTTCACAAAATGTTGCTGGATTTTGCCAAGATGTGTTTCTTAGTGTAGGCTGCGCTACTCCTTGACTTTGGGTATGCATGAAAACTTTACTGATGTGATTTCTTGAATCACATTAACTCTATCTTTATATAAACAGATGATAACATCCATGTTATATGATTTCATGCATCTACCTCAAAACTGAAGAAAAGTGATGGCTGAAATATACATATGTACTTAAACACAGCAGGTTTTATTGGAGCTTGATTGCATTTTCCTCTTTCCTTTCCTTTAAAGACCTAATTATTTTAGTGATTTGTGATGTTTTGTTTTAGTAATAGTGATTTGTATTGCAGAATAATTTGCTGTCAGTAAAGCATATATAGGTGCTCATATCCTTTTAATATTTCTAGCTTGAAGAAGTCCTTCCAGTGCAAGAGCATAAAGAAAAATCATAAGGAAAAATCAAGTTTGTCTACTGGCAACACATTAAAATTGAAGTTCTATCTTTCCATCAATACATCTGTCCTCATTAGTTGATGGCCTGAATTCAATTTATTTAATGTTGTGCAGCAAGTTTGTGGCAAATCTAGGTTGGGACTCAGAGTTTTGGCTTTCCACACTGCCCACAACCACAAGATTGTCCAATGGGGGTCTAAAGTTAATATAGGTGTGCTATTTCATGGAGCAGGCTATTTCAACAGGAAAATGTGCTTTAATTTTATGATGATATGGGCCCAATTTCTTAAATGTAGAATGTATTGTCTGCCCTTCTTTCCTCCTAAAGACGCTTTTAGAAAATGATTGCAAATTCTTGAAGAATGATTATAGTGACAGCTGTGGGAAGCCTCCAGCTCTGCAAGAAAATGATTGATGGTCAGTGGTGAACACCTTCATACTGCATCCCTGTTAAAATGCATTCATTTAATCTCAGGGGCATTCATTTAATCTAAACTGCATTTTGCAAACTTGAGCACACTGCTCAAGCTGAAGGGAAGTAGGTTTTTTTGACAGTATCCATTTGCAGGGAGCAGTGTATAACATGGAGTGTGTATTACTAAACCTGTCTCAAAGTAGAAAGGTCTGGGAATTTGCTGAAGATGAGATATATTTCCAAAGTCCTGTTCCTTAAAATGCAGGTAGAAATAGCCAAGCTCCCCCCTCACAGACATCACTTATTTTGTTCTCCCTCAGTGAAAGCCATTCAGTATTTCAGGGGCTGCAGAAACTGCAACTTGGACCTCTTTGGAGAAGAGAGTTTTATCTCCAGTTTCATTAATTTCCTTCTAAGTTTGTATTTCTTCCTGAGCTTTGCAATGTTTGTAAAGCTTCCAAACTCAGAAACTCCTTAAAAATCTACATACCACAGCTGTTTTGATGTGTTATTCCATTGACTCCACCAGGCTCTGCATCAGGCCAATAATGGCTATTTGTCAGTGTATCCATGAATTATATTGACCTGCATCATGCCAAATTTCATCAGTGTTTGTACTTCCTAAGCTCTTTGGCACAGTAAGCATGTTATACAGTTGGCACCACTAGGAAATTGCACAGCTTTGTAGTGCTAGGCAAATAATAATACTATTTTCTATCTGCTAATGGAAGATATGAAGTTCTTCTAACAAATCTATATGCTGCTGTTCTGATGGGGACATTCGTCTCTCCCCTCCCCCCCCTCGTCCCCAAATGGATTTTCTGACATTTCTGTGACCTCTTAGAGAAAGAATTAGGTGCACAGTTACCAAGCAACAGAAAGTCAGGCAACACACTTTCAAAGCCCTCTAATTGCCCATAATGGTAAATGCAGCATCCATGTTCACAAAAGCTTCATATACTTGGTACTTATTTTGCTTCAGAAACTCATTTATCTTTTAATATCAGTGCAGTGTTAAGCTGTGACCACCAAAGGAGGAGACGGAAGTCTGAAGGTTCTGTGAGACTTGGACCTGTTCTGATATAGAGGGCCATAAGGAACAATTGTCATTTTCACAACTCATGCCTCACAATTTGTTTATCAGGAATATTTTAAGTGCTTAACTCATAAGAGGGAAGGCACATTCATCTATGCAATATTAAAACCAAAGTGAATGCAAAAAAATAACTTACAAAGTCTTTTAAAGATTTAAATGAGAGACAAAAGAAAGGATTTAAGGCACAATATATTCTGACAACTTACCCTCTAGGGTTTTAAAATTATGTGTTTCATGAGTCACACAATGAAATCTCTGTGGAGTGGTGGGGGGGAATACATGAATATGTGTTTTAGTGTATGAAGGGTTTTTTTCCTCCAGCTTGTACCTTACTGCATGTGAGGAGTCAAACTTTTTTCCTCCTTGCAAGGCATCTCTGGGACACTGCATGCTACTCCTTCCTGAAGCTGTTTCATTGTCCTCAAAGGCTGTAGCATCTATCATTCACTGCTCACTTTCCTCAGGGGGAGTTAGGAAGTGTTTTGCTTCAGGCACTGCATGGCTCCTCATGGAGACCATCATGAAGGGACAGTCCTAGTCTTTGTCACTGGGCCTTTTGACTTCATCTTGTTTCCTACAGAAGATGACGTTGGCCATCGGCTGCAACAAGTGGTGGTCACTGGCTTCACTCTCCCGCTGCTGTGCCTCAGGGAAACCCTTTCAATCCTGAACAGAAGAGGTGGTGTGTCTGTGCTCTAGATATCAGAGATCTGCTTTTCCCATTCTAGCAAGGGCTGGTTTTAGTGTTCAAAAAGGTCTTATAAATTTTTTTGTATTTACTTTCATTTCTTTTCAAGCATACAGACATGTTTCTTTAGAAACAAATAATGCTCTAGAGCTTCCTTCTCATGTCATTTCCACTGGGGTTAGCTCTGGTGAAGTTCATAGACATTGTGTTGGCATAAGTGAAGACAGGGACCAGAAGCCAAGTTTTTTAGCCCTAGACCCAAAGCAAAGCATACTCGAAACTCGGCCTGGCACTCTGATCAAGAAACCACCTTGCACAAGAGCTGTTTCTCCAATATTTTTTCTTTTTTATTTTTTTTTTTCCATTTTTGTTTTGGCTGTGACTCTGTCTTCTAGCCAGAAATGAAGTTTAATGGAGTGGTATCATATAGTGGAGGTGAAACGGCCAAGGGTTCAGTCATGCACTCTGTCAAACCAGTTCAACAAAGCCTTCAGGCATATGACTGCTTTCAGAGAGCCTCACAAAATGATACTTCAAACTGAACCATGGATTGCCAAGAAACATGCACCCAGGGTAGATGGGTACTCAGTAATTTGAACTCTTAGAGGGAAAAAAAAGAAGTTGAGGTTAAAGTATCTACATGTACATAGACATTTGAGCTCTGATTTTTTATTTAGGACCTTTTTACTTCAATGACTGTGTAATTACCATCATTTACAGTGCAGTTACTTCAAAATTACTATGTAGTTTATTGTATCTGTCTAATTAACTTGTCTCACAACTGTAAGTAGAATGTAACATCATTTCCAATCTGGAAAGCACTTATTTGGAACCATATTCTGACAATTCAAGCATATTTCTGCTCTGTTTTCATTTCTAAAAGTAGGTATTGTTCGGAGACATACACTCTGGAGGCATGAGAGGAAAGAAAGAATTATTGTGTTTGCCTACTGCCAAAAATGAAGCTATATTTCCCATGTTTGGTTAACCTATTTTTAATAGGAATTGATCATACTGTGAATTAGAACTTCCATTAGGAACTACATGTTAGAAAAGCACAAGTAGTCCTGGCTGAATTTTGATTTGCA
This sequence comes from Aegotheles bennettii, assembly GCA_013398125.1. NCBI lineage: Eukaryota > Metazoa > Chordata > Aves > Caprimulgiformes > Aegothelidae > Aegotheles > Aegotheles bennettii. The sequence continues at coordinate 89,807 of VZRW01004381.1, read as the reverse complement.
TTGCTGTAGGGTGCCTGAGAGCATGTTTATGCTGACTCTTGCAGTAAATGTGGAAATTTAAGTAGTATCCTCTTACAGTTATATTAACCCCTTAAATCTTGCTCACCTTCCTATTATTATGAATTTTAATATTAACAGTAGAATCAACACTACTGTTGGTAGATACATTAGGACATAAATGTCAAAACTCTTCTATATTTACTATTGGAAATAGTAATTTTCTACTTTTTTTTTTTTACATCCCTGATATAATAACATATGTTCACCTTCTGAAAGTTCAAAAGAGTCTCCTTATTGAGTAAATAGAGTGGGGAAATGTAACTTCCAGTCCCTTCCTCCATTTTCTTCATCTAGTTATCCTCTAGTTTCCTTTATCTAGTTAAACACTTCCTTTTCAAGGAGGAACAGTGGTTCACTATGTCCTCATACTATTTTCAAAGAGAAGCATGCCAACTCCATGTCTCCTTTGCAGCAGAAACCCATCTGTGTAGGTTTCTAGTTCTGTCTCCTACCTCAAGGACCTTCAGCTATTGCCCTGACCTGGTGACCCCATTTTTTCATATTTAGGGGGAAATCTAGAGCTGTCTGTAGAGGATGATATGAAAGTATCTGTCATTCGCAAATTTCCATCTCCTGTTCTTTTTACTGATAGCACTTCTGGATTCTGGACCAGCAGTTCTCAGCATTTCACCCTCTGCAGGCTTCTTCTCTAGCTCTTAAAAATAGAAAAGTGCTCTGCAATTTTTCCTGGAAGGCACTATGAGTTTGCAAAAATGATTGCTGCAGAGGACCTCAACTGAATAGCAACCCTTGTGAATGTGCTGCTACTCCAGAAAAATTAACTTCAAAACTGTTGTGGAGCATAGCTATAACTGTATTTCATTTATTTCATAAATGCCATGCAATATTGCAGGCATAGATTAGTCAGTAAAGTCAGATGTGGGTGCTGGCTGGGGCTTCTGGCACTTGTTTATTATGCAAATTGCAAACAGCAGTAGTAACTCACTCCTAATGGTAATGGCAACATATATCTGCCTCCTTGTTTTGTGTGCTCAGTCTCCTTCTCTGAGCTGCCTGCATCTTGGGGCTAGAGTTGGTGGAAGATATATTGGTTTCTGCTGTGCATACCTAATATTAAAAAGCCAGGAAGCTGTAGATGGCATCTCCCTCTTCACTGTCAGACCCTCCTCTGGGGTACAGTAAGTACCATTCCACAGCAAGAAAGGGCCTTGTTAACTAGCATGAAGTGTGGCAGTGATATAGCTGTATCTGATTGCTGCTTGATCTTCATCTGTTTGACTCAGAAATTGTTCACACTTTTGGTCCTACACAGACCATCCTGGTTCTAATTCCTGAGGGCACAGCTCATGTGAGTAACTTCTGTGCCTTGTTGGTACAGCCCCACCCCTGGCTGTGTACTTTCAGGTGAAGGGGGTGGAACGCTGGTTCAGAGAGGCTGAGACAACAGGAGACTGGCTGTGGTCCTCACAGCTGCATCAGTAACTGCTCCACTGTGCAGGACTGAGGTTGTCCCTGGAGCTGGTTGTTGTTAGTTTTGTCAGGCCGCAATGGCTCTGCAGCACTGGGATGTGTGCTGAGCACAGTGCTCGGCTCTGGGAGGCTTTTTGGAGTTGTTTGGTCTGTTCCTCTGTGAGGATGAGCATTAATGTGAACTTCTCATGCTTCTTTTGGTTTTGATCACCCCAGGTGTCTGCATTTCTGGCAGGGATATGGGTACTGCAGTGATGAAAGAAAGACTGGCCTTTAAAAACTAACTGACACTACATCATGGAAACATTTTTGTTTTAAAAACAATGACAACTGTTTCTTGAACCAGAATGGATGAACATGAAGGGAAAGATTTTTGTCTCCGAGAGCATATTTCTATGAAATTTCCATGCCCAAATTATTTTCAGTTTTGGCAGCCAAGAGGCTGGCTCTTTGGAGTTCAGCCCCCTTGAAACAGAGATAAAATGGGGGAAAATCTCAAACTGAGGAGCCTTGCCTTTCCATTCTGATTTTCCCCCTACCCAGGTATATGTGGCTGTGTTTGGTTTTTTCTTTTTTTTCCTGAAGAAATCTACATGAAAGGAGTTATGGAACCAGTTTTTTTTGCTTTGGCTTGATCTGTCCTCACTGTCACAGAGCTTTTAAATTCACATCTCAGATCCTTACCAGTCACCCATGCTTATTCCCTGTGTGGGAATCCCAGCATCCTTTTCTGTGAAATGGATTTGCAGGGCATTCACTGCAGACCAGGCTTCAGCCTTGCAGGTCATTTCTCACACACTGTTTCCGAGCTCATGTGGGAAGCAGAGCAGCTGGCCCTGCAAGTAGGGATGGTTCACTCTTTTTCAGTGTCTTACTTTTTCTGAGGAGAGATGCTCCATACCTTCATGGGTAACAGCTTGCTGTTCCACAAAGGTGACCTTCAATGCCAGGTAGGCTCATGGATGCCGTTTTTGTGCACAAGCTCTTGGAGTGTGCAAGCTGTCTCAGGGTGACCAGGTTGCAAACTCCTGGGTGCTACAAATTAGTTTTTAGCACTTCAGACTGACTCTTCAGGTGTTTTTCTCAGCTGTTATTTCCATCTCAGAGGTTTCTCTGGAATGCTTTGCCAATACAATGAAGATCCTTTAAGTAACCTTTTCACTTTCTTCTGGCTGTCCCTCTAAATAAGAGGCTGGCTGTGAAAGTACAATTTTTGATGTAAGCAGGTTCACTTTCTGGATCTGCTTTTACAAATTTGATTCAAGTTACTGTCCTATTTTCTCACAAACAAGAATGAGGTCAAATCTGATTCTCTTCAGAACCAATGTGAGTTTCTTTTTCAGGGTCACAATGATCTGTAAATGCTCAGACTTGATGGAAGCTGAGTACATCTCATAGAAAAAAGATTCAGTAGCAGCTGCTTCTCCCAAAGGAAGGGCTATGGTCTATTATTATCTACTCGTGGCCTCTACCAGCAATAGATGGCTGTGCTGGTTTAGGCCTGAGTCTAGGTGCCTCTTTATCTGGTACATAGATTTTTCTGTTCACCTCCCCACCACTTATGCACCACTGTATTCTGGGCTGCATCAAAAGAAGCATGACCAGCAGGTCAGGGAAGGTGATTCTCCCTCTCTACTCTGGTCTCACGAGATCCCACCTGGAGTATTGTGTCCAGTTCTGGGGCCCCCAACAAAAGAAGGACATGGAGCTGTTGGAGCGAGTCCAGAGGAGGTCCATGAAGATGACCAGAGGACTGGAGCACCTCTCCTGTGAAGACAGACTGAGAGAACTGGGGTTGTTTAGCCTGAAGGAGAGAAGGCTCCATCCAGGGAGACCTTCTAGCAGCCTTCCAGTACCTGAAGGGGCCTACAGGAAAGCTGGAGAGGGACATTTTCCAAGGGCATGTAGTGACAGGACAAGGGAGAATGGTTTCAAACTGAAAGAGGGTAAATTTAGATTGAATATTAGAAAGAAATTCTTTCCTTTGAGGGTGGTGAGACACTGGCACAGGTTGCCAGAGCAGTTATGTCTGTCCCCTCCCTGGCAGTGTTCAAGGCCAGGTTGGATGAGCAACTTGGTCTAGTGGGAGGTGTCCCTGCCCATGGCAGGGGAGTTGGGACTGGATGATCTTTAAGGTCCTTTCCAACCCAAACCATTCTATGATTCAGTGGGAAAGGGAAGCGAGATCTGTAACCTCAGATGAACATCCTGATAGTGTCCACTGTCCTGCCTGAATGTTCTCATGGGACAAAATACAAGCAGAATTTTCCTCCTCATTTCCACGCTACTCTTTCAATGCTTGTATCAGTCTTCACTCACCCTTATGTGTGGTATCTCTGTTACACACTATTTGACTCCCTGTCACGCAAAGCTGAAATCGGGTGAGCAATATTGTCTTGTCTCTGTTAAGGCCTTAACTAGGTAGTTTTATCCAGCTCCTGATGGGCCATTTCATGCTAACCCAAAAAGATATGTGAAGTTTGCTCATTCTCCTTTTCCCCACGGTGGGGGAGGTTAGTGCACTGCCACACTTTGCAGTAAATAAGCAAATGCAGGATGCTGTGAGAACAGAGGCAGGCATGGTCTTTGTCAGCATACTCCAAATCTGCCCACAGTCCAGTGCAAGCATGTCATCTTACATCAAAGGAGTACTAAGGCTGGAAAATTCTGACTAAAGGTAGTTCTTGCAACCTGCTTTCACTGTAATGTGTAGTGCTTAGTCTTTCTCATACTGTACAGAGAAAGCTTATAGATCAGGGTATGTGATTGCACAATAAAAGCTATGCATGAATAAGGAGCTAGACAGAATTAAAGTTTCATGGGTTCCTTTTGTTCTGACTCTTTTTTTAAAAAATGTTTGGTTGAGCAATACAACTTTTTGAATATGATGTTTTAAAAAATATCCTGGAAGACTGAAATCAAATCACATGAAGCATTTCTGAGTCCTTTGTATCAGTATTCATTTAGACTCCCAGTTCAGATCTCAACCACATGAGCTCAGTGAATGTCAGGGAGCAGCAACTGCCTTTTCTTCTGTCTATTATCCATGAGAAAAGACTGGAACACAGACACTGGCTAGTGGGTCATATACTATCTGCTAGCTACAAATGTTTGAAGGATAAAGGATATTTCTGACGTTTCATTTCTGACTTTGGGGAGTGTGGTCACTTAGACATGTCACTGACAAGCACATAAACTTTGTACATTCATGTGGAAAGACAGCATGAGTCATTGGTGGAGACCTGTGTCTGCCAGCTTACAGCTGAAGTCATAATTTCACATCTGCAAGGAGTGAAATACACAACTGGCAAATGACCCTAACGGTAAAATGGGCAAAAGATTGTATTGGCCTACTCCTCTTGTGAAGAATGGGGTTTGAGACACAGTCTTTGCCCTCTGACTGGAAATCATACACAGGCAAGTAACAAGGAATTCCCGTGTTCTTCCGGAATTTCTAGTCAGTAGTACCCCCTTCTGCAAGGAGGGGCCACTATGTCTGCACGTCCTGTACACTGACATGGCATGTTGAACTTTTCATCAGAGGCTACCATACCTTCAGACAGTTTTGCAAGCCTGGTGCAGCTATGCAACCTATATGCTTCACTGGGGCTTTTGGAGAGCATTGCCATGTCTTTTTCTAACTCTAGGCATGTGCACAAACTGTGAGATTTTTCCAGGAGACTGAGTGTGTGACACAGCCTAAGACATGCATGTACATTGTCTATCCAGGATATCTCAGACTAGCAAAGGGGTAGCTTGTCCATGTCCTGTCAGACCTCTGTCTTTGCATTGACTATATAGAAAGATCTGTGGAACAAATATATGCGCTCCACTGAGCTGGTGTTTGCCAGCGTTTTAAGATTAAAAGTCTAAAGAACTTAGCCATGCACATGCAAATGAAGGTCTGAAAGCATTAGCTGGTGTCAGTGGTAGGTAGCCCCTCGGTTTTCACCGTGTATTCAGAGCAGTCTAGTCTGGACATGGGATTTCTCCTCCTTGAAAAGAGCAAATACCTACTTCCTCTGTCATATTATAGTTACAATAAATATTTGCAATAGTCATTTGTTCCTGTTCTACAGAAATTGATGCTAGTTTTGGTCTCTGTAATAGCTTCTTGGATGAGCATACACTCATCAACTGTGAACTCATCAAGTGAATCAATAGTGAGTATGGGAACAGAAATTCAAGGCAATGTGAAAGAATTCAAAGTAATGCAGTTCAAAGGTGGTATACACATGAGGAAGAAATCAGTCTGGGAGATCTGTGGACAAACGGGGTGCAGGTGCTGCACAGACTCCTGTCTCAGCCACTGACATGACTTGAGATGAGTGGCATTCGCTCCAGGGCTTTACAGGTCTAACAAAATCTCCTGCTGTACCACATAATAGACAAGAGAAGTGTTGACTGACTGTGTACTGATTGCAGTTTATGAAATGAACAGCAGGTGGGAGAGAAGCAATATGCATCCTCTGGTAGACCTCCAGCTAACAATGCCACATCTGAAAATACGTAGCATGCTAGTACTGAAATCAAACCTTTTATACCCTGTTACTTGGAAATGAGGAGAGGTGGGAAGGAGCAGAGCGGTGGGGTAAAAGAAGGGGTAATGTGAAATAATGGGATTTCTGTATGAAATTAGTTTTCTTTTCAGTCTCTTTGGTCCTTTTTTCCCCATTTCATACTCATATTTCTCTGTTGCTTGACAGTTTTGTCTTTTGTCAGCCTTTCCCAAGCAGTCTGCCTCCATATGATACCTTCTCACCTTGGTGGCAGGCACCTCCCTGGCTATTCATCTGTCTCTTGCCTCCTGCCTTTATGTTTTGTCAAACTGTTTATTTCAAATCAGTTTCTCTCTGCCTCGTCTTGCTTCGGTCCTTATGCCTATCCATCTATCTCCATTAAAATCTAAATATTGAATATCAATAAACGTAACACAGCCTGTTTGGGGAGGAGGTCATTTACGTGATGCTTTGTGATTGACTGTTGATTTGTGGTCAAATGCAATGGTCATAAAAGGGCTATGAATCAGGCAAATAAAATAAAATGCACACATCAGCAATTAAAATCAGCTGTATTATCTGGGCACCCAGCAGGGCTGCCTAGTTAAGGCCCTGCCAATGTTTTGATTATTACAGCTCTTTACAAGAATTCATGCTGTTCCTCTCCCTTCACCCCCACATCTCATATTTGACCCTTCCTCTCTTTCTGTACAGCTTAGCTGCTTACCTTATGTTTTGATTCTTCCCTGCAGGATATAGCTTCCTCGATCTTTCTTTCCCTCTCTCTGAGTCATTGCAATGCAAAATTTTCTCTTTCCTACCTAAACATAGAACTGCATTTCTCTGCTTTGGGATTCCTGCCAGCAATGCTTTTCTACCTGCCATGTCCATTTCAAACACCTAGTCCTAATGAAACTCCACCTGTCTCCATCTCTGCACTTTTGTTTCCTAACCCCTCCCTCGCTTCCCCACTTGCAGAGGAAGGCGTTCTCATCACCCGAGTGCTGCAGGCTGCTTGCAGTGGGTGGGACAACCCCAGGATTTGTGCTGAGCTTATGGACTGCGGCGACACTTTGCAGGAGCACCAGGTCTGCCTGCCTGCAGCTGCTTACAGAGAAGCTGCATGGAGATGGTGTCTTTCTCTATCACCTTCATGCTCACTGCATGCGCTCGCAACCCTCTTTTCAGCGTGTCTCGCGTTTCTCCCCCCTGTATCTGACCCCCTCTCACAGGCTCTTCTCCCATACCTTTTTATTCTCTGACTATTGAGCTCCATTCTGAAAGCACATGTTCAACCTGCTGTGGGGCTGTCCTCTCTGTGCTGCAGTGTATTTTTGGAGCCAGCGTGCCATCTACCACTTGCAGTAGATATTTGAAGAGATTGCGTGATGCACAAATATTGAAAAGACTATATGGTTATATCTGAGTACTCACGTGTCTTTGTGTCACTGTAATATTCCTTCATTGTAAACACTTAGGCTGCTTTTAATGAAAAGATTTAAGCATAGAAACTAATTTATGGTAGTATTTAATTTAGTGTCACAGGGATTTTTGGTGTCTGGCCAGTAGACAATCTTCAAAGAAATGTCGTGCTTCCCATTTTGTGATGTAGATTTCCTTCTGCAAAAAGTGCGTGGAAGAAAGATTTTCCAGCATTCTCTTTGTGACCGTCTCTGGTCAAGGAGTGAATCAGAGACGGTGTCACCTAACCACAGGCAGATAATGCCATCTGAGACTCTCTAAGGGTATCCAAAACACCAGCCAAGAGCTGGTAGATGTGATGCAGGCCCTAGAAGAAGCATGCAGCTTCCTGGTGAGACAGCTGGAGGGTAGTGACTAAATGATCTCTATTCCCTCTTGCCACTGAACCCTGCAGTGAACACCAAAAATAGACTGTACTGGGAACATACCCAAATTTCCATGTTGCCACCTTCCCACCTGGTAGGAAACTCACTTGCAAGGTGCAGACAAGGGCTATTTTAGATTTTTAAGCTGCTTTATTTCCCTGTACTAATTGGAGTTTGCAGTTACCGTCCATGTAGCCTTAGAATAGCAATTGCTGGTCTAGTAGCTAAGGAAATGAGAAGGAGAGAACTTCTGAGATGTTTTAAGAAAATTTGGGTGATTTTGAAGGGACTCTGTGGAATAACCTCCTGTCTCCCAGCACAACTTTTGCATTCTACGAATTCTGGGGCTTCACTTCTGCAACACTCACAATCTTTGTTCAATGCAGGCCATTCCTGCTGGCAGAGCAGCATAGGGGAACAGTGCACCTGCTTGTGCTGTCCGCATGGTGAATAATGAAGAGATTTTATTTTGTGTTTTGCATGAAATGCATATTTTTGCATGAAAAGGTAAAAAATAATAGTTTTTAAGCAGTGAGTTTCAGACTTTCAACTCTTGATCTGGTTTGCTTAGGCATGTATCTTACATAACATATGATTACAATTTTATGTTAGGAGTTTTAAAATTATCCAAAGTAATTAAAGAGGAACAGCAGGGGGATTTTTTTTACTCTTCCTCCCCTCTCCTACTATCTTGCATGCAAAGAAATAAAATCACCCAACTAGCTGTTTACCCCCCACCTCACAATTGCTGAAACCCTTACAATTCTGCTTATCCAGTGCTGTACCTCCATTTCCAAATGCTTGTGACTGTGTATGATTCCTGGCCTCACTGAAATCAGTGACAAAATCCTTATTAGCTGCAGTGCTGCTGGATCTAATATTGATGGGAAACACTTGGGTTCCAGATAGTTAAGAAGATTAGCCTGGAGAAGAGAAGGCTCTGGGGAGATCTTCCAGCAGCCTTCCAGTACTTGGAGTGGCCTACAGGAAAGCTGGAGAGGGACTTTTTACAAGGGCATGAAAGTGATAGGACAAGGGGGAATGGTTTTAGGCTGAAAGAAGGCAGATTTAGATTAGACAGTAGGAAGAAATTCTTTCCTGTGAGGGTGGTGAGACACTGGCACAGGCTGCCCAGAGGAGTTGTGGCTGCCCCCCCCGGGCAGTGTTCAAGGCCAGGTTGGATGGGGCTTTGAGCAACCTGGTCTAGTGGAAGGTGTCCCTTCTCATGGCAGGGGTGTTGGGACTGAATGATCTTTAAGGTCCCTTCCAACTCAAACCATTCTATGATTTCTATTTTCCATGTGCATTATTTCCATATTTTGTAGACTCACAAACATATTTTGTTTTAATCTGTGGTATTTGTTTTGTTGTGATAGAGGACAGTAAATTATGCCTTGAAACTGATATTTTCAAAGCCCTTAGACCAGCATTAAAAATGTTTCGGAAAGTTCTCTGCATGTTTGTTTAGTGCTTGTTTATCTTTAGAACTACTTAAATGTGCTCAGTAATGTGTAAGGTCAAGCTAGGAAGGTTAGGTTGCTTGCTGAGTCACCACTAAACAGACAGGGGCCTTCCTTAACATATTTCAGTAATTTATTTTGGTGTCTTCTCCAGTCCTTTGGTAATGAATAGACCCTGTTGATACAGCAGGCCAAATTAGGTGTATTTCTCTTGAAGGAAAGAGGTTGGTTATAATGGGTATGTGATACAAACCTGAAGAAGCATTTGTCCATATGCTACTTGGAAAAGTTAACTCAGCATCTGAATACAAAGGGGGCATGTTAAACAGTATTAGCTGATATGGCAAAGCAGCTGCAAGGCCCATCTGGCCCAAAGTGTTTTCCACTCCTTACGAGTGTACGAGATGAACATGGCCTCATACTTAGGGATGTCAGTAGGGTGAGACATCTGGGGCTGGAAGAAGCTTTCCCTTGTTAGCATGCAGTTCTGCTGCTGTAAAATGAAGAATGATCAGATGGGGAGGAGGATGAGGGAAGAACACTGCTACAGAGGGAGGGATGCCAGACAATAACAGCAAGGGCAATTTCAAGGTTTAATTGAAGTGGTGAGTCCCAGGAAGATGATGAGACTATGGCATGGAGGGCCTGTTGCTCTTAATTTGTGAAAGCCTCTATTCCATGAGCTAGAAGGGTACCTGCCTGGGGAGGGAGGCAAGAAAATGACACTTGACACACGGTATCATCAGCATGCCAGTCATGAGGCAGGGAGTCAGCAGCAGGGTGCTTTCAAGAAACTTGCCTCTTTTTGCAACCTTTAGCAGCCTCATCTACACACCATTGCAAAAATTGGAGGTACGTGCTGGCCATGCTGATGAGATGAGGGTTACACTGATTGGGAGGTTCAGTGGTGAGATGCTTTCTGTTGGTGTGCAGGTGGTTGTTGATGCTCCTGGCTGTTGTTTGGGAAGAAGTGCTTTGCTCCCCTTTTAGTTTAAAGAGATGGCCAAATACAAAAGATATTAAACATCAAGAATGCATGTCAGGAGAATTCTAGATAAGCTAACAAAAGCCAGGAGATTCAGGGCTGCTCTCAGATAAAGCTATGATTTTTACCAGCCTGGGGAAAACAGGGAAAAGGATAGTCCCAAGGTCACTTCAAATCACAGGGTTTTGTGAAGCATTGCTACCGTTAGCAGAAGAGTTGAGCTGGCAGAGGAATGTTGCAGAAGTACAGGCCTATAAAAATACATTATTAAAGAAAATCTGAATGAAATGACAACCAGAATGGAAAATAGCAAATAATACTTACGGCATTAGAAATTCATTTCAGTTTTATGGAATATAGCTTGGATAGAAATATAAAACATTACATTAAAATTCATAGTAACAGATTATAATATTCTGCCCTATCTGTACCACTGCAGGCAGTTTGCTTGCAAGAGAGCTAAGCTGAGCAATTTAGGGACAAGATTGATAATTCATGTGGCAGTTATTGGTGACTTCCTCCATTCACCACTTCAAATGTAGTCAACAAGTAGCACCACCATCCCCAGCGACAGCCATCCAGACAACTCAGCCTGACATCAAGAAGCAAATTGCTGCGGGTGCTGAGCAACACTGAGAGGAGCTGTGCTGATGCGTGACAGTAGAATAGATGCAGACACATGCCTGCATCAACCTCAGCTTCATCTGTCACTGCCAGCTTTTTGATCTTCTACAATTTTAATGAATTTTTTTCCACAGCTTTAATGTATTCTAATGTCTCTTTAAGATTACTCTAGCTGAACTGGACACATATCTACATAAAACAGAAGTAGCAGTAGCACAGCTAAGATTTTGTCACAATTTTCCTTTTAATAGAGCTTTAGTAATCCTCTTGCTCTGCTGCTACCAGAGGTTTTTGGTACTGTGTCCTGTGTGGGAAATAGGGATTGCTTTCTATTTTGCAGAATTTCCTGGAGAGCATCATTAAAATTCTCATGGTGGGAAGGGAATGGATGATGTTACGCTGTATGTGGAAGGAAGTGATGGATGTAGATATGGCTTGTCACTGTGTTTCCTGTGGCTCTGACTTCAAGAAACAATTACTGTTCCTAAGATGCAATGATGACAGGGGTAACATTTTGAGCAGCCTCTGATGGGACATCATTTTTTAGTCAGTTGACAGATTTGAAAAAACTTGCCTGAGGTATTTATTATGTTTGAACAATAATGTAAAATATGGTTTATATCCAAACTTCATGATTACTGGCCTGAGCTTCAAGTTCATGTGATGTTTCTTGTGAAGCTAATCACAACACAAAGCTGTTTTGCATTAGAATACTCTTTGATTTAGCAGTGTGAGCAAAACGCTGCTGTAGGGAATACCTGGACTGAAGAGTTATTTGAGTTTTCTTTCTCCAAAAAAGGCGATTGTTCTTCAAAAGACAATGAACATTTTGTAGTGAACACTTCATAAGACAAACGGTCTTATACCTCTGGAGAGGCAGCAAAAACTCATGGTTCTTACTGTCATGGGTTAGGGCATGGACATTTTCACTGGAGAACAGTCATGACATGGAAGTACCAGCATTGCATTCTGTGATTCTGTGATTGCCCCCATGAATACTTGGGGGTATTTATGTATCCTGTTAAATGCAAAAGAACATAGAAGACATGTTTGCTTTCATCAGCCACAGCAAAAGGTGCTGTTCAGAACAGGTATAGTTAGTTGTTCTTGCTGTTCTGAGGTCAGAAGTGAGGGTCACTAGGGAATTCACATGGGGATCTCCCAGTTTGATCATGCCATCTCATGAGCTCAGAGTTAAGTTCTACCAATTTCTTGTCAGTGTGCACTGACAGATGTAGATGTTAGCAGTGGAGGACGGAGCTTTCACGCTGAGCCAGATAACACTGGGTTCCCACCTCAAGTTGTGAGCTGGCTCTGCCTGTGTCTTTACACTTCCAGTCTCAGGCCCAGATTCATTGGCTCTCAATGGATGTCAACCCAAGCGTGGTTCAAAGAGTTATTTGGTTTCTTACTAGCAGGCCACTAAGGGTCTCTGGAAAGCAAGGGAACTCTCTTCTGCCTATGCATGATGTGCCTGCATAAGTCTTTGTGTCTTACCGTTAGTGTTTGATATGACAAACTTGTATTGATCCATATCAGTTCATGCATTTTACTTGCTACGTTCAGTGACCTCTAATGGTCACAGGTTTTGTGAGGATGTATTTAATATCATAAATAAAAATAGTTGCTACTGTTTCTCAGTAGTCATAACCTTGGAATGAACTGTCTGGAGGATCTGAGCTTCAAATGGATGGGCAGCACTGTGTTGAGGAAGAGCACGTGCAGTTCAAAATGTTAGCATTGGCTCCATCGCTGGCTGTGCAGCTGGGTACATTTTATACTGGACAATGGTCCTTTCTGGGAGAGAGATAAGGAGTTACTTCATCATTCAGGGGCTGCATTCAGCAGCACACAGTCCACAGTGAGTCACTGCCAGAACGCGTGGCAGGGCAGGAAATCACTGCTGTCGGGAGTGATTGCCTCCCGTGCAGTTAGGAAATATTCCCCCACTGCCAGAAACAGCCACCCCTAAGACAAGCAAGAGGCGATTTTTACCATCTACTTTGTTTAGGCCTACATAGCTGAATCAAGCCCAGTAGCTGTACAGAGAGCTTTAAAAAAAAATAAAAAATGAACAATGTCTGATGGGCGCAGTGACAGCTCCTGTAGGCAGGGATCAGACAGCAGCAGTAGCATTAGCTCTGAGATGTATGAATCGCCCAAATTAATCTTTTGGGTCAATTTGAAACCTAAAGTTGGGAAAGGCTAATGTAACTAATTTCACTGCTAATCAATTTAGCAGAAACATCCAGTTAATATAGTTGTGTCTTAATCCTAAATCATTTCTCTGGTCTTTCCTGAGGGCCTCCAATATGCTCTGCTTTGATGCTAAAAGCTCTGGTTTTCTCCCCTTCACTTTCAACTCTGGCTGTGCAGTTCTGCATTTTCAGAACAAAACTCTGTAGCATGTAGAACACTGACAATATAAAGCAGGGCAAAATAATTTTGATTTAATGCGGTATAGATAGTGCAGTGGATACTGCATTACTTTATTTCTTTTCTTGTTTAATCCTAAAAAGACCCCTCCACTGATATTATCTGATTTTTCTCTAGATGGTATTTTGCAGTCTTTCTTTGGATTTCTAGTTTGGTTTTCTGGGCATACACAATTATAGGAGAACCTTGAATATGGTTTTATAAATGACCTAAAAATATTTGAGGACAGGAGCAAGGACAAATCCATAAATATAGGAAATTCTATCTGAGGGGCAGCAACTGGATTCATTGTCTGGGTCAGTCATCCGGATGTGGAGAAGCAGCTGGGAGAATATGAGTCTTTCTGTACCATTCATATATGAAAATGTACAGATCTCCTTTTCTTGAGGTACTGGGTGAGTGGGTCTACCCCAGCTGGTGGACAAATGCAAGTAATGTGGGTATGATCTCCAGACCTTCTCTTGCTCTGAAGCTCTTCAACAGAAGTTGCATTAAGTATAAACCATTCTGGACCAAGCTATCCATCTGTTGTGATGTCACTATACCTATTGACTAGATAAGTCATGTAATACTGAACTGACTCTGTCTTGGCTTACACTGCAGCTCCCAGAGCAGATACAAGACCTGTCAGAAAGTCAGAGACTCAAAGCTCAGAAGCGAATGTGAATACATGACCTTTTGCATCCATTGCTGTCAAAAAACAAAGGATTTGTTTATCCATGGTCCTAGGACCTTTGCCATTTCTTTGTGGTATGAGCAGAGCTATGAACATGTATGGATTTGTTATCTCCCATATGCTTTTTTTCAGTGTTATGCAGCAATGAGTAGAGAAAGAAAGAAAATTAATTTGCTGGATGTTTATTCTGAAGGAATTGAGATCACCTTCCTGTCAGGCTGATAAAATAGCTTATGAATCAAAACTGGAACTTTAAAGGCAAGAAACATATACTGTCCTCCCATATTACAGAGATGTACTAAAACCGCAGGAAATGAAGGGCTGAAGAATGTGATGCAGAATGAAGCAAGTGTTGCGAAGATTGCAGCCTGGGAGTTTTCTCTTTGGATGATCAGAGAAAAACAGGACAGGATGAGAGAGGAACAGGACAGGATGGTATGCACACACACTCTGAGCCTTAAATCCTCTCTTTTAATCTTTACCAGACACAACTGTTTCTGGGGAATGAAGGCACTTCGTACAAAGAGAAGGATGACATGACACAGAATACCTGTAAGCAGAAGCTGTCATGTGTTTTTGATCATTTTACTGCTGTAAAAAACATCCGGATGCATCTTGCCTTTCAAGAAATAACCATAGTTGTGTCTCTCGTTCTGTCTACTTACTTTTTAATGCTCACTTCTCCAGACCTTTGTGTTTTCCATGGACTACAGATGTGGTAAGCTGTGGTGCCAGGTGGCCTTTCTGTGTTCTGGGCTTTCCTATGTGGAATGAAAGAATGCATTGAGCGATAAATGGGAACATAACACAGTGATATATGGAAGACAATAGTGTGGTATTGTGGGGATGCTGGAGAAGATTTGTTTCTTTACTAAGTCTCAGGAAGATACACTGCAGAAGTAAGCCATACTGTTGACATGGACTCTTTTTTTCAATTTCTTTTATTATTCATCAGTCTTTAAGAAAACCAACAGAAATCAGAATTCACCAATCCAATAAGCTGTTTTTTCTAAACATGTCAGATGGTGACCAAACTGTGCGCGAAAGGCAAAGGCACCCAAGGAAGCAAGAACACAACTATGACAGAAACCACAAGCACCATCTGTCTTTATTTAGGAAGTACAGTCTTCCCACCTCTTCCCCTTTCCTTTCCACTCCCCTCCTCTTCAAATGACTTCCAACTATTGCATTGTCCTTGTATAAGGCTCCCTGGTTCCGCTAACAGATTTCAGTACAACAAAAAAAGTGTTATATTTTTCTCCCTAGTTACCCTTTATGGGAAGTTATTCAGCAACTAAAATGAAATGTCCAGTGTTCTCATGCTGTAAATTACCTTTTCCCTGGTAGGGAAGGGAGCTAGAGAGACACAGATCACAGCCATATTGCTTAGAACCCTTTTTATTCATGAAGTTGTTATTAGCAATAAAAACAAGCTGTTGATATTAATAGCAAATATCTATTCACACAGCACATTCACTCTAACAATTGACTTGCACAACTAGTTATCACACAGATCCCAGTTGGAGCAGCAACTTTGAGGCCATTTGCTCAGAAGTGGAGGGTCGTACTGATGTCCCAGTGGCTTCTAGGTATTTTTTGGGGGGAAGTTTCTCAGAGGGTCCTTTCTTTCAACAAGCATATAAATAATCTGGGGCTCATTGCATGTAGCAGTTTCCATACTCTTGGAGGTGGTCTGATGCTGATGTGACCTTGAACAAATGCAGCAAACTCTTGATCCTGGATTTATAAGTTTTGCAGGTTCAGGAGGACCATTAGTCTCCGGGGTTTATCAGTTCTTGGAAAACTTTTGCTCATTACATTCTCAATAATGTATTCTCATGTATTCTTCTTTTTGGCCTGATGTTTTTTTGCAACTTCTTTTTCTATCCAAACTTATAGGTACTTATAGTAACCACTCACACAGGAAGGGCCCTTATGATGCTGAAGTATTACATTGTAAACTTTAGTGCATATTTTATTATCGGTAAGGAGTAACACATTAATAACATGGAAGTAAAAAGAAACAGTAGTAGTTATTACATTCATCCATCACTTATGCCAAACACTGTGCTCTAATGAGCATAAGCTGACAAAATATTTCTTTAAGCTGTGCCACATTGCTTAAATTTCTGCAGGTTAGCACTGCAAGATCATCCCCGTGACTGCTTTCTCTAAAGGACTGTAATTAGGCCTGCATGAAATGGTCAGGTCAAACAGATCCTCCATTCTCTCAACTCTTTTCTGCTTCCCCAAAAATGAATCAAAGCCAGTACCTTTCTAAAGATTAAAATAAAAGAATTAATGTGAAAAGTCAGATATAAGTGAAAATATTCACTTTCACCTTAATGCTACTTAAATATAGAAAGTTGAAAAAAATTGTCACTAGAAAGAATACCACTGTATTTATCTGCTGTGAATTATGCAGTGAAGACTGGTTTCACATCTCGCCCACCTCAGGAAAATCTAATAGCTCCATTTCACATGTAAGGCTCCTTCCAACGTGAAAGCAGTTTTCCTAATATCTCTGTCTTGGGGAGACTTCCTCAACAAGATGAGCAGGGAAATCATGGGGATGCTAATGTTTAAAGCCATAAAGAGTGAGAGGAGACGAACAATGAATTTCTATAGCAGAAAAACTGCACAAGGTCAGAGAAAGCTGCCTGCAAGGTTGTAGTGACTCTGATCTAGACAGGTCAGGCAAGGGAGGAACAATCCTAAAATGACACTAACTGCACCCTAATCCATCCACAAGATTAATGTGGAAACTGAGGGCAGGGAAAGCATTGGGGTGTTTGTCTGCTTTGTCTTGATATCTGTGGTAAAGGACACTTGTGCTAGAAATCCCTGCAAAGTGCATATGCAATGCACTTTCTTTGAGAAGGTCCTTCAAAGAGTAAACTTTGTGCCAGAGTGTGCTTTGGATTTCAGTACTAGGGAAAGGTGTGCTTGTTCCCATGCTGCTGGGTTCTGTACACATCTTAATAGATGTCAGCAGTCCCATTTCTATGAGTCTTGGCCTACGAAGAAAACCAGAGAAGCCAAATTAAGAGATACTTCTGGAATGTTACCAGAAAAGGCAAACAGAAGAGCACAGTTGTCTAGAAAACAAGTTAGCCTGGTAGGGGTGTCGGCAGGAGGCTGAAGGACCTGACATTGGAGAAAAGCCACCTATTGATGAATGGGAAAGCATGTCACTTGGCATAGATCTGAATAGCTGCTGTGTTTTGCGAACACTGAAACACAAGACTTGTATCATATATTTTCCCTGAGGTTTGAGTGACTACTCAAACAACATCCATTTCACTCTCCCTTTGGTCACCAGATCTTGACAGAATGATGGTCTCTAAATCAGTCAGTTCTTTCCTGTGTTACTCTACTATGTGGGATATGTCTTTCTCTGCAATTTTAGAGTCAAAACCTAGAAAGCAAATATGGAATCCGCTGCTGCCCTTTTGAGTTTTTTTCCTACAATGTACTTACACACCCATGGGTTGAGCTTGCATAGACTGGCTCAGAAGAGAAGGTTGTGTCTGTGGACATCATGATGCATATACATTATCTTACAGTACTTTTGTTAGAACACCCACAGCTTTCAAGTGGCATTTGTTATATCCTTGGCAGGGTGGGAACAGAGAAAGGGACAGTATTAAAAAGGAAATATTTTCTCTGGTTTGAATATTTTCTCATATTCAAAAGCAGGAGGTTTGTACCCTTTCCTAGCACCTCACTTTCCAATCATCTGTATGAGAGTTGAATGAGCTTTTATTTCCTGAGACCCACCTATTCACGATCATTTACATGCCTCTCCAACAAACCACACCATTGTGAATCTTGTAGAAGTCTTGTTTCCTGTGAGAAATTCCTGTGTTTATTGGGTATCAGCTTGTGGAATTGATTCTGTTATTCTGCTAAACTGTTTCTTCTCCACTTTTTTTCTAATAAGCAAAGTTCTTTGGCTTTGCCAGTTTCAAGAATTTCCTGAATCTTTGCCTGCCTTTTCAGTTTTAGACATCTGCTCTTCACAGGTCTTCCACAAGCCTCCCAGAGCTCTGCCTTCCTCAAGGGAGATCTCAGTGTGCTTTCACTGCTACCCCAACCAGCTCCTCATCTGTAGCTAAGACCAGTGTTGGTAGGCATGGATGTTTTTTCAGGTATGCTGGGAGTCAATTTACTAGTTGTGAATGCTGTAGCACTAGTCTCTTCTCAAGGCACCATTTGCTCTGTGACCAGCGCCTGTACTAGTCTGTTGTTCTCTCAAAAAGCCTTTTTCCCTACATGGAGTCCTTACTACACTCTCCAAGTGTTGTCAAAACACAGAGACACAAGGTTTCTGAAATGTAACTTGCTTTGTCTGGAGAATTATCACATCATGTATTTTTAATTTTTATACCCTCTTGGTTCCTAGAAGATGGAACTGAATCACAGAACTGTAGAAGTGTTGTTTGGAAGGGAACTCTGGAGGTTGCCCGGTCCAGTTTCCTGCCCCTGCAAAGCAGAATGATCACCAACACTGGATCAGGGCTGCTGTGTCTTTTCCCAGCCAAATCCTGATGAAGAATCTGCACTCTCCCTGTGTGACCCATCCCAGTGTTGCACTGCCCTCCTGGTGAGAAGATTTTGGTTACATCATCTTTGTCAAACTGCTCATCAAATAGTTGTTGACTACTAATGGATCACCCCGGATTCCCCCTTCATCAATTTAATCAAGCTCAGCTCCCTCAGGTTCTGTAGACCCTAGGCCACCCTTTTGCCTTCCAGTGGGCTCCCTGTTGTTTCTCCACATCCTTCTGAGCTGGGGTACCCAAAGCTCTACACAGCAATTCAGGTGTGGTCTGACCACTGCTGAGCAGAAGAGCCAGATCTTTATTTGATCTGCTGACCATGTTCCTCCAATGCATCCAGGCTTGTTTTGTTTGGGACTACACTGCTGTCTAATACTCATTTTAGCATCCACCATAACACATAATTTTCACCTGCTGCTGAGCCAGTTGCTTCTCAGTCTATAGCGATGCCCAGGTTTATTCTGCCCACAACTCCAGAGCTTTGTGTTTCTCCTTGTTGAACCTCATATGGTTTCAGTTCACCATGATCTCAAGTTTATCCAGGCCCCTTTCATTTCTGTCCTATTCACAGAGACCTACTATGGATGGGTTTGGGGTTTGACAGGGAAGGTAAGAGGAAGTGTCTCACATCCACTGGACTTCCCTCAGAGGTTGGTCCTTTGGACCAGACCATTGAAGGTATTTGTGTGTCTGAGAATTTGATACTCTGTGCTCATGTCTTCTCTGCTTTGGGAAGCACAGGGCTCCTGGGTGCCACGCTCAGGGATGTGTTAGCCCTGCACACCATGTACAGGCTGAGACAACAAATGGCCTTACCAACTATGTCCTCTGTCTGCATTGGCAAAGATGTTAGTATTATCAATAGCTCCTGGGAAATTAAGCCGTTAGTGAGCAAGATGTGGCTTCTCCATTGTTCTGTGGCTAATACACTCTATTGATCAGATTTCTTCACTAAAGCATTGGTAAAATGTCTAATGGCATGTCTGAGAGCAGGGTGCTTGGTGCCTGTAGTCCCTCCTACATTGGACTGAAATGCCCTCTGCAGCCAGAAAATCTACAGTGCTTGTGATGGCTGAACATATTCTATAGCAGCTCTTTCAAAAAATTTTTATATGTGTGTCTTTTTGTGATTCTAGAAAAAAATAATGAGCAGCTTTTTTAATGCAGCCTTTGTTTTGGATGCAGCATGTTGTACAATAAAGCTGATTTTTTTTTCTGGGTCAGCTGTCTGTCATTTCTGCTGGTTTCCATATTTCTGCTGATTCCTGTGAGAATACTGAAATTATAGAAAGCAAGCTATATGAATAAACAGATCAGTCAGGTTGCTTTCATTAAAGACTTAAGGGGCTTGCTTACCACAGCCTCTGTAACTTTTCCTAATATGGTACTCTGCAATTCCCTGCTCTTAGTCCCTCTTTTTCTTTCTTTAGCCAGCCTGCGTGAGTGATCCCCTCCACTCTCTTATCTTACTTTACTATTGGAAATTTACTTTCTCACCCCTCCACTGACCAATGTGTCTCTCAAATGCACCTACCTAGAACTCTTTCTCTCAGTTTAAAACTCTCAGTTTCTATCCAAAATTCTTTCCAGCTCTTCCTCTGTATCTCATGTAAACAGTCAATTCTGGCTTTGATGTTTTTGGAGTGAAAGTAATATACATTTACAAAACTGTACTCTGAGGTACAAATCCTGCACAGTTGTCTCTGTACAAAAGCCTGTACAAGGCTCTTATGAAAAAAACAGCACCAAAATACAGAAATGTAATTTTTCCTATGGCTCAGCATTCTGAGTGAATAGAAATGAAGGAATAAATGCCAAAGATAATGAGTATGAAGCTATGGTACTTAAGATATTGTTAAAAAAACAGGTGAGGGTAGAGACCAATGCGTGTTTCTCCCTTTTGTATAAAATTAATCTACACAGAGAACCTGAAATGCCGAGCAGCAATGTCATGGTTCAACACAGAAGAAAGTGGGGATTGCTTTTTCACAGCATTGCCTCATGATCCATTTCTGATATTGTTAGGACGGCTACAAATCCATGTGGTGACAAAGAGCCTGGCAAAACCCTGCTTGTGCCTATTCTGCAGCAGAACATAGGTGTCTATTTGGAAACACTGCACTCATGTAGTGCCTTTCCAGTTTCCTATACCTGCACCATGGGAAGCTGTCCTCATGCCACATTTGAGAAGCAGCCTCATGCTGCCGTAGGAAGAAATGCAAGCTGATAAAAGAAAACCGTATTACAGCAGAGTTTGGTCTTTCACAGCTGCTGCTGCATCGGGTCTTGGTCCTCTAGTTTCTATTTAGGAGTAACTACTGGTGAAACCAAATGCTTTTTTCATCAGTAAGAACTAGGTGACCTGGTCCTCAATAAAACTGATTTGTCTGATTTCAAGACTATGTAAACAACATATTAGAGAAACATATGCCCAGCATGATTTCCTAAAATCTTAGTTCTAAGGAGGTGAAAGCTATAAAAGTGAAGATAAAGATACCTGTGAAGGTTTCTTAGGTGAAGCAGAATAAAGTCTGTACAGTTGACTTTATAGGATATTTATGCATAAATTATCAAATAGCGTATTTTGTTCTAAATGTGATTTTTAAGTGTAACACAACACTCAGTTTAGTAACTCTCATTAGACCTCTCATACTTTTGCATACTCAGACCAAACTGAAAGTGCTTAAAAAAAAGATTAAAGGAGTCATTTAGTTGTGTTTAAGAAGCTGAGTGAAGATTTCAAAATACTTTTCTTATTTAGATTCAGATATCAACAGTCTTCCTGAGATTGCCACTAAGTATCATAGAGAAACTGGTGCATTGATTCTCCTTCTTACAAACAGCTGGTCCTGAGGATAGTGGTGTTTGTGAAATAGTGTTCAAGAGCCTTAATTAACATCATGACTGCATTTTGATGATAGTGAAGATGATGTCTTCTTTGCCTTATTATCACACCATCCATATTCTGCTCTTCCAAGTCAGTAGTACAGTGGGATCCTTCAAAATCGAAGGAATGAATTTTCTGTCTTTTGTTCATATGGGGACAAGTTCTTTCTAACTCACTTTTGATTATACCTGTGTTGCTCCTTAATTTTTGACATTGTTCATATCTTGTTTTGAAATACTTTGGTTTTCAATACTTAACTCCTAGAACCCCTCTCATTATTTTCAAGTTTAAGCATATTTAACTGGATGCATTCATTCAATGATAAAATCACTATAGTTAATTGAAATGGCTGGTTATTTTCAGGATTACTGTGAAATACAAAAGTTTGAAATAATAAAAAACTCAGAGCATTTTCTATTTTTTGGTGAACATTTCTGTCCATTACCCAGCACCTCTAGGGGATAGTTTTGAATTCCTTACAATTTTGTTTGAAAAAAAACCAACTTAGGCTGCAGATACTATTTTATGTGACAGCATTTGCTGTCTTTCTAACAACCCTCCTATTTGCAATTCAGTGATGGTACGGATCATCAGCTTTCACTTTTTGCACAGTAGACTGCGAAACAGCTACTCTGTGTATTGAACACTGCAAATTCAAGCTGATAATTGTTTTCATAGAGAACTTCATTTTGAGATGCTGTGCCTACCCACCAGAAATTTCTAGTTCCCCTAATAGTTCACAATTCCACTATTTTCCTATTGTGTATACGGTGGCTATGGATTCCATTTACTGTTTACTTCTGCAAGCACAAAAAGACTTCTCCTCTTGTGCACCACCTCAGACTTCGTTTTGGCTCTTTTCTTCACTTTTTCAGGAGTTACAGTGAGGATCTCAATGTTCTCATTAACACCCTTTTAAATTTTAAAAATAACTTTCATTCACTAAGTGAAAAGAGTTTAAAGCATTTACCTGAGTATATACTAAGAGCATTAAATGTATTTCAGAGGGATATAGGAATTCAGAAAATTAGGAAGCAAATAATAAATTAAATTCTTATAACCTTTATCCCACCTTATCAATCATTACTGTGTTTTCTTTTGTTAAGAGGATAATATATATTACTGTTTATACACACACACACATAAAATGGCAGGGAGGAACATGAAAGGGAGGAAAGTAATTTTACTTCTGTCCTATTCATTCCGAAACAGATCTAAATGTTCGTCAGTGACAGGTACAAACTCAAGGTCAAAGGCAGCGGCCACCATATGGGCCTGAGATAGGGCTCCATCACCATTTGCCACCTGTGCTTGTTTCTAAGTTCTCACACCAGAATTATTACAGAAAGTAACAGCTTTATGTAAGCAGGGGGTCAGAGATAATATTATTCCTAAAATCAAAGCTGGGGGTTTTTTTGATCTTCCCATGGCTGGCAGAAGCCGGAGGCAGAAGGCAGGTCTAGGTGCTGACAAGTTAGCAAAATAGGTGGTTCTGGGAGAACTGAGTGCCTGACCATAATCTCCAGTACTCTCGTTGCTTCATCTTACCAATACTGAAAGCATGGGAAGAGAAGGTGGCAAGGAGGACATTGTCCCCTGCTAGCCCTGCCTGATGTTCATTCCTAGGACCAGCCAGTGAAGGTGACTCTGGGTCTGGACCACTCTCCTCCCCATTCTCCATCCTTTCTCTCTTGGGTTCCACCATGTCAGGGACGTGGCAATGCAAGCTGGCTGGGCACCTCCAGGCTGAAGTGCTTCTGAGGTGCTTGTAGGGGGGCAGATGAATTTCATGAGAGGTTTCATTTTCAGACAGAAAATGATAGGCAAGGCCTTTGGTAACCTCGATAGCTTCCCTTCAACACCTCCCTTTCACCTTGCTTTTCCCACAACACCCAGTTTCCTCCTTGCCCTTGACATCTCCATTCCATCAGATCTTTGTCTGCAGCTATTACAAAAATGGAGTCTTGTCAACACGAGTGAAATGGACAAAATCAGTTGTTCTGATCCATATTCTCATGATGGCAAATATCAGTGTTGCATATATTACAGAGAAGGCTTGAGTTTGGTCTGGCAGGGTTACATGGCCTCCACAAATGTCACCTGGATGAAAGAATCAAGGAACCATTTTAAATGAGCCTTGTTGATACTTTATTTTATCCAGTTCATCTATCCCCCCTTTAATCACATATTGTTTAATACACTGGAGTACAATTCTTAAAGAGTATGCATATTTTTTGCAAATGTCCATCAGCACTTATTACTGTACCAAAATTTCTATGTTATCTGATCCTTGTAACTTCAGTTTATGTACTAATCAAATACATTCCTAGTAAGCATCCCACACATTCAAATGGAACTAGCTTGTCCAAACCTTATGTTCTTTTTGAAGAAACAAAGAAATGTCTAAAGCCTCAGTTTCCTTTGCTTGTGTATTTATCCACAAAATTAAAACAACAGAACCAATCAAACTTCCTGTTAATTTTTGTAGTATTATTTTTCCATTTCTTAACCTTCCTTTCACTTGCATTTACCTTTAAATTAAAGAGAGGTACACTGAACAAAGTAGTCCAAAACTAACTCAAATATTGGAAGTTTGCTGTGTCTGTTCTTTTCCTGAAGTTACAGATAAAGTAGCTTTCTCAACAGCTGTATTCACTGTAAATATGGAAATCAGATATCTCTATGTGTTTCACTTGATAATGGGCGTATCCCATCTGAAGGACAAAGCATGATCACATTCACATTTTTCACTCTATATTGCTTTATATTATTTTTTTATTTGTGCCAGAAATAATGTAGATAAAATGTGAGTATAAGTAGTCTGAAAGCCTTTTGTGCTACAAGAACACATCTGAGAAGGTAGAACTGTTCACTATGGATCATATTCTGTTTCTATATAAATTGGCTACTTCTTTCAAGGGCAGACGTCAGAGACCTGAGGGCACTAAAAGGCCTGGATGACGCTCACTGACTGCTTCTAGGACCCCCATCCCATGTCCATGGGCATGGAAATAAAAATTCAGGTCTACAATAAGGGGATGTAAAAACCTTTCACAATAAGTAGCAAAAGTCTTTTCATTTGCTGATAGTGTCATGGTAATTTTATAGTCATCAGGAGTTATTGAAGTAATGCAAACTGCTCTAGTTGAAATATTACCTGTTATTATTACTGTAGCACCCAGAGCTTAACATCAGTACCCTTCTGGGGTGTAGCTCACTATGTGAGCATGAAGTAGAAGACCAGCTGTGACTCAGAGATATTATATGTTAAGTAATGAAGGGTTGAGGAAAGGGAAAATCATCACCTTTGCAAGGAAGGAGCACCAAGATACACAAGGTCAAACTGATGCCAATCAGAATTATACAGATCAAGCTGATCCAGCATTGGCGTGAGGACAGAGATGAGATGAACTTTTTATTCTGTTTCAGTCCTTGAGGGATTTTTGGTTTTGTTTGTTTGTTTGGTAAGTGTTGTGTTTGGTTGTTTTTGTTGTGAGTTTTTTTTGTGATTTTTTTGTGATTTTTTTTTTTTTTTTTTTTTTTGTTTGTTTGTTTGGGTTTTTTTAATGTTCACATCCCTGGTTCCCTAGATTAGGGAGCTAGTTGAAGTGTGGAAATGGAGATGTGGGAGGAAATGGGAGAAACTGGGATACAGTAAAGTTCTTCCTCAATTCTGGGTAGCTGTACAGCTGGGAAACTTGTCTGTTGCTGGGAACACAGGAGTGATTTTAGGTCCACAAGTTTAAAACAAGCCATCGAGTGAACACAGGAGATTTGTTGCATTTATTCTATTTTTTTCCCTACTCTAAGCAGATTTAGGTTAAGACAGTGTTTGTTTCTGTTTTGGCAGAAAACCAAGGCTGACTCTGTCAGCTTTTTCACAAACATGGTCAGGCCTGTCTGTGACATAGTGTATTAAAACTGAAATGGAAGTAACCTGTGTCATTGGGAGGTCTGAGACTTTTACTTTCTTTACACATTTTTGGTTGCAAAGTTGTGGTTGACAGTACTCTGTACTGATTCTTCAGGCAGACTCACATCACACAGAAAAATAAGTTGCTTGGATCCTTCTACTCTTAAAAAACTCCACAAAACTCTCACTGGTGTACACACAAATATCTGAACAGTGCACATCTACCACACTTTGAGATGTTTTACTTGCCCATCGCTCAAACAGTTGAATATTAAATCAGACTAAACTTTCTCCTAAAACTTCACTGTTCATAAATTTTCCACTGAAGACCTTCCATGGCTTTAGATCTGCACTGCTTGGGAAGGTACCTCCATCACACCTGTCCTGGCTCAGATCAAGAGTCACCTGCTAGCTCAAGTCAGTCAACAACTTGCCTTGCTTGGTGGAGTTAATGGCAAGTAGCTGTCAGTGCTAAAGCAAAGGGAGCTGGTGTTCCTACGTATAAACCTAGAATTCTGTGTGCTGCTGTACCAGGACAAAGTTTGAGACAGCTCTGATGATTTGATGGTGGTTCACAAGGTTGTTGTGAACCTAAAATGTTTCTGTTGAACATGAACATTCTTTTGTTGCATAGAGAGTGGGAGAAAACATAGCTTAGAGAGCTGATGGTTATGTCTTCTCATGTTTAGAATATAATTTCTCTGCCAAAAAGCGTACTTTTTACAGAAGGAAAATAAATACAAATTAATACAAATAACAGATTTCTGAAGATAAAGCTGTTTCTCACCTCAGCACAATGAGTCAATCTGTGCCTTGCAGAAGGGATGGAGGGGCTTGGGGCAGCACCCTGAGTTGACCTTCTGATGCCCTGTTAATAGCTGATCTGAATGGGACTCTGTAAGACACAAGTAATGCCTACCTGACTGTGTGTCTTTGCACTGCCCCATCAGGGCTCCTATTGGTGAAGGTGGCCTTGGAAAGTGTGCTGGCTGATGGAGGAAGAATCATTTGGTAGGTGTTTCAGGGGAGCTGCTTTACCTGCTTACCTGGGCAGGAGCTGTCTGGGGAGAGAAGTGAGGTGTAGTTCTCTGCTGCTACTGGTCCTGCAGTATTGGCTCAGTGGAGTGAAAAGGGAGGAAGGAGTACGTGAGGGCCACAGTCAGGAGCTGATGGCTCAAAATCACCCCAGCAGCTTCCTTTAGCTTTTGTATGGTCTCTGGGCAGTACCCCTGGCTGGCTGTTGTCATTCACCCAGGCTTTGATGGTTGTTTTCAGTAATGTGTCTCCTTCCTTTAGGTCTCTTCTGACCCCACAACCCAGTCACTGCTCAGTCTGTGACCCTCGGGCTTTTGTCTTTTTTTAGTACTCCTGCATTTTCTAATGAGAAGAGAAAACTCTGTTGGCTCAGTGGATTCACAGCTTGAGTCACTGCCATCGCATTGGCCTGTGCTTTCCACAAGCACTAAATTCACTTTAAAAAGAACCAACAAATTTTATGAGAAAAGCCAATCTTTTCATAGGTGCACCAATATACAGAAATGGTTATTTCACATTTGGGATCTCTTTGTATTGCAAGTACACATAATTTTATAACTCATCAACTCTAAGAGATGCCCAAGAATGCTGAAATAGGACCATAAATTTATAGGGGATAAAACATTTTCATAGAAAAAGAAAATTCCAACAAAATACACAAGGTCTAGGGTGTTCTGGCATCTGTTAGAAAAAGATATTTAAAAAAACCCAATCCCGCCTTTTACTTTATGACTGTGTATAAGAAAGAAAAATTCCCAACTTCCAGTAAAAGATAAAAGATTAAAAATATACTTCTCCTCATTTTGTAGAAAACTGCTCTGTTAAATCTAAAATTTAAATCATAGTGTTTGATTATCAGTGCTCACCAAGAGGATTACAGAACAGTCATTAAATCTTATTACAAAGCAAAGTGCAGAAAGTAATTGCACATATTTGTAAGTAGCTTAGAATTGATTAAAAATGCATAAAGAAAAACTGCAAAATTTTCTACAAGCTCAAGGCTGCTAACCCCTCTGGGTAAACACATATCAGCTCAGCTCTCCAGTAACCTTCTCTGTTCCCTCCTGGTGTGGCAAGAGGAGAATTTCTCCCTGTTTTAAGGACAACGATGCTATACGTGTGATCATTTGAATTGCTGTGAGCTGTAGGAGATAGGGAAGGCCTGCATTCATGTTAAAGTTAGGAA
Source organism: Aegotheles bennettii (assembly GCA_013398125.1). NCBI lineage: Eukaryota > Metazoa > Chordata > Aves > Caprimulgiformes > Aegothelidae > Aegotheles > Aegotheles bennettii. The sequence goes on along the minus strand of VZRW01004381.1, from coordinate 62,206 downwards.
GCTTTAGGAGAAGCTCACCAAGTTTAATTTAAGCTGTTCCTCGGGCTAAGCCTTTCCTTCCCCATCCCCATCCTCCACCAAAGGCTGCTTTAAGGCTGCATTTTCAAAGCAATGTATGGGGAATTAAGTGCTCCGGTTCTGTGGATGTTAATGTGATTTTGTGAGCAAATACCCTCTACTCCAGCACTGCGCTGAAGCTGTGCTCCACTGTGAGGTTTTTTAGACTCCTTTCAGGCAAAGGAGCTGTGCCAAAGTAAGGTAACTTTAGAAGCATATTAGCTCTGGGTAAGTTACAGGCTCATGGGGTTTTTGCTGTTTGTTTGTTTGGGCCAGTGAGTGAGGCTGACTTTCCCTGCAGAGGCTGGGCAGGAGGTGGGGCTGGGTGAGGTGAGTGCACTTGCCCTTTGGATGCTTAAACAGCTTTCTGTACTCCCCTTTGGCTCTACTATGTAATGATGTGTGCCCCAACAAGTCAGTCATTGCCTAAGCTGCCACAAGTTCAGTGCATACGACAATGCAGGAGCAGTCTGATCCTATGTAATCTGGGTCTCATCATGCAACTTGTTATTTTAAAACTATGCATTTCAGCTACTCACACATCTCTTCTGGCACTGTTCAGAATATTCCTGAGATGCTGCATTGTGTGTCATGATTTCTTTTTTCTCTTAGATTCACTTTCTTCTCGCAAGAGTGGTAGGTGGTGTTTAGGAGAAGGAGGTTTTACTTTCTGCTTTTTTTTTTCTTTTTATAAGCAGTGCTTTCTCTGACGCCAATCATAACAAACCTCTTACTTTTCACTTTGGGCCCAAACATTTCAGGGAGAGAGCAGAGCCAGTGCACAGGAAGAGAAAGGATGTACCTTTTCCATCATCACTCTCATACCACCCAGTGACTGGACAGAAAGAGAGCTGGGACTGGTGTCTTTAACCTCTGGGAATGAGGCAGAGAGGGGCAGGGCCTTGAACCTGATGTGCAACCACAAGTCATCCTGCAGTGCAGTTTCTCCTTTCTAATCACAATTCCCAGGGCCAAGGTGGTTTGGTTCCGCACTGCTGTGCCCATTTCTGGGAGTGTGGTAAGGAGGACATGTCAGGTTTCTAATTACCAGTCCCATATTGACAAATTTACATTTCATCTTATTTTCCTGTCTCAACTCTGACAACCATCTGAGAACAGAACCAGAGAGATTACAAAAGATTTTCCTGTTCTGTATTCATTTAGAACATCTATAAGGGATTTTGAATAATCTTTATTTGTAACTAGGAGAAAAATGCACATTTTGTCAACTTATCTTCAACTTACTGTATGGGACTAACTGTCCTTCAAATTAATACAAATTTAAGAATTAAAACACTACACAATGAATTGAGAATATGTCTCTCAGAGTTTACTATTGATTTACTGTCCTAACATTTCTGAGAATTACCCATTGCATAATCTATAGAACCAAATCATTTCTTTGCAAGGTTGCTGCTATCTCTTAAGGTTTTATCTAAAGCCTTGAGAACTGGTATTTTTCTCTCAAAGTCACATAAGAATCTTATTTTTTTCTGTAGTGAGAAAGTTGCTTGCTAAAAGGAGCATAGAGAAAAGCTCACAGATGTAAATGTCAGGATGCAGTGAGGGTGTAAGGAACAGGGAGCTGAGCATGGAGATGACCCTGGCACCAATAGGTGCTGTTCTGCAGGGTCTGAGCATAGCAGGCAGACCCAGGGGTGATGAGGTCCACTGTCATCCCCCTACAGGGCAAGGGGATGAGCCAGGGACAGGAAACACCCAGGGGATTCTGGAGCTAAAGGAGATGGGACTGGAGACAAGGCCATGATGTGGAGACAAGGGGTCCACCTAGGGGACAAGGCCAAAGTCAGGTACAGGCAATAGGCTACAGTTTATGTCTGAGGTGTCCATCCAGAAGATGAGCTGTCATAGCATAGGGCTGAGGTCCATCCAGGAGGCAGGGCCAGAGGCAGGGCTGGGGACTTGCTATGGTGTAGCTGGGGCAGGGGCTCATGGCCCCAGGCTGAGCTGAACCAGGGCCCATATGTGGTCATGGTAGTCCTGAGTGAAGCTGATTAGGGATATTAAGGGCTATTAGTTCATTTAGGTGTCTGACACTGAACCCACCAAAGGAAACAACAATCAGAATAGCAATTGAAAACAAAGCTGATTTTTTGAACACATGATTTTTAATCATGTTTCACTGATAGGGAAAAGACAAGGTTACTTCCTGAACTACGGTGTATTGAAGAACAGAGGCTGCACCAGAAAAACTGCTTTCATTGCATATGCTTTGCCTTTTTGTTTTACTGTAGGCTTCAGTATTGGTGACTACTGAAGCCAGGTTACTGCACTAGACAAGCCTTTGGTCTGACCCGGTGTGTCCATTCATATCTTCTTATGTCCCTCTGGGGCAATATTTACAAGTGACCTGAAAATAATAAATGCATTAAAATCAAGGAAAAATCATCCCCTGGATATCCTTTGCAGATTATTTACACCAACCAGTGGCAGAATAAACTAATTTCTACTGAGCTTCCAGAACTTGGTCTGTGAGAGCTGCTCCAAGTCCCCTGTGAAGAACAGGAAGAAGAATTCAGCCCACAGAACTCTTCTGCCCCCAAGGTCTGGGGGCTCAAATGTCCCTTAACAAGACATCCACATGGGCCCCCGTGACCAAGGTCTGACTCCACTTGCTGGCTGTAAGACTCCCATGCACACATAAATGTGCAGTAGACAATCCTTCACACAGAAAAATAGACAAAAAAGGAGTTTAATAAGAAGACAGAACAGATTGCACTGATCAGATGCAGGCCATGGCAACTAGTTTACATGTGATTGACCAGTTCATCACCTTATCCCTCTGTTTTCCCATGATTCCACCCCAAACTTCATTGATCCCTCCCTTTCCCCTCCTTTGGTTTCTCACCTAAACTCCCCACAATAAATCTTGTGTAATAACAATATGCTCTTCCCCTGCAACACATAATGTGTCCCATACCCTTCTATAAGGTAGACTCATCTTCATGGGTGTCAACCCTGAGATCATGGGGCTGGCAGCTCTCTTGTGATAGCTCAGGCCAGGTCAGGTCAGGGGGCTCTGCTGGCTTTGGTGAGATTATTGGGGTGCATACAGCGCCCTTCCTTCCTTGGTGCTCCATTTGGTTTGTAGAGAGCAGCCTTTAATCACATAACCTAATACCATAGAGCAGAGACTCTTCTCTTTTATATCCCCCTTTTCACCATGCAAAGATTTGAAATAATTATTCTTATATGGAAAATTAAAAAAATCTGTTTTTCTAGCTCATCAATGTTGAAAATTATGTGATATGTTTAAATCAGCAGCAGAGCATTGTGTCATTGAAATGTGTGGGTAATTTCAGTTACATTCAGTATTAACATATTTCCCTTTTCTTGGAAAACAACAACAAAAATTATTAAGTTCTTCTGGTCATTGGGGGAATTGTATCCTGTGTAACTTCATTAGATACATTGGTAATATACAAGGGATAGCTTGGATCTCTATTCTTTATTTATTTTCCAGTTGAGAGCCTGTTGACTCTCAACAGCCTGTTGAACCAAGTTAGGAAGAAGCTCTTGCTGACCTTAATTTTTGAAATAATGACACTTTTATTGGATTTGAGCACTAGGTCAAGATACAAATAATCTTCAACTTGTGGGCCAGGAACTGTAATTTAGGACTGGTCAATATGAGTATAACAGCACAAATAATGGTACAAGAGAGAGGTGAAAGTTTCTCTGGGAACTCAGTCTCTGTAAATGAATATAACATTCAGCCCAAATATGTGTCATGAACAGGATGTAGGGAGGTTTTGTGGCTTTTTCACCCGTGTCAGACAAAGCTACACCTAGAACAACTTCCTTCTGATCCTGGGACTTACCTAGGCCAATGACCAGAAGCTTCACAGGAAGCTCAGCTCCTGTCTTCCCAGGTCTGACAGGTTCTGGGCCACCCTGTGCCATCCCATTACAAACCCTACCCTTCTGCAAGGGTCTTGACCCTCCTATTGGTTCCTTCTTTTGAGACATGTGGTTTTTAATAAGTGAAGGTCTTCTCTTCCAGAGATGGGAGAGCTGAACCTGCTTGAGTGAGTTTCTAAGTATTGACCTGCAGCTGCCACTCTGAGGTGTTTTGTCAAGCTCAGGTACCAGAGGACTTTTGGTATAATGGCAGAGAAAACAGTAAAACAAGGCTCTGAATTGCCTGCCACCTGAAAAAGTCCCAAGACAATGCTCACAGAACTATAAAAATCATCCCCAATGGGGTCACTGCCTACTGAATAAAAAAAATTATTTATCTTTATGGTACCTATTGATGTACCAGCTACCTTGAGGAAAACCTGGGTGTCAGTTCCAATATACACAATATTTTGCTACTCACACAAAAGGGCAACAAAAGACAAACCAGAAAGATCTGCCAATTAACAGGTTGATTTCTAGGATAACAACATGGTAAATTCCTGAGCTAGTTCCTAAGGATAGCCTGTAGGGCCCTCTCAGACCTAATACCCTGCGTGTTTCTTCCAGTCCAGTCTATAATATCAGCAGTCAGAGCTCATCCTACATCTTCTCACTCACATGGAGAAACCATGTTACAGGTTCCCCTACTCAGTCTTGAAATGCACCTGGGAAAACCTGCAAGCTCTTGCCATACTCCCTTTTATGAGTCATGAATGGGAACTTCTGTAACATGGTGGTGTGTTTTTAAGTACATTACTTAGAAAACATCTGGCTATTGTATTTAAAACTCTCAATCCTTTTGTCCCTATTCACTTGGCTCCAGTTTGATTTATAACCATGTTTGGTAGCAGATCAGAGAATTCAGTGGTCCTTTAGCACTTTCAGATTGTCACTCAGTAACATTTCAGATGTACTTACCTCCTTGCCAGTCATATCTCAGCAATGAAAGGACTCCCATGAAACCCCGAAACTGAGTCTGCTTTGGTGAGAAGCCTGGAGACAGTTGTTACTATTGAAAGGGTATTTTCAAAATGCTTTTTGTCCTGATTTAGGAAACCTTTTCTATCCAGGAATCTCACTTTAGCATGTGTCTTACGCACGTGGTGACAGCCCATGGAAACAAAAATGTTTCCATGCATAGGCTTTACTGTGATCTTGAATCTAGTCCTTTGCTTCTAAGAGGTATTCCTTGTTATTGTTTTCACTGCTCTGCATTTTTCTTTACTCACTTATGCTATCATTTGTTTATCAACAGCCAAGGAGAATGGAGGAAAACTGCAGTTTGTTTAATCACTGCCTGGAGAAAACTGTAAGCTGATCCTGGTATAAATGAGCAGGCATGAAAATTCACTTTAATAGTCCCTTTGGTAATACAGAAATTTTGTTTGATTTTTGCCAAGTGTTTTTTTTTTACTTAGTGTTTTTATGTAATCACTATTTAGATGGCTTATGTTCTTGGATTTTCCTTTTTCTTCTTCCCAGGAGATAAAACCAGTAAAATCCTCCCCTATTGAAGTCAATGGCAAAACTCCCCTTGAATTCAGGATTTTACTCAGCCAGAGTTTCTTGCAAATAAGGTATTTAGATACTGCACTCTGGGGTGATATTTATAAATTTAATGTTGTTTCCTCAAAATAAAAATTCTTGTGTATTAGTGAGCCTCTTTGTGGCTCTGACCTGAATGTTTTTCCTTGAAAACTGATTCACTGTCCTGGAACTTAGTGCTCTCACCAAAACCCATAAGACAGCAGTGAGCTCAGCTGCTCTGACTGCTTTACACAGTGCCGATAATATCATGAGTGGTTTGAAAAGGAAAATAACCATAAAAACACGAATGAAAGGGCTTGCCTTCCTGTCTGGACAGGATTGAGCTACCTTACATTGTATAAACCTCAGCCAGACAGTGGTGCCAGGCGCGGACTTGTGATTCTGAGGGAGCCTTTCAGGTCCCAGGTAGCCTTAATTATGTACCAATGCCGGAGTCACATCTGTGTGGGCCATCCTTTGAACTTATCTTGTCCAATACTGGGCTCACCATGCTTATCAGACCTTTCCGCTTCCTTTCTGCCCCCAGACTGAAGATCCCTCGGGTCACTTAAGGGACTCCTCATGGAGGTGCCTGACAGGACATGACATGACTTGTTCCCTGGCAGTGCAAGTTCAGGTGGGGACCATCCTTTTTGGCAAGGCTCCTTTTGGGGGCAAATCCTCATATATTGACTCAGGGCCAGTTTACCTGCACTGGATAAGTAATTTATTTAAGAAGTAAGCAGAGTTACTTTGTGCTTAAGAGAACCCCCAGGACCCTTCACTGCCATGGCGATTGTTATTTTTGTGCTACCTGAGTGACATTATGCAGCTAGGGCTGTGTGGGTTATAGTGATGCTGATTAAAAGGAGCTTCTTTAAATTTGAAGAGATTAGGTATGTTTCAGCTTTGTATGTCTGTCTTCCATGCAAACTAGTTACTGCACACAGGGAGATGAACAATGAGAGAGGAAGATAAGCAGAGAGATCTATGATATGACCTAACCTTTAAAAATGACTGCAGGGTTTGAATATCTCTGTGGCTGCATGCCTCTATGGACAACACTCAAAGCATCCTGAAAATTATTCCTCTTTAAGGTGTCTCAGTAGAAATCCAGAAGGAAAAGGCACACAGAATCATAGGTCATATATTTGAGATAGTTAGCAGGAACTGCAATTCTAGAGATGAGCATTTGCACATATGCCTACATACACTTAGGTCTGACTACATATACATAGGTCTGCAGATCTAACTGTAATGCAAACAGATAAATTCTAGCTATTGTTAAACTGTATGTATGTCAAACCTACATAAAATATGCCTAATTATTCTACACAAATTCTAAAAATAAAATATTATGGTAAAATAATACTGTACTCTTTATACAAGTACTTCAAATGGAATACATAATACAAAATATTGATTCAAGAGGGTTGCTGTATTGAAAATCAAATGAGTTTTTGCCATTGCTGAGAGCACAGAAGCCCAGTGTAATCAGCTTGTTCACTAATCATTACAGCAGTGCTGTTTGTGGCACTCTACTTAAAAATCTGTCAGCAATTCCATAAAAAACCTTATTTTTCAGGCATTCATATTTTCTTCATAAAAAGTTGCTCCGATGTGGAATGACAAGTGCATATACAGATGAAGGAAGAGAACTCCCCCACCCCTCCATCCAAGTTGCTTTTGAAAGGTCTGATCCTGGGTCACCAAAGACAGCAAGAATTTTGCCTTTTATGTCAGTGGGAGTAGAATTGGGATGAAAGGGTCTTCCGATGATTAATTGCAGTTAACAGGAGCTTTGCTTTTGACCTTAGCTGAGCTTAGGTTCTCCGATGTTTTAATCACCAGTGTGTGAGGAACTCTGAGGCTTTGTATTTGCCTCAAATCATAGTTTCCTCTCTGGTACAGCCCTTGGAAAAGCTTTTCTGATGTGACACTTTAGTAAATGAAGGCGAATACCACAAGCCAGATTTCAAGTCCAGTACAAACTGTTTCCTTCTGTGCCAAAATGGAGCTTTCCTACTGTAATGCTTATGCTGAAAGCTGGCACCAGAGGCAGTAGACTTCAGGACAGTGGAGTAATGTATTATTTTGAACACTCCTGACTACCTGTAGTGTAATATTTCTAAGATTTGACATTCAGCTGGACCAGATTCTGAGCAACCTGATCTGGTATTGATATTAGACCTGCCTTGCAGGGGTGAAGGTTAGACAAGGTACCTCCTAAGGTCCCTTCCCACTTCCATTACTCTGTGTCTCTGAGCAGTTATGCACCACTCTGCAATGTCTCCTGACACAGAGAGCTGGTCAGATTTCAGTTTAGGGTCAGCATAAGTATAACACTTTCTGTTGCTTTAGGATATTTAGAGTCACAGTTTGCTTTGGTCCATTATGGATGTGATTAGGTTTGCTGGAGAAACGGCTTGGATTTCTCTTCCATATCCAAAGTGAGTGATCTACCTGACAAGTTGCAGATTCAAATGATTCATTTTTTTCTCTTTGGGGACCACTTAAAACTTTATTTACACAAAATTAACCTGAATTAAAGTGTAGAAGTGCTTCTGAAAATTTTGCCCAGTAGAGTTACTTTAGCAGTAGCACTAGAATTGTGTTTCCTTTCATTTTCTCTGTAACACCAAGCTGCTAAAGCTGCACTGGTGTAATTGAGGTTATTCAAAGATTTTTTTTTTAGATTTCTTAGACAGTGACTAAGAAATAGTATGTTAGCTACAAGAAAATAATCAGAATTAAGGGGCATGTGAACAAAGTGCACCAAAATGCCATAAACCATGCTAGATCTTAATAAGATGCTAATTTACTATTTGCAGTCATATAATATAAATCACACCAGTCTCTTTGTTCAAAAGAAAGTAAAACTATCAATGTGATGAAAGAAATATCAGTTGCCAAGTAAAAGTAATGAGGCTTTTTTGGAAGTTGGCAAGCTCTCTGAGACAGAGAGGGGAGAATATGACCCTGGGGAAAATTTGAAGTATGATGACTTGGTGAACACTATGACTTTACTTCCATTTCTAAAATGGGACTGCAAGTTTGTATTCAAGTTATGACAGATATTATACATCATAGGGAGAAGATAAAAATGAAAATACATAAAGCTGTGTCATTTTGTAATATGAATTATATTAGCAAGTTTTCCTATGGATTTTTTTTTTTAAATATGTATTCACCTTTATGGAATTGATCTCTAGATCTTTTGCTTTTATATTTAATTGTTTACTACCTCAGGAAGTTTCCTGCATGAGGACAAATATGTAGAGGAGAAGCCTTTCTCAAATTTCACACAACCCTTTCCTCCTTGTCTGCTTACATTCAGGCATGTCTGGTTCCCCAGTTACTGCTAGCTCCTAGCCATCTTACCTACCTTTAAAATACTAATTCGCTGCCATCTTTGCTGACATTGTTTTAGTGACTGCTTTATGCCTTTGTTGGATTTGATCCTATCCTTTGATCAGTGTTGAGGTAATTTCTAACCTTGGAAAAAGTGGTTGCTTATTATGCAAAAAATGTTGTTCTATTGTGTGGATTTTTAAAATAAATAAATAAACAAACAGTAGCTTCTGTGCTCAGCCACTTTGCAGTCGTACACCTTCCTCCTGAGTCAGCTACTGTGCTTGTTTGCTCCATCATTATCCTGGCTGAAAAATGTCAGAGTGATGGAGTACCTATGAGCAGCTTCCCAGAGAAAAAATAAAAGGATTTGCTGAGCGAGCATGAGATGTGTTCTACAGAGAATCCTAATATCTGATGGCAAATCCAGGACAGAAGCAGGTCCCCTTACAAAGAGGCTAACCACTAATGGAAACACAATTGTCATAGAAGCTAAGGAGCAGAAATGTTTCTTACAATTTTTATTTTTCTGGTGGCTGTGGCAGGGTCCACATATATCTATATATTATATAGATATATCTATAACTATATCTAATCTCTATCTAATCTCTACATCTATCTATCTATCTACCTCATCTATATCATCTATAACATCTATATCTATAATGTATGCATATATATATTTATAAGAAAAATGTATGCATACACACACACACATATATATATAAACAAACCATATCCTCCAAATGTTAAAAAAATTATAAGACTCTGAAGCCAAGACCACAAACCTTAGGGGATGCCAGAATTAAGAACTAGTGGTTTATACTTTAAATAAGGTTCCCCTCTGATATGGAATGATATAATCTTTAATTAAATGACTGCATACTATTTTTTCCATAGGCAGGCTGTGCCCTTCAGCACATTTAAGAGGCAGAGTCCTTGGAATGGGGTGAAAAATCTTTCTGATGTGGCTGTTTTTACTGGGGTTTTCTGGATGTATTGCTAAACAATACTCAGAATTTGATAAAGAGATACAAAATAATATTTTCCTTACAAAATAATATTTTCCTTCCTGAGCCTCCCTTTGCCCTCCCCATATACAAGTGGGTCAGCTGTAGGATTGGGTTATAAATCAGAGGTGCAATGTTCCTTCAGCGGAGAGCTACAAGCAGCTATGTGTAGCTGGTGCAAAGAGAGCCTGGAGACACCACTTTGCCACAGCGATTAGATGGACAAGAAAGACAAGCGATGACCTCCAGATCTCTGCCAGAAAATGTGCTATAGTGGCCATCATCTTCTGAGCTTGTCCTAAACAGCATCTCTTCACTCTTACTCTTCTCTTCCCCATTCTTATCTACCTCACAGCTCCCTGCTGTTCCTATTTCTGCCTATTCCTTTATTCCCAAACTCCATGAAAGGCCTTATCCCCTGACATTGAATTGGCATGTTTGTCTTTCCTCAAGCCTTTGAGGGCCAGACAAGACACCCACCCCCCCCACCCCCCTTCTGTTCCCATTTTCTGGTATCTCGGTAGTAATTTTTGTAAATTTAACAGGGGTAGTAATTTTAGTAGGAAATTCCAATCAACACCTCCATCCCTACAGTGACTTTTTTCAGTGGTAATGCAAGCCTTTGTTCTACTTGGTGTCAGGAGCCTGCAAAGAGATGGAGCAGGCTCAACTCACATGTGGTAGTTGCCCAAAAGTAATGTGGAACATGTCACTCTGCATTAGTGAGTTGAAATTTTCATTTTTCTGTGGAGATAAACACTTATCCAAGCTCGATCACACAGCACATCACTGGGGCTAGAGCAGGTCACCTTCCTCTTCCTCACCATCATATTTCAGGTTCCTGGGTTTCAATACAAAAATACTTAGAATTTCCAAACCAAGTTGTTATGAGGTTTTTTTTCTAGAAGAACAGCTATATTTTGCTGAGAAATGTCTGAAATGCTTTAGCTGAAACCTCTTGATACAGGCTGTAAAGGCTGTACCCTGGTGATTACAGTTCAGTGACATCAAAAGCCACTGCATGTGAGGGGTTTAGAATGAAAAATGCTGGGAAATCATCATTATGTCTAAAGCTGTGTTACCAGCCTGCAGGGTGTGTTACACAGCTGACCACAAGCATCATTGGAGGGAGAGGGGAGGTTTTAACCACATATGCTCCTGATAGATGTAGGGCCTGAGTTACCTATACATTATCAGACCCAAGACATTGCAGCCATGGGGGAGCAAGCATTCACTGTCACATCTGGAGCACCAAAAAGAGGCAATAACCAGACTAGGGAGCCCTGAAACTTTGTAACCCCACTGTAAAACAACTGTAGTTGGCCTGTAATTCATACTGTATATAGCAGGAGAGTGTTCACATCCTCACACATCCCTTTCAGCGATCAAAAGGAAAGATTTGTCCCCTGCATTACTTTAAGAAGTAAACCAAAAGAGTCTCCTGTCCCCAAGCTGATCTGAACAAGAGAAGGTATTCTCATGTGTGCTGCTTCGTTTCTCACATATTAGTTTCTCGATGGAAACTGGCTCCTTTTACTGACAATTATTGTGTTCATCGATGGCAAAACTGCCAAAATCCTTTGTGCAGGTGGAGAAATTAATTATTTTTGCTCAGGTCTGAGAGTATCAAAAAGGGAAACTTGAAACCTTTGTTCTGTGCAGTTTTATTTCACCCAGCTCTGAAGAATACAGAATGATGCCATTCACTGGAGAGAGATGTACTGTATTATTTCAGAGGTTTATTGTTACCAATATAATTTGGGAATGTGCTTTGCTCCCTATGGAAAAAGAACTGTTTCACAATGTACTTTACTTTCTCTTCTGATGTTCTTGGTCCTGCTGGATGCAAGTGGTTTGGATAGGACATTCATTCTCCTACAAAGTATATAAAAATTATTCAGTGAATGTCTCCTGGTCACACATTGATCTTATTTCTCTCACAGTGGAACCCACAAATAGCTATAGCAATGTCTGCTGTCTTCTGTTTCTCTCTACTTTCCATGATGCTAGGAATCATGCAGGTAAAGGCGAAGTGGCTAGCAAACATGGGGTTGAAAGTTTACACAAAGCACAGTGCTTGAACTGTCTTTCTCAGTCTTAAAACCTTCCCAGTCACAAACTGGCATAACACACTTTATTTCCACAGGCCTCTGTTTTTGGAAGTGCCTAAGGGATGTGTCAGTGGCATGGAATGTTGTAAGGGAACATGGACTGTGTGTTGGGCCAAATATGAACCCGTCGGAAGCCAGTCTGACTCTAGGGGACACAATTCAGAGAGGAGACCCACTACACAAAGATCTGACTACTGATCTCACCTTTGGTCAGGAACTACAACAGGGTGATTATCCCTGAGTACCACGACACCATTTTCAGAGATGTCCTTTCAAGAAGAATGAAATGATGGGGGTGGATGGGGATTCTCAGGGATATTTTCATGCTTCTGAAGATAGAGAGGGGTTTTGGATTTGTTTTTAGTCACATTTCAGACAATAATAATGTATTTATTTCTGATTATACTAGCTTTAAGAGATCTTAAATATTATCCCGAAGCAGGGAAAAACATGTTCAATATGAATGAAAGTAAGATCTAAGTACTGTTCTTCTCCTATCTGTTTTTCAATAGGAACACAAAGGAAGTTTTTGAGGAAACCTTGCTTTTAGCCATCTCTAGAGGCATCCCACCATCCTATGGCTGCACAGCAGCACTTCCATCAGGTCTTACCATCAACTGTCCTTTACTCTCTCTTATATTATGCCCCAGGCCTTGCTGTTCAGAAGTTCACTTCAACTGACGACAGCAATATGGATGTACTGCAGCTGCACAGCTGCAAAGAAAGGTCCACCACTTAGCAGTTGGCAGACATCTGATTTTTGTGCCTTGTAGTCACATCACAGTGCTGTTGCACACTTTAATGTCCACAGTGCCTTAATGAGGAAAACCTCTTGCCACTGACAATGAGATGCTGACAACTAGAAGATCAATATCCAGCAAGGTCAGATGTCCTCCCCAAGACTTTTCTTTCTGATGTATTAAAACATCACAGATTTAGGGGGTTAGGAGGGTGGGAAAGAAGACTGCTTTATTTTTCTCAGGGTTGGGTAGACTTTATTAAATATGAGAAGGGCAGTCTGTCACCACCTGCTGTTCTTCAGGAATGTAACCAATGTGTTGTGGTTTGTTTGGGATGAAGTTATCTGTCAGGAGAAGTTACCCCCTAAAAATGCTTCTAATCGAATATTGCTTTAGTTAAGGTGGACAAATACTCATAGTCCAAATATATATTTTTTTAATGATTGAAGTAACTTTTCAGTCCAGTTTTCTTAAGTTAAAGGCTTACCCATGTTCCCGTGTACACCTTTATCAAGCTGTAATAAAACAACTTATTTACATTTAAGAGCATTTTTGTTTCCAATTTAGAATGAATATAGCAATTAAACATTTCATACTGTTATAAGAGGGGAAAAATACTGTTCTCCTAAAACGGGAATTTTAATAACTTTAGAGGGAAAGTCAAAATTAGATTAAAGAGAGGTTTCAGTGCAATAGGTGCACAAACTAAGAAGAGAAAGTAATTGAATAGATTTTTAGTTTCAATTGAAAATTTTATCTCGTAGAAAAAGCTTCATCCTTTCCCTTACATAAGGAATTTTTCGGGAAAATTTACAGAAGAAAAATTTTATGCCTTGCTCATCTCACAAATGGATCTCAATCTCTAGTAACCTTAATAGCAAAGGTTACATAAGGATTGTTCAAAGTTCAGTTTTCATAAGGAAAAACCCCGGAGAACAAATTATATTAGTCCCAAGGAAATTGCTTTTACTGCATGTGTGTGACTAACAGACTGAGAACAAAAATCAATGGCTTATCCGCACACCAAGTACCCCTGAGATTATGAAAAAGCAGGGCCTGAATAACTTATTTTACTTTCTGAAAGAGCAGTGGGACAAACATAAAACAAAACCAACACAAAAATCAGCCCATTCTCTAGGCAATATTCAGTGATTGCTGCAGCCTTATTTTCCCAATGTATATTGCAATGCTGCAGAGTCCCTGTGCCTAAGGGAACACTAACATTTTCCTTAGGTGCAGAGCAAGAACATGAGAAATGCAAGTTTTAACTCCAGTGCAGATTTCCTGGAGTGATCTTCAGTACTTCATTTAATATCACTGTATATAAATTCCATACTATAAAAGGGGGCTGTTGTTTTCCATTCTTTTCAACAATGTTGTGAAAATATATTGTAAAACTTTTAGCGGGTAAACAGCCATGGGAGGTATATGTAATTGTACAGATATATCACTCTTCCTTTTTTTCTCTTTTCTTTTAGATGCTCTTATTTGTGATTGTAGTAGAAAGAAATTATATAGGAGCCTGTACTACTCTGGAGTGTCTTGAGAACTCATTGCATCAGAGTTTTTTTCTATGTAAGGATATTGGGTTTCTCTTCTGGCTAGAAGCAGTATGTAGACAGTGAAACTGCTCTAGGAAGAATCCAGGCTGAGTGGCTTGCTGTATTTTATATCGTCACTTGATTGGTCTGCAAATTGTTGTAATTTATGTCAGTTTCTGTCGCAAATTCTTTTTTTACCATCTGGTCTGGACAACAGACTAATGTTAGTTTTGAGTTTCTATACAGATGACTCAGATTTGCCAAAGTAATTTGCAGTGGCCTGTATCTTCTGGGTTTCTATTAAGTCCAGTGGGTCATTTTAAGGGTGTTCTTCTGCCAGGATCCATTCACAATGAAAATCCTGGTAATTGCTGTTGTGATATGGAGTTGTTAAGTCAGTTACTCAATCTGCAACTGCTTTTACTACAAGCACATAAGAAACAATGTGTACAAGTTAGCAACTCATCTCTTCATGTTTGACTCATGTAGATGCAATGACTATTTTTCCTTTTTTTTTTTTTATTTAATAATTTTTTTTTCCATTTGAAGTTACTTTGGTTTTGGGGGCTGACAAAATGTTTCTGAGTCCCATTTCAGCCTATTTAAACATTCAAGCTATGTTGGACACCATGCCCTCACAAAATGATTTGAAGACTTTATTCAAGCACCCCAAAATCATTTTCAGTCCACGCATTCCTAGGAGCACCTGGCATTTGGCCAGACGGCCAAGTGAAGTCGTCGCTTGACAGAGCGACTGGCAGCTTTAGTCATTTGAAGTGATGAGTGCATTTCAGCCTGTCACAGCACACACTGATGCTGGGCTGGCATTGTGTTTGTAGCCCTGTTTTCCTCCCTGTTTCAGCCATCCCCTTTTAATCGCAGGTTTCCTCTTTTGTCTTTCCCAGGCAGTGTTGCCATAGCAACGGTGTCTCTTGACCATCCTGCCTTCCTCCCATCAGGGCTACCCCTGTCAGCCTCCCATCAGTGAGATTTCATCCATCTCAGAAGCTCTCCCTTAAAGCTGCTTTGCCAGCATGCACACAAAAAGTTGGTGTACTTCACTGTTGATGTGCCTCTGGACATTGCAAGTGGAGCCACTGGGCTAGCACCCAGGTTATGTGGCATACTGGCACAATTTTCCATGCAAGGTGTCTGCAGCAAGTTGCTCTGAACAGTTCAGCCCAGATTTCTGTCAGTCATACAGCATAGTAGACACTATACTCTGGTACCTTCAGTGTCTGCATCTGTCTTTTAATGAGTTTTTGTTTTCTAAAGTGACTTACTTATGAGTTTGGCCTGTGGAGCTCTTATCCTTGACAAAAAACCATGCCTTTTCAATATATTCTAGGTAGATCAATTAGAAATAACTACTTCCTCCTCCACAAAATTATCCTCTTCATATTTAGGCCTGATCCTGATGCTCTCCAGCCTCACTTCACCAACACTAAACCTGCAACTTCAAAACCACTTCCTATTCCCAGAACAGTTTTTACCATGCAGATTGTACAAAGAGTTATAGTGGGATTTGTAAAAAAAAAAAAGTTATCGGTTGCCTCTCAAGCATCTTCCTAAAACCTTTTTGATTTATCACACTTCTGAGACAGATTCATGCATCAGTTTTAGATTTCTCTTCTCAATAAGATCCCAATGGATAGAAGAGCCTTTTATAGGGTTTGATTAATGTATTGAAAGCATTAATTAAAAAAAGGTTTCCATAAGTATCTAAATGCATAAATGAATATATTTTTAATGAATTATGCAACAGTATGTCACAACAGGCTATTTATACAAGAGAGTTCCATTTGACAGAAAGTAATGCCTCTGTTTATTTAAATAAGGATTAATCTCATGTGTGTAACGTGTATACCATTTTATACCTTTTCACAAAGAACAGCAACTTCAAACTTACATAATAAACTTCCATATGTGGTGCAGCTAGTGAGCAGGTGAGTGGGTCTGAGGTGGGTGGAAAAGAATATATATAGAGAAAATATTGTTGTTATTGAACAAAATGTTATTGAACAAAATATTATTGAACAATAATTTACCTGAATCTAAGCTGAAACATCTAGAAGGGACAGAATTAAGACTGTAACAGAAATTTCTATGCACAGTAAGATGTGTTATTAAAATGAATTTCCTGCGTATGCAGTGTAGTCACTGAATATATGAGCCATGTGTGCTGCCTGACATTGCTAAAAGTACTGTCCTAAGATACTGCTGTATCTTGTTGTCCAGTAATCCAGTAGATAGTAAATGGAATAGTACTAATAAAACTAATTAGAGTGGTAGCCTATTACTCGAAGTAGTAGAGTGGGTAGGATTGTACCCATTATATCTAATAATTTTAAGTGTAGAAACATAATGATAGACTCTAGATTATCTGGTACAAAAGAGTCCTTAGGGAAGTCATTGTGAATAATCCTCTGAAAGTGTCATTTCACTGTCTGTAGTGTTCAAAAAAGCAAGTGGATCAGGAAAAAAGATAAAAATTATAACTGGAAAGGAAAACCTTGTGTCCATACTAAACTCCTTGGTATATGTATACCCTGAACATTTTACAGTTCTGGTCATGGTATCTCAGAAGGAATCTCAGTGAATTAAAAAGGAATGGAGAAGGAAACGAAAGATGACCAAGGACATAGAACAGCTTGCCTACTGAGTGAGAATAGTTGAAGTACGCTATGTTTGATCTTGGAAAAGAAATATGCGCTAACAAGGGTAACAGAACACGAATGCCGTGAGCAGTATGAGTAGGAAATAAGTTTTGCTGTTTCTTATAATACCAAACCTAGGCAATAATGAACAAGATGATTAGGTAGTACATTTAACAAAACAAAAACAAACAAACAAAAAGTAGATTTTCACTCAGCATTTAAAGTAAGTTGTAGAATTCATTGCCACAAGGTGTTGAGGTTAAAACATGACTGGCTTTAAAAAGTGTGTCTTAAAAATTGAATTCAGCAAATTCATGGCCACACCTTCATCAAGGGCTACTGAATAAGAAGTTCAGATGCAGCTGTGGTTGAGGACCTGCTTGGTTTGGTGGGACAGTACACCAAGGGAGGACTGCCCTCTGTTCTTTCCCAGGACATCCACCACTTTGAGTGAAAGATATTCCATGCTACATGGGCTTTTGTTTTGGTCCCATACAGCTATTCTAATATACCCTCTGATGTTATGAGATGGAGATAGAGTGTTGCCCTGTATAGATGAACATGGTTTTCTCAGCAGGGCTAAATATACTAGGGAAAGTACTCCACTAACACAGCTCTAATGCTCCATTTCTACAGAACTAACCTCAATTTCTATGCTGATGTCTTTATGTAGATATAGCCAGTGTCCAAAATATATCTCTAATTGTTCTTTGAAGATAAGTTTCCCACTAAAGAAAAAAAATGTTTAGTTCATTTTAGTATTTTATTTAGAATCGAACTTCTAAAAATAAATTTTTATAATTTCAAAAATTTTAAAATATTTTATAATAAATTATTTCAATAATTTTATTTAAGTGAGAGAAGATAAGATTTCTATTTATCATAACTTAGAAATGTCCCTGACCTATCAAGTAGTGGTAATAAAATGAAATAGAATAGGTCAAATTCCTGTAGAACTATATAGAGGTTGAATTTGATTTTAAATAATGCTTTACATCTTTTCCATCAAAGCTCTCAAAGTACTTTGGACTTATGTGACTTAATCTCAGTTGGGTTTTAGAAGCTTTATTCCTAAAATGTATCACCATAAAATGGTATTTTTTCAAGTTCATTTTTATAGACTCTTTTCCCCTGTTGCTTTGGGCATGAATTACTTTTCCATTCCAGGTAATTAAAGTCCTGGGTGGCATTCACTGTCTGGAAGTACCTACAGGAAATAGAAAAGTTACAGTTTATTCCATTACAGTGGGGTACCTGTGAAAATGTTCGTATACACTGTAGTCCTATTGAGATTTTCAGTGAAGTATTATGCTGTTCATTACTTACAGAAGAAAATCAGGTCAAGAAATGGATTCTAGCCCCAGAGATTACTATATTCCTGTTACAGCCATGTTGTGCTGAGAAAAAGCATATCCTTTCACTTTAGATAAACTTCTGTTTGCACTGTCAGATACCAGTATGTGGTGTGGAAGACTCTAACCTAAGCCAGCCTGTGGACCAAATTTCTTCAGGCAGACATAAAATTATGCCAGGAACAAGTCCCCTTCACATATGTTTTTCTCCAAAGCTGGTAAGAATTTTGCTGTTGATTGGAATAACAGTAACATAACTTCAGCATTGATATCTGCTTAGAAATATGTATGTTCTTGCTTACTAATATTATTGTTCTCTGAATGAAGATGTGAATGACTTAGGTTCTTCATTTTACTTTCAGTTTTGGGGAAGCAAGGGAGTGAGGCAGATGGGAGCTCTTATTATGTTTCAACTGTTTATGCTGGGGAACTGTAAGTGGGATGTCACATCCTACTTCACCCGTCATAATGAGTCAACATATGTGAAGAGTTCAAGATGTTCCCTTCAGCAAAGTGAGGCAGCGAGCAGTGAGGAGAACAACACGGTTTTGTGTTCACAAATAACTGTAACTACTTAAGGGAATGAGAGAAGTACAAACCTAAACAACATAATGCTCTCCCAAGGTCAGATAGCAGTGTTAGGTGAATAATAATGAAGGGTACAATGTGCTAACCTCAACTACCGCTCTGTTTTACTTGTCTCACCTCAGCAAAGGCAACAAAGTAGGAAAGGCCCAGAAGCTACAATGAAAGTGATTAGCAGTATGCAAAGAGTTTCTTGAAAGAGAAGATTAAACAAGGTAAAAGTCACTAGTTCCTTGAATGTATAACAGGAAGCATGATAGGTCTGTAAGAGATTGGTCTGTAAGAACAATTCTGACAGAGGCAATGCACGGGACTCTTCTGCTTTCTTTTTATACACAAATGCACTGTGTAGCTATAGAGTACTGTGTAAATAAGTTAAAAAACTTCTATCGGGCTCTTTTACATTATACTATTCAAAGAAACCTGATGGAACATACTGCTACAAGATATTATTAAAACATCATGCTGATAGCAGCGAAAAGAACTGCAGTAGAGTATGAAAAAATGGAAGCACTTACTTATTTTCTAAAGGACACAGTTTTATGAGAGCTCAACCCTTGCAATTCAGGATATAAATTAAGAACTAATTAAGTGGGAACACAAATTAACTGTCATCTTAGTCATAAGGGTATTTATTTCTTGTGCTTTGTAGCTCTCTCTAAAGTCTTGTCAGACATTGGCCAACACTTGTGACATGTCTGACAACATGCAACACGGGCCTGATCTGATACAATAATTTTCCCAAAAAATAGAGAGCAGTGGGGCTGGGTTGTTCCTATGATCTAATATGTTTGTCAGCCACAAAACTGATGAAGTTATATGTATATATAGAAGAGGTTATGTTTTTAGGAATCTTCATGTACTGAGCTGAGACTGAAATATAGAGCAAGGCTTAGACAGTAAATTCTTAGGATCTGAAGTTTAAATAAAAAGAACGAAAAAAGTGGTAGAGTTGGAATTAGACCCCAGCTGTCTGACACATTCTGCATTACATGGAGTTATTCTCAAGAAAGTATTCTTTAAAGTGTTATCTAATGATACCATCACTGGCAAGAAAGGCCCTGGTGCTCTTGCCACTATCTCTCTCATCCCTCAGCCTATCATTTTCTGGAAGAAAACCTCATGCTTTTTTACCTATGAGTGCTTTCCATCTAGTACTGGAGCTTCTTTCTTCTGCTCCTGGTGGTCATGTTACCTGTGCATCCCTGCCAAAAGTCCTCACTCCCTTCTGCAGTAATGTCCTCCTGCTGCACCCTGGGCAGCTTTTGCTCACCTGAGCTCTTGATGCTGTGTGAGAGGAAGAGAAGGGGACCAGGCAGGGTCAAGGCCTTCTCCTGTGGCAGAGAAAGGGCAAACAGAATTGGATTGGGAGAAGCCAGACAGGGGAGCAGTGGCAGAGGACTTTGAAGGTTGAACTCGCAGAGTTAGCACAATGTGTTGCTCAAACACCAGACCTTCTTTCTCCTCCATTTCTCCAAAGTTGGGACCCTGGTCTATTCAGCAGTCAGCTACCTTAGGCAAATGCTGATTTTGCCTACACATAAATCCAGTCTTGTACTTGGTTACATTTGTTTGAGCTACAGTCACCTCTTCGGCTCACACCAATAGCCTGAGCTCACTTTACAGTGTCCTGGCAATTTTTTTTGGGGTGGGTGGTGAGGCTGTGGGGAGGGAAATTAGGGGGAAGCGTTCCTGCTGCACCCGCAGAAAGCTCTTGCACATTGTCAGAGTTGTTTGTCTGAGACTTAGACAAACATCTTGCAAAAATCCAGCCTCCTTACTTGTGTGCATCCCACAGTCAAAACGCAGGCACGTATTTATCAGAAACCTATCATGTACCAGATGGTAGAATAAAGTGGTTGTTTAAACACACTGTGACTTAGGGTAACCTGGCATAGCACATTCTCAAAATATGCTGCATGTGTTTCTTCACAGATCTCAACTAAAGTATAGCAATGAATAACTTCTTTAAAATTCTGGTACAACAACGTGCCTTTTGTTTCTTACATGTTATCTAAGAACTGCTGCAGCAAATATAATGAAGGACTGAAATCTGGAATTGAGCTTCACTGAATGCAATGCTGAAAGAGGGGTTTTCTTTTAAAGCATAGGCCTACACCTGCGTAGTGGGTGAAGCCCTGAGGGACTTGCGTGCTAGAATTTACCCAAAACACTAAACCGCCTTGAGGCTCTGTGGCTGCTCTCTGCTGCAGGTCAGATCTGTGCCCTTCACAATATTCTGGCCCAGGATGTGCACATGAGCTCTGCTCATGCACAGTGGTCTTGGTCAGATGCACAGAGAACATGCTTCTGGCAGAAGAGTCGGGAGCTGTAGTGGGTTCACATTCACCCACTTTGGAAGTCTGTGAGGAAGCTGTGCCAGTCAATGTGGTCAACATACTCTTTGCCTAGCATCTGTTTGTGAAGAACAGCCCTCGTTCCCTAACTCACTTGGCTCTGTTGGCCTGCTTCCATTCATGGGTTATAGAATAAGCTCTGGGCCTTCATAAGGCAATGATTGTAGCAATTCTCTGTAATACGTAGAGAAAAATCTATTAGGGAAAATGCAACTTGCTCTCTGCAGCATACCACTGCCTTTTCTTGATGGGTCAATATCCTATGATTCAGAGACCTGGATGAACTCCCCAAAGCTTTAATCATTGAGAATCTGCAACATATTAAAGCACCACCTTCTTTGGGGATCACAGAATCACTTGAGATGGAAGGGACCTTAAAGGTCATCTTGTCCAACTCCCCTGCCATGTGCAGAAACATCCTCCACTAGACCAGGTTGCTCAGGGCCCTATCTATCCTGGCCTTGAATATCTTCAAGGATGGGGAATCCACCACCTCTCTGGGCAACCTGTTCCAGTGTTTCACCACCCTCATGGTGGAAAACTTCTTCCTTATATCTAACCTAAATCTACCCTCCTTCAGTTTAAAACCATCACCCCTCATCCTATCACAACAAGCTCTGCTAAAAAACCTGTCCCCATCCTTCTTGTAGGCCCCTTTTAGGTATTGAAAGGCAGCAATGAGGTCTCCT
>VZRW01004381.1:0-40006 GCA_013398125.1 Aegotheles bennettii | reverse complement strand
CCCCATCATGCACTCCTTCCACTCAAGAGTTGCCTGAGGGGGGATTTCCAGTGAAGACTGCAGCAAAACAGTTGTTGAGCACCTCAACCTTTTCCTGGTCCGTCGATAGAACTCTGCCAGCCTTGCTCATCAGAGGGGTGGTCTGCTTTCCCTAACCTTCCTCTTCTGGACAACATACCTGTAATAGCCCGTCTTATTATTCTTTACATCCCTTGTGAGGTCCAGCTCCAGCTGTGCCTTGGCCTTCCTAATTTCATCCCTACACAATGAGGTAGCATCCCTGTACTCCTCCCAGGTTACTTGTCCTTGCTTCCACTGTCTGCATTTCCTTCTTGCCCCTTAGTCTGACCAGCAGGTCCTGACTCAGCCATGCTGATGTCTTGCCCTCTGTGTTTTCACTTTTCTTCATGTGTAACTCCAGGGTGACTGAGGAAAAAATGCACAAAATCCAGTGGTTTTGCATTTAGATTTTAAAACTATGATGACTGGGCTCTGCAGTCTCTTCTCAGATTTGTGTAGAATTAGGGTCTTGGATGGGGCTGAGGAGCCTATGACAAGAGAAAACCTAACAGCCACCAAGCTAGAGACATTGGTGGAGAGACCTTACAGACATCTGTAGTCATGTTATCGCTACAAACTGGAAATCACAGGGAGGAGAGTAATTAGTCACAGTGCTATTCAGTAGTTAATTTTCACATTAATGGTATCAGAAAGTAAAGAAAACAAGTCATATTATCAAGATCAATAGTAGAATGGGATTAACCAATTGTTTCTCACCAACATAATTCATAAACAAATGTAACATGGAATTATTGATAAATGGTGTTCATGAGATTAATACTCCATTTCTATCCCATTTTGGGTATTAAATTAGGTTGTTGAAATAGGAAAAAATCAACTACACTGTGAAATAAAGCAATGTTTATTAAAGTAATTGAAAATAAAGAAAATAATAACTAAACCAAACAGATTCTAAAAATATACAGATGAATGACACTTCATGAAATAAAAGGTAAATGAGTTAAAGCATACATACTATTGAAATATGGCTGTCACTAGGTTTAACAGTATTTCCAGTTTTATCTGCAAGAATAAACTATTGTTTGTTCAATATTCATATAGTACAGAGCATTCTGGTCTATGACAAGGTCTCTTGGGCACTGCAGTAAGTAGTAATGAATTAGAAAAAGAAATCATGAGTAATGTGGAAGCCAACATCTTCAATAAGAAATAGGATTTCATTGTGTCATTATTTAGCCTATTACTAAGAACACAGAAAACTTCAAAGGATATTTTTAATCCACATTTGCAAGACAAGAGTAGATAATTATTAAAATAATTTAGTAATCAAACTTAAAGGGATAATTCAATAATATTTGTCTATTTAGTGAAGAAAACCTGTCTCAAAAAATATCATTGTCTTCAGCATATCAAAGATCCCTAAAAGTAAAAATAAGTAGATTGGATAGTACAATATGGTTATATTAGTAAATAGCTTCTATTAAGAAATGTTCTTACTAAATCAAAGTATAGGATTTATAAAGAACATTCAAGGTCATTTAGCAGTTACTGGTCAAGGTCATAGAGTGTTCTTATGTGCATATTCCAGAGAAAGCAGAATAATTTTCAAGAAGGTTGAGTTACAATAACTCTGTATTCTGTGAATGTCAAAATGGCTAGAGGAGCTCCAATTTTATATAGGATTACTGTTAAAAATCATAGAAGGTAAAAAATCAGTCCAGTTAAGTACCATATAAAGAGAAAGTAAAAAATAAATTAATTGATATGAAGACTGATTAAATAATTACAGTAAGTGCAGTGAGGTGTTTGTACTGCTTGTGTTATTTTGGAGATTAGAGATGCTCTTCGAAGACACTGTCAAATGCAAAGCCCATATGGCAAAAAGGAATAAATATTGACCAATTTAAGGTACAGAAAAGAAAAAAAATTACAAAACTCTGAGCTTTTGATATTTAGTTAGGGTAATCATTATCTGTTTTAATTAGTGACCCAGAATGGAAATATATGAGAATTCAAAAGAATGTGGCATTTGCACACACTGAATGGCTTCCATAAATAGAAACACAGAACACATTGAAAATCAGTGCAAAAATTGATTCTACTTTTTATTCAACACAAGCATGGATGTTTAAGCAAGACTAGGAATTATGAGAAAATTCTCCTTCCTTTGCCCCTCGAGCGCACAGATGATAGCTATTATAAAAGAGAGAGAAACAGCTTTTTTTCTTTTGCGTGTGTTACTTGATGTGCAAACACAGGACAGAGGAGAGGTTGAGAATGAACTAAGCTAAACTTGTAGGAAAATAATGGTGTTGATAGTGTTAGTAAATCCTCAGCTATGTTTATGAGAATCTGGCACAGAAATCTGTGGAGGCATGCTAAGGATATTGATTTTGTATATTCCTGAAATCAGAGACTGGCAGGAGTCTGAATTTTTGGAACAAGGATTTGGATTCCAGTCAGGTCACTGTTGGAGAAAAGCAGACTTTTTCGCTCTTCAAGGACAAATTTTGACTTCCTTTGAAGTGCAGAAATGCCCAAAGGAGTCTTTTAGTAATAAATACTGATTCATCTTCTCTCTGTCCTTTAGAGTAAATTGCAATAGTCCCTCCTTCAGCTGTCATTGCATTTTGATATATGGTTGTCAGTGTTTGTTGGTACCTCTGATTATCAGAAAAGTACCAAAGTCACTAACTCTGTAGAGTCCTAAATAGGTTTTAAAGAAAGTGTCTCTTTCTTAGGAGAACAGCATCAAATAACTAAACACTTCTTATTTGTATTCGGTAGCAATTCAAGAACATAGTCAAGTCAAGACAATTATGACCTTTAGGTGGTGAAATTTGGTATGTCCATCTGTTCTTGCATCACTTTTAAAACTGATCAGAACTTCACCCAGTGGTATCAATACATAGCTCTTCCTTCAGCCTTTATATAATGGTACTTTTTAATTTTCTTTAAGTTTAGCAAGTTTTGATTCTGTATAGTGAGTCTACCATTTAGGTAGGGTAGATAACTCTGCATATTACGTACCCATCCATTAGATGCCATCTAACTTTCAGAAAAGTAAAACTTTTCGTGCATTACTCTTCTTTTCCTGGTAATGCTTTAAAATCTAATTTAATATTAATGAAATTATGTCAGGATTGAAATAACATTAAGGAATTATTTTTCTATGGGAAAATTTGTCTCTGCTAGTGTAACATAATAATTGCTTAAAATTCTAGGAAATTTTTTAAAGTTTATACCTGGCTTTCACTTGGGCCAGCACATCCCACTTTGACATAAATGTAGAAGGGCTTAATTCCACAAAGTAAAGTCTCAAAGAAAAACTTCTAAATTCACTATAAAAATGAATATTCCACTTACTCACAGAATCACAGAATCATGGAACCTAATCATGGTGTCCCTAAACAGCACATCTACACATCTTTTAAATGCCTCTAGGGATAGTGACTCAACCACTTCCCTGGGCATCCTGTTGCAATGCTTGATAAACCTTTCAGTGAAGAATTTTTTCCTAATATCCAATCTAATCCTCCCCGGCACAACTTGAGTGCATTTCCTCTCCTATTGCTTGTTATCTGAGAAAAGAGACCAACACTCACCTAGCTACAGCATCCTTTCAGTAGAGAGCGATAAGGTCTCCCCTCAACCTGTTTTCTCCAGACTAAACCTCAGCTCCCTCAGCCACTTCGCATAAGACCTGTGCTCCAGACCCTTCACCAGCTTTGTTGCCCTACTTTGGACACACTTCAGTACCTCAATGTCCTTCTTGTAATGAGAGGCCCAAAACTGAACACAATACTCAAGGTGTGGTCTTACCAGTGCTGGGCACAAGGGAATGATCACTTTTTTGGTCCTGCTGGCCACACTATTTCTGATACAAGCCAGGATGCTATTTGGTTTCTTGGTCACCTTGGCATTCTGCCAGCTCATATTCAGCTGACTGCTAACCAATGCTGCCAGGCTCTTTTCTTCCAGACAGCTTTCCAGATACTCTTCCCAAAGCCTTGGGAATTGCAACAATGCGTGGCATTGTTGTGACACAAGTGCAGGACAGAAACATTTTTTATTGTCTTTTATGGCCATAGCCAGATTAAGTTCTAGTTGGGCTTTGGCCTGTCTAATTTTCTCCCTATATAACCTCATGACATTCTTGTAGTCCTCCTGATTTGCCTGCTTGTTCTTCCAAAGTCCATAAACTCTCTTTTTTTTTCCTGTGTTCCAACCAAAGCTCTCTGTTCAGCCAGGCTGGTCTTCTTCCCTGCTGGCTTGTTTTTCAGCACATGGGGACGGCCTGCTCTTGCACTCTTTGAAGATTTTCCAGCATTCCTGGACTCCTTTGTCTTTCAGGACTACTTCCCAAGGGACCCTGTCAACCAGTCTCCTAAACAGGCCGAAGCCTGCCCTCCTGAAGTCCAAGGCAGCAGTTCTGCTAACCTCTTTTGTTACTTCTCCAAGAATATAAAACTCTATCGTTTCATGATCACTATGCCCTAGGCGGCCTCCAACATCACATCACCCACAAGTCCTCTATTCACAAACAGCAGATCCAGTGGAGTGCCTCCTCTAATTGGCTTACTCACCAGCTGTGTCAGGAACCCACACTCTAGCAACACTTCCACACACTCCAGATATCCATGATATCTGCCTTGTTGGCCTTTCCCATGATTCTTATCTGTAAACCTTCCATCACCATCATCAAGCTCTAAACAGTCAAAACATTCCCTAACATACAGGGTTACCCCACCGCCTCTCCCTCCTTGCCTGTTCTTCTGAAGAGTTTAAAACCAACCATTGCAGAACTCCAGTTGTGCAAGTCATCCCACCTTGTTTCCTTGATTGCAAGTATATAATATTTTTCCAGCTGTAAAATGTCTTCCAGCTTGTGTTTGTTGACCATGCTTCCTGCATTGGTCTAGATGTACTTCAGTTTGCCTATTGATCCTGCCACCATTTTGGGAGGAGAAGCCCTAATTCCTATGTCATTATTCTCAGGTGCTTCTGTGTTTTCTAACACATCAATAACCCTTGAGTCTTTGCTGCAACATGGATCTCCATCCCCTACCAGGGTAGATCGAAGGACCTTGCTAGCATACTGCCCTCAAACATTGACATGCCACCCCCAGGCTTATCACTAGTGAGCCTGGATTAATCTCCTTCCCCTTTCAAATCTAGTTTAAAGCTCTTTCAGTGAGCCCTGTTAAGTCCTGTGCAAAGATCTTTTTCCCTCTTTAAGACAGGTTCACCCCGTCTCTTGCCATCAGGCCTGGTATTGTGTAGACTGACCCATGATCAAAAACTCCAAAATCCTGCTGGTAACACCAGGCTCGGAGCCAGGTATTCATCTGCTGGCTCTTCCTATGTCTTCTCTCCTTCCCTGCAACTGAAAAGACAGAGGAGAATACTACTTGTTCTCCTGATCTCTTAACCAGTTGTCCCGAGGCCCTGAAGTCTCTCTTGATTGCCCTCAGACTTCTTGTTGCGACTTCATTGCTGCCTACCTGAAAAATCAATAATGGATAATAATCCAAGGGCTGTACTAGTGTAGGAAACTTTCTCTTCACATCTTTAACCTGGGGCCCAGGGAGACAGCAAACTTCCCTAAGAAGTGGGTCTGGTCTGCATATTGGGCCTTCTGTTCCTCTCAAGAGAGATTCTCCTATGGCAATGACCCATCTTTTTATCCTTATGGAAGCAGTTTTGACGCAGGGCATAGGCCAGTTTAAAATCGGCAACACCCCCAACCTAGATGAACCATTGTCCTCGTCATTGTTTGGTTCCACTTGCATTGGAACCACTTTGCATTGCATAATACTTTTGCCATTATACTGGATAACTTTGAAAATACCTGCAATGACCTTCTTATTTATGTTGCTAATAATATCTCCAAACTCAAATTCTCAGGTTTTGATCCTCATCTTTATAAACATTACTATATTTAATAGCAAATTGTTCATGCTGAAATCCATATTCACCACTTCAACTAGAAGACCCATGTTTGCTGCAGTCTGAGGGGCCCATCTTGCTGAGGCATCAGAAACATCCAGCTTTCTGTGTCCAAAGGCACACAAGAGAATGATGCAACTGCTCTCATAAATACATCCTGAATGACAGGTGTCTACTTATGGAAGGACTGACAGGGAGTGGAACTCAATATAAAAATGAGATTCTGTGTATAGAAAGATGTCTTCATGCCCTAAGTTTGTATCCTCTGCTTAATTCCATAAGCATTATTGTAAAATTGGTAAGAATAATGTATACAGCTTGCAGGATTTCTAGCAATATTACATCAGGGAGCCTTGCTTGAATAAATTGTTCTCATAGGATGAGAATTTGGGAGTATTGGCTGGTCTCAATACAAAAAACATTTGTGCTTCTACAGTGACTGTAGAACAAAAATAAACCCACTTGCATGTTTATCACGCTAATCTCAAAATCTGGGAACTTCTGTGGAAATAGCACTTCCTTGCACGTGTTTTGAATCACAGGGTGAGTGGCAGGCTGGTTGATTAGTTCATAAAGAGAAAAACTTTCCCCCAAATAAAGTAGAATGACTGTTTGTTTTATTAATTCTTAGCATCTCAGAGACGTGCCTGTAGCCAGTGACATCATTTGTGGCTTACTGGGTGCATTTGTAAGCACTCATCGTGAAAGGTCTCATTCATTTTGGTACACAGAAGCTTGAATCAAAGCATTCTTTGAAAGATGCTGTTGAAGTTGTGCTTTAAGAATAATTATGGTGAATCTTTGGTCCATTGTATCTTACCAGAGTAAGATGAAGAAACACAACCACCTAAACAGCCAGAGATGGAATTTAGGCATGGAAAGAAAAGTGAAAGAGTGAAAGAATGTTCTTTCTTTTCTGTCTTCTGGGGCATTTTAAAGAGGCTGTTTGCAATCAACAACAACATATTTTTCTCCTAGAAAAGAAGATTTGCAAAAGTTAAGTTGCAAAAAGCCCCAGATGTAATACTAATCTTTTTGTGAAAAGGATGGCTGTGCATGAGGTTCAGTTTGGTAGAGGCATATGTGATTTAGATCCAGTTGTTTGCCAATATAACTAATATTTTTTTTTTAACATGGAGAATGGAAAAATTTCAGATTCATCAAAAGCTTCTGCAGCAGTGAAATCACAGGAACCTGTTTCATAGCAATTTCACAGCTCTTGAGTTGTGTTGTTTCAATGACTTCATAGGCCATACCCATTCTGCATCCTGAGCACTGGGTAGATTGAAACCTCTGCACATGGAGACATCACAAGAATAAGGCATGATGAAACATCATGCAGGCAGACTGAGCACATGGGCTTCAGGCAAAGCTGCCTCCAGGTAGGGATTCCATCCCAGACTTGCAATAAAATGCCATCTTTCCCCAGAGCCTTTGTGGTTGCAACAAGTCTGGCGAGCTGGCTATTGAGATGTGTGCCCACTACAGCCTGTGGCTCGTCACTGGCTCAAGAAACTAGGGAACTTGACTTTTATCAGTGCAGTAAGTGCAAAGAGTCTTTGAAGCTGCAAATCAACAGATCACTGAACAAATGCCCTCAATAACAGTGCATGTTGCAGAAGCGGCAAGTCCTTCGGCATGTCTGTCTGCTCTCTGCAGCACATTAGCTTTGCTGATTTGAGCAGTTGCTCATTTTTCACATATTGCATCTGGAGTGACTCCAAGGAAACTGGGAGATAGTCTCATTGATGTCTGGTTGCTGACATATTAGCAAGCACTTTGGCTTCCATTTCTCACTTTCCTTTCTGAGATCTTTATATTGTTGAATAGTACCAGCATGAGGATCAACAAAACTTTACAGGTTCCTGTGAAATCAGGAACTGTAAGAACTGGTCAGAATTCACAGGGTGTTTCTGCTCCATTACATGATAAAATATACCCTTCTCCTCACAATTTTTATTCAAGTGTTAGTGGAAAAATAGCTTGCAATTTGATTCCTTCAAGTGTTTGTGTTGGGAGAGCTCTTGTCGCATATGTTCACAGAGAGCGAACATAAAAGGGGCCTGAGGATAGACAAAAAATCTGTTTGACTATCTGACAAATAGTTACATAAACATTTTGCATATTTACCCGTCTTCTAAAAGAAACATATTGCTATGCAACAAAAATGTGTTTACTGTAAAATGACATAGACAGTAGAGCTTCGAACACACTTGAAAGAGTTGGATTTTGTAAGCAGCTTGTTTGCATAGAAACTCAAGAACGTTTGAAGCCCAAGAGACAGCATCAAGGGATAAAAGACATCCATTGGGACCAGTCTCCATTAACCTTGGGTTTGTATGGTTTTCTTTTCCTCTCAGGACTGAATATTTGTTTAACTATTAAATCAGTTCATGGAATCATTTTGTGTCCTCAAGAGCATAGTGAGTAACTGCCTTGACACCAGGTTAGTCTAAATTCCTCTTGAACTGATGTTGCTAAATTTATATAACTTTATTATATTACTGACAACTTATATTTCTATCACTTACTGCAAAATACATTTGTTCTCACTTCTGGGGTAGTGCTCCTTCTCAGTTACAGCCTGAGACCTGCCTATTTTTTTATTTAGTTATCCCAATAGATGGCTGGCATTCATATTCATTTTTTCTCTCTTCTCTGCCAGGCTATGCCTCAGTGAGGCATCAAACCAAAGCCAAACTGATGTAGCACATTCAAATTTCAACCTTGTTACAGAAGAGAATGCCAAGAGTTTAAAAAGTGTCAGGCCTTTGTGATTGAAGAATAAGATGCTGGAAAAGGAAACTTTCAAACTCAGCAAGATGATTACTTTTACCTCTGGGAGTCCTATGGAAAAATTTCTAAGTAGCTAAATGAAAGATGTCCTCAAGCACTAATGATAATAGAGTGGTAAATGTAGCTATTATGATGCATATAAAAACCTGAAAATAATTTTGTTATGTAATTAAGCAACTAAAATCCTTCTTCTCAATGCAATACTCTAAATGGCTACACGAGAAATGAGGCTTTGGGAACTCAATCAACATAACAAATTCCAATTTCTTTTAGATAAGGTGAGATTAAAAATATTTTGTTGAGGGATTTGCTAGAGGAAAAGAGATTTTCACCTCTGGCTAGCTATGTCAGATCATGCCTGGGTTTAGAGTTGAAAGTTGTTACCCTCTCTATGTATCTGTGTAGCAGTTTCTCTAATTTCCTGTATGTTTTTGTAGAAAATGCAAGCTTTTTCTGCTGGTTGCAGTGCAAGAGGTTAAGGTTTCCTGTTGCATTTGATTGTACAGCTCATGGACTTTCAAATTTGAACTTAAAGGTAGAAATAGAAATCTCTCTTAGATATTTCTCTTCCAGGAAGCATTTAGGTTCTTCAGTGGTATTTGCTGAGGCTTGTGCTACCCCTTTTCTAGGTCTTGAAAAGTGAAACTAGAGCTGTTTGAGGCAAAACAGGAGAATGGATGTCAACTGTCTAAGCAGATAAAGTGCTGAAATGGTACAGGGTAGGTGTCCACACTGCAAAAGTTAAGAAACAGCAAGTTAACATTGTCACAGGAAATATTCATGTTAGCATGCACCATATGGGCACAATATTCTGATGACACACATAACCGAATCATAGAATCACAGAACCCTAGAACAATTTGGGTTGGAAGGGACATTAAAGATCATCTAGTTCCAAGCTCCCCCACTAGACCAGGTTGCTCAAAGCCCCATCCAACTTGGTCTTGAACACTTCCAAGGAGGGGGCAGCCACAACCTCCCTGGGTAACATGTTCCAGTGTCTCACCACCGCACAGTAGAGAACTTCTCCCTAATATCCAGTCTAAACCTACCTTTAGTTTGAACCTATCCTCCCTT
Source organism: Aegotheles bennettii (assembly GCA_013398125.1). NCBI lineage: Eukaryota > Metazoa > Chordata > Aves > Caprimulgiformes > Aegothelidae > Aegotheles > Aegotheles bennettii. The sequence continues at coordinate 30,163 of VZRW01004381.1, read as the reverse complement.
GTTCTATCACTCCATGCCCTTGTAAAAAGTCACTTCCCAGCTTTCCTGTAGCCCCCTTCAGATACTGGAAGGCTGCTATAAGCTCTCCCCAGAGCCTTCTCTTCTCCAGGCTGAACAACCCCAACTCTCTCAGCCTGTCTTCATAGCAGAGGCGCTCCAGCCCTCTGATCATGTTCGTGGCCCTCCTCTGGACTCTCTCCAACAGCTCCATGTCCTTCTTATGCTGGGGACGCCAGAACTGGACACAGTACTGCAAGTGGGGTCTTATGAGAGCAGAGTAGAGAGGGTGAATCACCTCTCTTGACCCGCTGGTCATGCTTCTTTTAATACAGCCCAAGATACTGTTAGCTTTTTGAGCTACAAGTGCGTATTGCTGGCTCATGTTGAGCTTTTCATCAACCAACACCCCCAAGTCCTTCTCCTTGGGGGCTGTTCTCAACCCATTCTCTGCCCAGTCTTTATCTGTGCATGGGATTGCCAACTTCACGTTGCAACTTCATCGTCACCTCCATGAAGAAACGCTAGTGGATAATAGTCTGAAGGCCACATTAGTCTAGGAAGTTTCCTAGGAACATCTTTAACCTGAATCCCAGGGAGACAACAGACTTCCCTGAGAGGAGGGCCCTTCAGATATATTTGATTCTCTGTTCCTTTCACAAGGGAGTCACGTACCACTATCACCCTTCTTTTCTTCCTAGTAGAGGTGGTCATGCTACAGGGAGTAGACCCTACTGCCTGTGGTGATGCCATTGATGCAGGTGGGCCATCATCCCCATCATCCATTAATTGAGATTCGCTACCCAGAGACTCATACCTGTTCTGCAGAGGTGCCTGGGGACATGAGGTGGGCAAGGTGGGGGCTTGCCTAGAGCCCCGAGCAATGACTTGCCTCCATTTACTACTTATATTTAAGTTGTTGCTACCTGATTGATGGGGGGAGGGTACAAGGACCCCTTGATTTTGTTTTTTTTTGTTGGCTGCTGGGTGTTCTGCCCCTGGGAGAGCAGAGCATGATACTGCTGGTCTGTCTCTTTCTCAGACTTCCTAATGCTCCTTAACCTTTCTAGATCCTCTCAGAGCTCTACCACCAGGCTGAGTAAGTCATCCACCCGCTCACAGCTCATTCAGTTTTTTACACTGTTGTCATTTGCTCCTCAGGATCATTTAAATTGCCTGCGGTTGCTCTGACCATGCTCCCCATTGAGCCTGATTGGCTGCATGAGCTTCCGTGTTCATTCCAGGGTGCTGGATACAGGGCAACCCCCCTGTACAGCGGGCCTGACTCTCAGCCCCTGGTTTATCTCGATTGCCGCTGTCACTGCTGCTGCTCGCCTTGCCAGCTAGTTGAATGGCTGCAAAAGTTGCAGCGTGCCCATTTATGGAGATCTGTCAGAAAAAAATTAAACTACCATCTACTTATTAGTAGTGACAAGATATTAACAGTGACCCTATTTTGGGATAGGGACAGTCAACAGGATTACCTTTTATGTTCCTTTAAAGTTGTGTTTTCCTATGATTCAAGGTCATCTCTGTCCATGGCTGTGCTTTCTTAATCCCTAGTATTCACCCAATGGTTAAAAAGATGTTCAGTACATCTGATAATAAGTGATCTGTAACTAAGATTATGGTGACAGATTAAATCAAAAGGTACAAATACAAAGATAAATAATAACATAATAACAATAATAACAAAGATGAAACATACATAATCTAAAATTAGGCCAAGGAAGAGCAATTACCAACTTTGCCACTAGTAGAACCAGTGTCCCAAGGGACTTTTTCTGTTTACAGGGTACATCTCGTCTGCACCAGTATTCTACATGAAATGGAGTTCTAGCTGAGAGACATTTGTTTTAGAGCAAATATTGAAACTTTACAGATGTTTGCCTGCAGCTGTACAGAAAAGACAAACAGCCTCCAGACAAGCCAGCCCCCCAGAGCTTTTTACTTCCTTAGTTTTAGCAAGATATATGAATATCTATGCAGATGGAAAATGAGAGCTAGGATGAGACATTAATAGAACCCACTGGGAATCAGGGTCCTGATATTGCCAGAAGCAAAGTCTCTTCAACTCTCTGTGCAGTGGAGGAGATGTGAGGGTGCAGAAGATCGTCAGAGCCCTATCTCAGCAGCATCACAGTCTGGAAGGAAGCAAGAAGGTGCTTGCGTGGAACAGAAATAATGCGTGGAAGGAAAGCATGAGGGAAAGCCTGTTTTGTCACAAAATGCCCTAGATACATGCTACAGATAAAATTTTGCTTCTGTAAAGATCTGTGCATTTGTATCCCAGGAGATGTTTTGACTCTGGAATAGCCTGGTTGAATTTTTCCCAGCATGGACAGACAGCAGATTTAGCCTAGTACAGCAAGCCTGGTCCTCAGCTTTATTTCATTTCCACTGGCTGGACTCAGTGTGAGGTCCCTGTGAGCATTTCCCTCTCCTGGAGGTTTGGCTGCTGAGGTGCAGGGCCAGCTTACAACCTGTGCAACTGAGGACTGTCCCTGCCAGGGTCACGTGATGGACAGTGACTCACAGAATCACAGAATAGCTTGAGTTGGAAGGGACCTTAAAGGTCATCTAGTCCAACCCCCCTGCCATGGGCAGGGACATCCTCCAATAGATCAGGTTGCTCAGGGCCCTATCTATCCTGGCCTTGAATGTCAACAGGGATGGGACATCCACCACCTCTCTGGGCAACCTGTTCCAGTGTTTCACCACCCTCATGGTGGAAAACTTCTTCCTTATATCTAACCTAAATCTACCCTCCCTCAGTTTAAAACCACTACCCCTCATCCTATCACAACAGGCTCTGCTAAAAAGCCTGTCCCCATCCTTCTTGTAGGCCCCTTTTAGATATTGAAAGGCAGCAATGAGGTCTCCTCAGATCCTTCTCTTCTTCAGGCTGAACAACCCCAACACTCTCAGCCTTTCCTCATAGGACAGGTGTTCCAGGCCCTCCTCTGGACTCGTTCCAACAGGTCCATGTCCTTCCTGTACTGAGGGCTCCAGAGTTGGACACAGTACTCCAGGAGGGGCCTTACCTGAGCAGAGTAGAGGGGCAGAATCACCTCCCTTGATCTGCTGGTCACAATTCTTTTAATGCAGAATCCCCAGCATCCAGGAGCATCAGAGGTTCCCCTTGATGGGTGACAGGGCATGGCCTGACACCCAGGGACATCCCACTGCCCCAGTCAGGAGAAAGGCAGCCAGGAGACATTAGGGAACAGACCTATCCATGGGCACTGGGCACTTCTCTAGGGGCAGGACGGGATGTTTTCCCAAGGGTGCTGTCAGGATCAGGCTCGTGGAGGGAACAGGGGTCCAGCCCAGCCCCTGCCTCATAGCCAGCAGCTTAGCCTGTCTGCCAGCCCCAGCCCTACTGCACATAGGAAACCCACAGTCCTGGTCCGTGCTGCCCCCTAACACTCAGCCTCTTTTTTCCTCATGAAGCTTGAGTGGTTACACAGGTTAAGTCTCGTCAAACTGGTGCTTAAAATTTATAAGGAATGGCTGGAAATTCCTCTGCTCTCTTCCTTTGTAACCATGGCTGCTTATCCCACCACCACTGCTTTGTCCATTTGTGCCACTTGCCTCTGTATTTCTCCTTATTTTTGTGTGGACATGCTTCAGGCAAAAACATCCAAAATACACATTGAAAGGTGATGAACCAACTGCAGCTTCTGCCTGCCTTCATCTTTATCAACAGTGCCATTCTCCGAAACCACCTCAGACCACACCACAGAGGCCTTTTCTTTCCTTGCCACCCATAAGGAAAAAGGATGCACCACAAATCATCTCTGGTGGCTGCCCTGAGTGTGGTCTGAAAAAGTTTTAACTTCTAATCTGGTGTGGGAGTTTGATCAAAAGACTCTAGCTCTGACACAGGAGGACAAAAGCCTTTGAGGAATATGACTGTCTTGCTTATTAAGCCTGTCCAACTCCAGCCGAGTACTCAAACTAATCTCTGGTAATAGCTACATAAAATGCCACTGCTTGAAACAAACAACGTGATCAACTGTTCCCTTGTGTTGCAATTTTCCAGCCTCTTTTTCTCCTTTAAACTGGAAGACCATGGTCAACAGGGATAATATTTCCTTGTGTATGTGGAAAACACCTTCCTAAGAAAACTAATTTGTTCAGCCAGAAATATCTTCCTTTTTCTAGATACACAAAAAGTCAAATGCATGGTGGAACAGTAAATGGAAAAGGAGGGGTTTCCTTGGCTACAGTTTATTGCAGTGAAATTCACTGCTGTGCCAGAAGTAATGTCACAGTAATGAGTAATGTCACAGAGGTCCCAGGTTAGTGCAAATTTTGCGTGAATATTGTGTCATATTTACTGTGAAGCAGAATCACTGTTCTTAGAAAGGTTGAAAATGAGCTCTTCTACAAAAGAGTGTATTTCCTCCCTTGAAAGTATTATACATTTTAGCATGTTGAAAGTTGAAAAGAACAAAAAACAGACTTGTACATCAAGCATACTTAACTTCATTATATCATTTCTGCCGAAGAACATTCTATACATCAAGAACATGCTACATAACTCTCAAGTGGCGAGAGAAGAGTTCCTTGGTTGAGTTGAAAAAAATCTACTGGCAGGTTTCTTCACTGAAGTTTCTGTCAAATGAAGGTATTTTGGTTTCAGAGGCAATGCAGTAAGGCAAAGTAGATTTTGAAGTTGTGTTAGTTTCCTGCAGTGCTCCATAACTCTCTGCAGTATGCATATAGGGGCCTTTTGGCTTCCCTTTATAATCATACCTGGAAGACCAGCATTTCTTGAAGTCCCAGATCCATCAATTCCTCTATGGTCAGGATTTTCAAGACTTATATAATCCTAGTACAGGTCAATAATGTAAGTGCTGAGGCTTATTTCTCTCTATGGGTAATTTAAAAATTGTTCAACATGAAAAAATCAAATTTTGAAACTATTGAAAATATTTACTATCTATTCAACATCTTTAAAATGTTGTTTGCTGTTTTCCTAGGGTGCTGTCATTTATTCAGCAACAGACTCAGTGGTCCAACCTAAGAGATATTGTGGTGAGCTGGTTTCCAATGCACCTTCAAACTGTTGTGTGTATGTGTGTGCGTGTGTAAGCAAGTGTGTGCACGTGTAAGCATGTGTGTGCACACTCACCTGAAAATATCAGCATGTTTGGTGTGTGACCATCAGAAGAAACATAATTAATTCTGTCACCTATATGAGAAGCTGCAGTAAAGTATGTGTAAAAACATATTGGAAAAATGCCTTTTGTGCCGTAAAATTCTATCACCTGAAAAGACAAGTGTTAATGCTTCAGGAATACATACATATTGTAGACAGTGTTGCAGACTGCAGAAACCTGGAGTGTGTTTGTGCTCCTGTAGCTCTTCCTTTAGTATATGATTATTTGTTAAGGGCCAGTGCATTGCTGCTGCTTATCTATATATTGACATGATTGGTTCCATGTATAGCATTTCCTTATATCTAACTTTGTTTGCAAAGACTTATTTCAAGATGATGCCAGTGGGGGTGGGGGTGTGAGAGGAAGAGAGAGAGAGAATATTTTTAATTAGTTTTGTGTAGGCAGGAGGGAGAGGACAGATGTACATTGTAAATGTATCAATTCTTTTACATTTTTCTTGCGATATCAAGCAGCAAATAGGCCAATCACAATAGTCCAGTAGTTTTATTCGTGCTGTTTTTGGAAGACTTGGCACTGCTAAACATCCTTATGATGCCTTATTGTTGCTCCTGCTTGACATTTCCTGTCCTTGACATCTCCCTTCCCTTGAATCGATGATGACTGCCATCTTAGCCCTCAGGCTTCTCCATGGCCGCTTTCAACTGACCCAGCCTCATGCATTATTTCTTGCTGCCCTACTTTTGCCCCTCACCACCCCCTCTTTTAAAGTCTACAGCAACTTCAATTCAGCTTGCAAGCATGGCTGTTGTGGAGAGCTTTTTTGAAAGACAGGAGGTTTGCGCACCCAGCTGAATCTCTGGTGGAAATTTCCTTGCTCTGGTGCATGGCATTGGCAGGGTGTCGAGGGGACTGGCTGCAACTGGTCTGACACAAAATGGCAGCTTGAGACGAGCATGGTCACTTGCCTGGATAATACATTTAAATATAAAAGCAAACAATTCATGGTAACACTATAGTTTATTGGTGGATATGGCTATCGTGAGGTAATCGCACCCATGGGGGATGAGAGACACTCATTTATTCTGGATGCTTGATCACACCCCAAGGACATGATTATCCCCTGCCAGCAGGAATATTTCTTGTTATATCTTATTGCTTAATTTCAACATCATACCAAAAGAAAAAAAAAAAAAGAAAAAAAAAAGACAAAAAAAGAGAAAAAACAGAGATCAAGTGAGATATTACTGAAATCTTCATAAGAGAGTTTGATAGTTTCTGAGCTGCTAGCTATGTATATTAATTAAACCTTCTCAGAGAAAATCCACAGATGCATATTTTCAAGAGACATTCCCCCCGCTTCTCACACAAACAGATTTGTGGTATAGTCTCTCTCTTGATATCTCATATACTGCTCGAGGCTCTTGATGTCAAAATATACCAGCTGAGAATGTAGGATAAGAACAGCCATAGGCTTTCCTCTAGTCCTCAAGACATTTCAAATCTATACTTTCCTGATTAGTATAAATATCCTGTTTCATCAGGAGCACAAATATTTTCTCATGGTCTCCAAATGGGCAACTTTTACAGCTGTACGTGAAAAGCCTTAACATAAAGAAAACAAAAAAACATTGAAAATTCACCTGAGAGTCCAAAGCTCTAACCTATATCTACTTTTTCCATTGTGATAAACATTTAAACAATTCCTTAACATTTATAACAGCACATCTATTTGAAATAATTGAAACGGAAACATTAAAAGAAATTACATTTTGCTAATCCATTTACAATGGTATAAATTGCTTCTCATAGCCAACTGCCAGGCTGGCTGTTTTATTTAATAACTTTAATGCTGAGGTTCCCTGAGGCAAGGAGACAGTTATCCCACCAACTGCAGAAGGTTTTACTGAAGTGTCCCCTGGCAATTGTCCAGGGACTGTGAAGGAGCTCAGCTAACAGGTTCACTTGCATTCCCTGTCTCTGACAAATATAGCTGTTTTATGCTTTACAGCAAACTAATTCAAAATGAAAAAGGCATAAACAATGCATCCTAGGAAATCAGGCTGTTTTATTAGGATACAATTGTGGCTGGGTGGCTAATAATCTATCATTACAAAATATGTTGTTATTACATTCTGAGAGCCCAGGACTGAGCAATTATGACCTTACTCCCTCGCAGAATCACAGATGCATCTCAAATTTAAAGGACTCTCAGAAAGAAATAGTGTCTAGAAGGATAACTGACAAGCATAGTAATTTGATAATCATTGCTCTATACAGTGCAACTGTATCTATAGAATTTATTCTCATATTCAGTAGCAACATGGAAGACAATGCTTTCTCCCTTGTCTCCATGATGAGCTGCATTAGGCTGACTTTCAATCATAGAACATGCTGAGTTGGAAGGCACCCTCCAGGATCATTTCAGACTGTGAGTGAACATGATTTCCCTGGCTCTGATCCCCCCTTTTTTTCTGTGTGTGTGTTGTTTTAAATAGAGTCACTCACTCTAGGGAAGATCAGGATGCAGTCCCTTTTCCTGGCTGTGAACTCTGCAGTACTCTTGGTCTCTTGTTCATCGTACAAAGGACAGTGTTAGATTCAGGCTTGGCCCCTCTCAGTTCAGGACACTGTCAATTGCTTCAGTATAAGATATATTAAAGAAGCCCCAGGTTTCTCCAAAGATTGAAAAGTTGCTGACTAACACAAATTAATCAGCTTTTCAATACTGACTGTACTGCTCTGCATGTTCAAATGCTGCAAAACATTAATTTTTTCTAAGGCTTAAAAGAACATGCATTTTCTTACAAGGGAGAAGACTGCAAAAAAACCTGTCAAGATTTTTTTTTTCGTAAGTCTCAGAAATACAATACAAAGAAATTAGCAAGGTGTATTAAAATACATGTAATCCATGTTTTGATTAAAAATAATTAACCTTCATTGAAAATAGCAGAGACATTACCGGCTATGTTTGCATTTTCAAATTGTATTGATCATAACTGTTAAACATCTATGAATCATATAGGATCATGACTGCTTTTTTTTATTATTTGTCTCAAAGAAATAAATTTTTATTTTCAGGAAAGTTGCCCTGAGGCAGACTTGAAATTGTTCTCAAGCAGATAGTATAATTAAGGATTGATCTGCACAGTGGGGAGAAGTTGGATGAATCAGACACTGATATTTCTTTCTTTTCAGTTTTTCCTTATGACTGAAAGCCTGGATTTGTCCCAACTAACATAAGACACTTAACTATGTAGAAGATACAGAGTTAGGAGTTTAGATATCCTTGATTGTCAAGGCTTGTCAAAGACAGACAGGTACTTACAGCTGGCAATTCATCCTATATCTTGTCATTGACTTTACCAGGAGCCTAGGGCGAATATTCTCCCAATTTAGACACCTCAAGTAGGTGCCTGCGGTTGAAGTGGGATGAAAGTAGGCTGAAAATTTTGATTTAGTTTAGCAGAGACAACCTGTTCTCAATTACCTGACTTGGAAACAGTGATAAATATTCACACAGCAAATCTGTAGTCACAGAGAGAGGTCTTTGCCTTGTCTTCAATGCCTTGATTCCCTCCTTTAAATATATTTTCAGATTAAGAATTGCTCAGCAGTATGTCAGAAGCTGGGCTTGGGATCCTGATAGAAGGCATGAAACTTCTCATTTAAATGACCCTAGTTTGATCCTAGCTCTAAATCAAACTTCATGAAGAAATGTGTGCCTTGGGCACCCAGCATTATTCCGCAGCAAATTCTGAGCCCTGAAGTCTAGTATTTCTACATATAGGGATATATAAGGAGATGGATATCTTGTGCCCTGTTCCTTCATGCTACAGTAGAAAATAGTAGCTGAGGAAATTAATCTGCTTTGTCATGCTTAGTATTTGCTTTGTTGAAAAATTATTTCCATAATAAATCAATTAAAGTATATATTTAATGACCCACAGGCATTGAGAAAAATATAGTAAGTCTTTCAAAATAGTACCTGCTTGGGATGACTTAAAAGATACACCCCAAAGAAACAAAAATTATTTGGGTTATGTATTGCTTATCAAGCTCTTTCTGTGCAATATGAAACTATCTATCAATTATATATAATCATGCTGTCACATACAACAATAAAATGCAAAATGCCATAAAATAACAGCACAGAATATCATAAATAACACTTATGCAGCTTATCTGGGCCAAGACTGAGATAATCAACAGAGAGATACAGGTCATTATCTACAAATGCTTACGAAATTAATTTTAGTTACAATGAAGAAGAAATGGAAAGATAAGACTCAAACTGGAATTTAATCCGGGGGTATTCTTCAGATTGACCTGACTCAAGACAATAAACATCTTGTGCTCAGTGAATCCTCAAATAACATTGATCAACTTGATATATCTGGTGATGTTTGTGAATAATATAATTAATTATTGAACTTTATAAAACATTTTAGACTTTTCATTATTGCAACTAAATAAACATTTCCCTGCAATACTTTTTTTTAATTATTTTTTATGCTATGAGATTTGGTCATATCAAAATATGATAAATCTGTCAAGAAAGAAGATTCATGAAGAATAACCTTTCCTCTGGATGAAATGATATTATGTCTAATGGGCTCTAAACAGGAAATTGAGAGAAGAACTCAGTTTATAACTCTGCAGATCAAAGAAAACAAGGTATCCTGAATTCCCTATTGTGAACATAAGCCCAAAGGTTTGGTATTACCTGTCTGACTTGAGGAAACTCCTTGCGGTTTTATGAAACTGGTTTAGCAGTACTTTCTGGAACTCCTGATTTTGAGTTTTAGTTCTGAGCCTTCTGGCTTTAAAATGGACCAAATTAATTTTATCTATCAATGCAGAGAATTTACTTAAAAGACTAAGAATATGATCTGGAAAACTTCAATAATGATCAGCTGATTAAATGGCATATTGAGGTAACAGTTTCCTTCAGTGCATGGCCAAGCCCTCGCTGCACAGTTTCTTTCCAGTGGTGCCTCTGCTCTGGCAATAAAAAGTTGTTTGCACTTCCCAATTACAGCTGGGGCTGCCATAATACCCAGGCTGCCAGCTAGAGACTCCTCCAGAACATGCTTCTTCAGTCCCCTGGCAGTTTTTCAACTTTTTTTCCCTGCCTTACTTCATTTTTTTCAGTTTGTTAAGTGTCTTAGTTAGACTGAAGCTAAAACTCTCCTGACCCCTGAACCCAAAAGAAAATCCCCTTTGTTGTAACTGTCGTTTCACACTTTGGCACAAACCACATCTCTTCTATTTCCCTGTTTTACATATACAATAATTCTTGTGCCACCTCTTAATGTCCAAGTTCCTTTTGACTATACAGATTCTCAACATTTCTCAAAATGAGTGTGATTATGCTGAGATTTAGACTTGCAAGGTGGATACAAATCCCCAAGGAAGCACGTGTGTCCCATTGCAAGCAAAATCTGTCCTCTCACCTGTTGGTTCATTTAACTTGTGGTTTTAGAGGAAAAATTAGTTATATGAAAATGGTACAAGTAAAGGATAAACCTCAGTTCCATTACCACTCAGGAGGTGGTAATGGAGAAACTGCATCAGAAAGGTAAGAAACAAACCCAGAAAATGGTAGCTGGTGGGTCATTCTTTGACACTAACACTTACTAGCTTGTAAAGCTGTTAGTTCTTGAGAAAATATACAGACGTGGACTTGAAAAACCCTAAGAGTCCACTTTTCTATGTCTTTTTTTGCTATATTGAAGAAGTATTTAGCAACTCTCTTCTTTCTACTGAAGACAAACTGTTCTTACATGTTAATATTAGTATTTTTGTTATTTTACACCTCCATCATGTTCTTCAACGTAATCCTGACCTTCTGAACACTGTGAATAAATTTTGTAACTGTGTCTGTATGCCTGCTTCAGATGCAGGTCTATATCTCTTTATTAAAGGTCAAGAGAGGTTCTCCTCCCCCTCTATTCTGCCTTGGTGAGGCCACATCTGGAGTATTGTGTCCAGTTCTGGGCCCCACAGTTCAAGAAGGACAGGGAACTGCTTGAGAGAGTCCAGCGCAGAGCCACTAAGATGATTAAGATGATCTCCCTTATGAGGAAAGGCTGAGGGAGCTGGGTCTCTTTAGCTTGGAGAAAAGGAGACTGAGGGGTGACCTCATCCATGTTTACAAATATGTAAAGGGTGAGTGTCAGGACGATGGAGCAAAGCTTTTTTCAGTGATGACCCATGATAGGACAAGGGCCAATGGTTTCAAACTGGAGCATAGGAGGTTCCATGTAAATATCAGGAAAAACTTTTTCACTGTGAGAGTGATGGAGCACTGGAACAGGCTGCCCAGAGAGGCTGTGGAGTCTCCTTGGCTGGAGACATTCAAAACCCACCTGGATGCGTTCCTGTGTGATGTACTCTAGGTGACCCTGCTCTGGCAGGGGAGTTGGACTAGATGATCTTTCAAGGTCCCTTCCAACCCCTAGGATTCTGTGATTCTGTGATTCTGTGAAATCTTGTGGAAGAAAGAGACCAGGAGAGACCTGATCCATTATGAATGGAGATGTTCTGATCCATTAAACCAGCAGACAAGAGAAAAACTGAGACTAGTGCAGAATGAAAACCTTGTCACAAATTTTGGGAATTAATTGATTAGATAGGAAGCTTTTATAAAATTCTTTGATAAAAGGAGGTTATGAGTAATATGACTTAGAACAGTTTTTCAGCCGGTCAAGGAGAGCAGTCTGCAGTCTAGGTGTGCTAGGGCTTTGGGATGTGGCCCTGCACTGAACAAGAACACCATGGGGGTGGCAGTAGGAGCAGTATGAGACATATCTTTCTGGAATTAAAATCTCAAAAATCTCATAGGAGAGATTTTCTTTCAGAGTGCACTTCTCACTGTCTGATATAGAGGCTAGAGCCAGTGCTCAGAAAACTTTTTGTCACTCAGCAGTGTGTTTGTTTACTGAGCCGTCAATTTTTGGTGTAATGGAAAGGTCCAGAGGTGATTTCCAGTGCAGGAAAACTTTCAGCTGCAGATTGTTAGGAGTAACCTGTAGTGTACCAGGAGTCCTGGCTTGGTGCATGGCTTGCTCTCTGCATCTGCTGCAGGTCACTTTCCTGGACACAAATTTTTGTTAAGTCCAAGGGTCTGGTCTTGTTAAGTAGTCATTTCCTTAGTGTAAACAATAAAGAATGACACAGACTGTGCTGTGACCATTCTGAGATTTCACAAAAAGGGTAAAACAATACCTTTCTGTGGTTTACTAATGGATCATCTTTCCTAATCAGAAAATATTTTTAGTTGTTACTATATATATAAAAAAAAACTCCTACTGAACTGATATACCTTATTCATATCCAGAATCTGTAATAGTTGCAACCCTTTTAACTATCCTGTAGATAAATCCACCTGCAGAGGACATTCTATGATTCCCTATTCTCTAAGATGCCCTTTCAATCAGTAAGTGTGATAAAAACTGGAAGGGGTTATACAGAACTAAAGGGAAGGTCTGTGTCGTAACTGTCTGTAAAGCACTGAACATTTTGCTGTGGAACAGGTACATTACGCAGTTTAGGTTATCAGTGGGGTTTGGATATCAGGTGTCTTGATGTAAAAGCTTGAGACTTTAAAAAAATCAAAATAATTTAAAAGTGGTAGCAAGTTCATAATTAGTGATCTTGAGAGGTGTCCTGATGGGTTGGTTTCCTTGTTCATCGAAAATCCAGACTTTTGTAGAAATTATTATAATAAATTTCATTTCTGGATTAAAAACTAAACAGATTACTTTGCTAGCCCCATGACCATTTATCCAAAGCATATCTTATTGATCTTTCCAGAAGAAGTCAGGATACAAAAAACTTTCATCTTAAATATTGTTTATCATTCTAGTGTCTTATTTTTATTACTTGTGGGTCAACCTCATCCAATATATTTTCTAATCTTGCTCTGCAGGGCAGTTTCTATCTCTTTTTGTTTTTCTTTTTTTAGAATTTCTTTTTGGAATGGGAAAAAAAGCCAAATTTATGGCATTCTCTATGAAAAAAATTCCTTCTCTTAATAAAGTTATTTCAATTCCCTTTTAGCTAGCCTACGCTGAGAAGGGGGAAAATCAAACTTATTCTGCCTGAACATCAGATTTCCCTGAAAGCTACTTATAGTGAACAAAGGTATAGTGATGTTGCTAATATTAGAATTGTCTTGGCAATGACAAATAAGCTAATTGGAACATAAAGCATGCTACTCGAGGAAGCAATTTTCCACGATTCAAGGTAAAAAAAGATGACAAAATCCTGTAATACATGTTTAAGGTAAACTAAATTGCTTACCTAGTTCTAATATATGTTCAAGTTCCATAAGAGATCATTTCATAGAATATATAGTAAAATTATTGGGAGTTCAAACCCTTAAGAACAGTGGTTTCACACAATGTAGTGAAAGTCCAGGGTTTGTTACCATTGTAAAATTTGATTTAAGGAAATTAAGAACATAACTGAATGCTCTTAAATAATAAGCATAGCATTCAGGGTCTTCAGACTGAAACAAATTATCCTTAAATAAGGCACACAATGTCTTAAGATAGAGATGAGATACATTTCTGTGATTTGTTTGCTAACAGGTTTATGCATTGTTGGTATATTTCACACTGTGCAGCAGCCAGATAAAAAGGTGTCTATTTTTCAGGAAAAAAAAGGGTATCAGTATTTTATTGTAATTCTACCAACAATTTTTCACAACTCTGTGGCCATGAAGTTATTGAGAAAATGTGCTATTTTACCCTAAATATTTTCCTTTTATTTTTTCTGTCACTTACTTATGTTGTTTGATCACTTGAATGTTGTTTAGCAAAGCCTGTAATCACTGGACTTTTCTAAGCACTGTGAAAATAACAAAAGTAGTATTATTTCAGCAATCAGACCTGCATATAAATTAATTTTTTGGATTTTAAAAATCTGCTTATCAACAAAAACAGCAAAAAAATAAAAGATAAACTCAATAATAAAGCAGTGAGCTTCCATACAAATTCTTTACAGTTTATATATTTCTAGGATTTTTTATATTACCATGTGAATACTGCAGCCCATTACCCAGAGTTTTTCACACATAACCTTTCATCTCTTGGGTCTGAGCTTCCTCTGAATTACTGGAAGTTTGTGCCAGAGTGATTCCATTTACCTAGTTCCTTAGAGTCATCTGGATTTACAAAGTTTAAAGTAAAATCAGTAGACTGCTAGGGGAATTCTGGTGGAAATGCATCTTGCCACCGTGAAGAGTGTAGACTACTGGACCTGTAACAATTTTAGTTTGTGTGGCTGCTATTCAGTGTTCACTTGTTTTTAATCACAGAAAAATCTCTTGTAAAAAGGGTCATTGTAAAATTAATTAACCTAATATTTGTCCTGAGCTTTTTTTATCTCTCTCCTCTTTTGTCGTGTTTGGTTGCTGTCATGGAATGCACTTCTTGCTCTTCTTTTATTCCTTTCTCTCTGTTATGTATAATAATATGTACATGTGTGTGTTTGTGTGTGTGTGTATGCATTTAAAATATCAAGACTGGACTCGCGTATCAGGCAACAGACTGTGTAGTTTTCCTATCACTAAAAGAATGACTGTTTCCATCACTATTGTTAAATATTCTTCTGTGGTATATTCAGTATAAATATATAATGCTATCTCCAGACCTTTTTTCCTTGTCATTCCTTGAAGAAGCATTAGACTTTACCCTCTCAGGAAAACATAGCTTTACTTTCATTTTATTGAGATGCACATCTTTCTGATCTTGTGTTAGTACTTTCTTTTGTATGCTGTATTACTTTTAGTAAAACCATATCCCTTTGGTGAAGATGCTTTTGAGTATTTTTCTATAAAATTTAAAAATATAGAACAGATAAAATGCTAAAACATTGCAAAGGAGTTATTGAACAGACTATTGTACTAAGCAATACTGATTTTGCTGAAATTTATATATCTTCTCCTTGCTATCACTTTACAAATTTCTAATCCAAACAGACTCTTGAACTCCAGTGGAAACTTTGTCAAAATAAGATAAATTTCAATTATTTTCATGCTTATACTATGAAAATTGAAGTTTTCAGATAATATAAAGATGAAAGTGTAAATTAGCAGATAACTGTGAGCCAATTGCCAAATTCTCTGGGAGTTTCAGTGTTTATTGCTTAAACATTTTGCAAATCTCTGAATCTTCATGTTTTGATTTGTTTTTTTCTTAGATTCACAATGAGAAATTGTCTGCTGGGTTTCAGATAGTTTAATTAAAGAATCAGTGCAGTATTTTAGTGCAAGCCTATTGTTAAAAAGAAAAAAAAGAAGAAACTGTAAAAAGAGGCTATTTTAGAAGGAGGTATAAATAACAAAAAAGGTTTCTAGATCAATTAAGTCTGTACTGGTTCAATAACGAAAATGTTCAATATATCAAAACTTTTGGAAGTTTTCATGTTACAGCTTTACAGTTGGAGAGACTCCAAACTTTAAACCCAAATCTGAACAGGGCTGGAGACTGGGGCTAGGTGTTTTGACTTGCATTTGTTTCTACTGTTTCTTCTACTGTCTGTGTAGCATTTTAGATCATAGTTTTTAAAATACTCACAGTAATGTGATGCCAAAGTACAATGATCATGCACAGTCTTTCTAAATTTAAGTCCTGATCATGAACTGTTTGTGGCACTGGTAATTTCACTACAGCCTTCCAAGAACACCTTCCCCTTTGCCATTCACTTATACTTGTGCAGAGCTGATCAAAAAGAAAATATCCAACCCAACTCACCTTCGTTATGAGGAATGCAGTATAGATTGAACCAAGACATTTATAATAACTATGATTCCCTCTTCAGCAGGGGAAACATTTGTGTGATTTTCACTGTTTCCATAAGACACTCAGATTCAGGCTTCACTGCTTCCTTTGTAGCTTCTAAAAGGAGTGATATTCCAAGTGCAGCCAGTGATTATAACATAGCTAACACCACTATCACCCTTGGAAATGGGTTTCTGTCATTCACAGGTCAGTGAGTGCTACAATCCCTCCTTTGTGCCTGACCACAGAACCTGTGAGTCCAATCTCATATTCAACTGGAGCTTTTAGCTAACTTTCAGTATGATACCCTTCATTCAGTCTTTGAAACACTGGGTTGTTTGGACTCCTTGGAGGAACATAAAGCTACACATGGTAGGGTAAACATATTTTGGCTTCTATTCACAGGCTTGTTAGATACCCAACAGTCTCAGGAGGAAGATGTAGCATATATTGAGATGATAGGAAGCACCACATTTGTCAATACCTGCTTTGATAGGTAGGATCAACCTTAATCTCACACCTTAATCCATTTTACTGGAGCTGGCTGAGTGTGTCTGCAACTTTAGCTCCAAATATCAGTGTGGGTGTATCTTGAATGTCTCCTCTGACAGAGACATGTGTACTGATTTGCCAGCTAAGTGTGAGTCTAAATAGGAACCATAATATATATAGGGAATCTTCTGGGATTTGCACAACAGTTTATCTCAAATCTCAGAGCAAGTTTTTTGTCTAGTTGACATATGCAAGCACTGATCAGTGTATGCTATGTGTTGTGCAGTCAGAGAAAACTTGGAGTCATCATAGACCTCAATTTGAGCGCCTGGTTCATCAGCTGAAGCTGCAAATATTGCTGCTTTTAGTTTTGGAGTTAGTCCTTGAACTTGGTATAGGTATGGTGTTATTAGCTACTTGTGCCAGATTTTAATTGTGACCAGACAATACCACAAATCCACAAAGCATCTTCGTGTTTGGTTTGTAATGTCCAGGCAGACCATGTGAGCTTGAATCAACTTTTTAGACTAATTGTAAAAATCCACTGCTGCCTCATCTCTTGGCTGCTGGTAACCCCATTGAAGCCAAGCTGTGGTCTGATCCCTCTAGTCTCAAGCAGCAGTGCAAAAATTATGCCACAGAGTGGCATCTCTAATTCCTGTATCCTACCTATGAACATGTGAAATCTGGTGGCCCAGATCCTTTAAATCTTTGGGTACATGTGTAATCTTACTCATCCAAGTTAAGCACACAGATAAAGAGAAGAACCTAGGCATTAGGGGAGAATAGACAGTATTAAGGGCAGACAAGTAGTTCAGCAGTTACTGGTGTATTGATTTTAATGATTAAAAAAAAAAAAGAAAATGAGAGTGTGTTACTACATGGAGATATAAGCACAGTTTTCCTTTTTCTGTTTACTAGAGTATATGTTCTGTTTTAGCTTATTCAGCTTTGCCTTCTGCCATACCATATCACAAAAGAAGTGTCAAGTCAAA
Organism: Aegotheles bennettii; assembly: GCA_013398125.1. Lineage (NCBI taxonomy): Eukaryota > Metazoa > Chordata > Aves > Caprimulgiformes > Aegothelidae > Aegotheles > Aegotheles bennettii. The sequence continues at coordinate 12,763 of VZRW01004381.1, read as the reverse complement.
ACATCCAGGCATTTTGGAGACTACATATTTGTGCATTGGTCAATTGTGGGTGACTGCTTTCTTACTGAGTATTCCTGTCACAAAAACAGATTAGAATTTTCTGGAAAATCATTAATTGCACAAACAGTCAACTAACATTTGCAGCTGCAAGACACAGCTTAGCCTTTTCTCTCTAACTAAACTGTTCTGAACACCATCAACATACTTTGCATGTCGGAGAATAAAATTCTTCACGCCCCACAAATTAATGTTGGCAATCTCTACAAACATCTTATTATGCTGTGTGGAAGTTGGGAGAAATGGTGGAGAAAGGAAAAATGTAGAAGAGGGGAAATGTAAGGATGTGTTGCCATTCTTCTTTCCATTGCAATCTGCAGTTATTTTGCAGTTGTTCTGCAGATTTTTATTAAAAGAGGAATGGCTTTCAGCTACCAGCTTTGATCTTGGTGTACTCCACTATGTAGGACTGATGATGTGACAGGAGGGATGGAAAAAGAAGTTTTTCTGGGAACTAGTAGGGAAATACATAATTGTGCCAGTTCCTAAAAAAAAAAATAAAATGCCCCTTTTTTGGTGACACCCATGACTATATTCTTAGACTATCCAGTTCCCCTACTGTATGAACAAAACTCTTAAAACAGTATTACCTACAACAGTACTACATAATACTTGCCTCTTACACAATACTTCATGTGTAGCTCTCCTAAAGTACTTTGCAACTCAAGTGGAGGTTCTCTATTGAATAAAATGTAGTAGAGTATTGTTTTGAGATAAGAATATTGTTGAATGTCTTTTCAGTATGTGGATACAGCAAATCCATATATATATATTTTATTAAAATTAATCGTGTAAATTTAATCTGCAATCTCTGAGAGACAATAAAGACCTGAGATGATATATATTCCTGTTTCCTACAGTTCTAACATCTATTCCTACACAAGTTTAAAGAAGCCATTGTTAAAAAGTAACCTAAAAAAATCAATTCAGGTCCCTTATTGGCAGCTGTTCTGTTTCCATCAGTCATTACTAGTGTGAACACAATTCTTTTCTCCACTCCATCCTTACACAAAGAAATTGTAGCTTCTAATCAAATGTTCACTTACATCTTAAACTAAATAGCTGAGGAGAACCTCAAGAGTTAGCACTAAATCCCAGAGCACAATATAGCTTTTGATACAAAGACTAACATTTTCAGGGAAAGAAAAAAATAAAAAAAATCACTGGGAAAAAATCACCTCTTTAAATGATCCTCAATAAACTCGAGCATTCCTACCTATTCACTAAATATACCCTACAACTACGAGTTTGTTTTGTTTGCTTTATTGGCTTGGTAATGCCTTGCAAATAGACAGCAATCCACAATTCAAATTGACAGTCTGAACAGCACGTGCAAGGGGAGAGTAATTAACTGAAACACAGAAAAATTGAGTTAATTTTCTTTCAGCTTATGTCTGAAAATACTTCCAGGAAAATAAGCATCTAATATATGTTCTGATTTCTTTATTCTGGGAAACGAAAACCAAAAACAAAGGAAAAAAAAATAAAAAAACTCATGAGGTTGAAAGAGAGAGAGCATTAACAACCTATGCAGAGCATTGCCAGACATCTGTAAGAAACAATTTGAGAAGCTGTGGGAGATGCCGGTATGACAAGATGCTGGAAGCATATACAGGATACAGGAATAATCACTGCCGGATTCTGCATAACTCCCCATTCCTGAAGGCCACTGAAGGCATCAGAAAGTATAATCTTTCCAAAGTGAGAAACAGCCCTTTCTCATTTCAGTAGTTTAATCCCAGAAAGGTGAAGGCTACCTGTTTGACTATTAAGAAGAGGTGCCTTGTGAGAGAAGGAACAAGCTGCCTTTTACTGTCTTTGAAAACAGTTCTGCACATTCTGCTTGCTCAAGAGACTCACATAACAGGCAGATAGATGCAGGTGCTTCCACAGTGGTGAAGAGACAGGCTGAAATTATGTGTCACCAGTGAGACTAAACTGACCAGGTGAATTAAAAACTGAAAATATGGCTCAAGCCTTTTAAAATATTTTTTATAGTTGATAGTAAAGGAATAAGACCTAAAACACTATTATTCTGGCAGTAGTTCTGCTTCCATTGATGTCACTGGGTAAAAATCTCTTTAATTTTGGTAGTACTGAACTAAGGAACATTGATCGTTGTTAATTCACTTCCAATTCTTTAACACTCCCAACACATAGCTGCATGCTCCATGTAAAGCTGGTAGCAGTGGGGAATGAACTGCTGTTACTCTTTTCTGTCTATTGAAATGACAGAAGATTGCGCGGGCTGGAGGAGATGGTGCCTGCACTTTCATGATTGTTACATTTCAATCTTTGGGTGTCAAAATTGGCATCTCCTTCATTGTGCAGCAAGTCCCTGAGGGAGAGCCACAGGCTTCTGTTCCACATCTAGTTCTGTCCTGCTCTGTGTTATAAATGGACTCCAAAGCAGACTATCTCCTTAACACACTGTCCTTTGAATCCTGTGGCTTACTCTCATAAAAGCTGTCTTGGCCTTGCAGTAAAATTGCTCCTCAACTCTCACTTCTGTACTATTGAGCAGCCAAGAGGAAGGGAAAGATCTGCAGCTCTGTAACCCAGCTCTACCCATAAAAAACCTGCCAACAGTTCTTCACACAAACGAGTTTCCAGCTGACAATGTATGTTTTTAATTTAGCTCACATGGTTATACATGGGCAGGTGAGAAGGGCCCATTTCCCTTTTTCATTTCTTTTTCTCCCCCTGTGCTGGTAAATGTATTTCATTTTGTAACTCTTGCTTTGGATTAAAAAGCTGTTGCCTTTGGCAGTAAAGCTGCACAGCAGGCTGAGGAAACTAAAGCTTCCTTTCATTGCCATGTTTGAAACTAGAGGAAGTCATCATACTACTTTAACAAGCAGAAATGAATGAAAATGTTTAATACGATTATGCAAGCATGAGTGGCTGTATAGCTGCATTCTAACTGCCACAGATTTTGCTCTGTGTGATTCCTCATGCTGGTGGATAACGTGATGATCTATTTTCCACTAGCAGTCAAGTTAGGATTTTGTTGTAAAAGTGTCTTGCAAGGTGAGCTCTCCAGCGATCAGTTTCCCCCCTTTATAGAACATCAGTTCCTTACAAGCATGATTGAGCTGACATTAGGTTGTGCTGCCACTGAGCATTTCATACCTCATACTAATATATCATTAAGTCTTTGTGCACAGGAAGGAATACCAGTCTTCTGGTTTTGCTTCTGTTGTGGGACCATGTAGAATGAAAATCAGCTCCTGGCTTACGACAGATCTGAGCAAACCACTCAGAACATAGTCCCTTGGCAAAAACCCCTGTCACAGGAACAGACATGAGGTAACTTAGGTGTCAGAAGCAATGTTATGTCAATAGCATGGTGATCCTCAAATTAGTTAGCTCTGGGTACATGGCACTACATTATGCCACATAGCATGTCTTTAATTGCTGTGTGTTTCACCCCCTGTCAGCAATGTGGGTGTTGATTATGAATTGGTGAAGGCTGGAATTAAACTCATCTAATTTTGGATGTTGATGTGGGAACTGGCTGAGCTTTCTTTGCATTGGAGAGGAGGGGTGTGCCTAAATATTATCAGTCTCACTTCTTAGGACAGAATGAATTTTCTTCTGGTGTTGACTGTGTTTCTCCAGTGACTAAGTTTTTTCTATAATTTTTTTTTAATACTTTTATTTTGGAGAAATTACAGAATCAGAGAATAACTGAGGTTAAAAGGAAGCTTTTGAGATTGTTGAGTCCAGTCCCTCTGTTCAAAGCAACAGCAGATTACTTAGGACCATGCCCAGTCCAGTTTTTAGTATCTTCAAGGATGAAGACTCAACAACCTCTCTGGGAAACTTGTTCCCAGTGTTTGATCACACTTACAGTAAAAAATAAATAATAAAAAGTTATTATGTTTAAATGGGGTTTCATGTATTTCAGCTTGTGCCTGTTTCCTCTTGCCCTTTCACTGGTCAGCACTAAGAAGAGTGACTGTCTTCTTTATGCTTCCTGTCAGTTGTTTTTACACATTGATAAGATCTCTCCTCAAACCTCTTCTCCAGGCTTAATAGTCCCATAGTCCCAGCTCTCTCAGCCTTTCCTCATATTCTTCAGTCCATTAATCATCTCTGTGGCCCTTTGATGGAATCTCTTCCATTAGGTCCATGCCTCTCTTGTACTGGAGAGTCCAAAACTGGACACAGCACTCCAGGTCTGTCTCAACAAGTCCTGAGCAGAGAGGAAGGATTACCTCCCTCAGTTTCCTGGCAATGGTCTTCCTAATGCAGCCCAGGCTGAGTTTGCTTTACAACCCAAAACTCTTCTGAATTTTGTCATAAGTGAGTGTTTTCTGTAAAATTTCCATATTCATTATGATGTCATTTTTCTTGCAAAGAACCAATTCCAACAAAAAGCTTGATTACTCTTAGTAGCATTAATAGTGTTTCTCATACTTCTCTGATACAGACAGGCCTAACTTCACCCAGACGCAAAGCTTGCCAAAGTGAATCAGAGCCTGGCCTTGTTAGTGCACTAATTAGCCCATGGTGATAAGACCTATCTCTCAGTGCCTCATTAATGGGGCTTTACAGCTTTTGGACTGGAGCTGACTCATGCCTGGCTCAAACAATGGATAGAATTAACTCAGAAGTGTCTGCATCTGGCCATGTAGGTAGGCCTTTCTCCTTAGATTGTAAATAAATTAGGAAAAGGATGATTGGTTACTGTGATATCGGGCCATTGACTATAATTGAGTCTTGTAAGTGCCAATATAATCCAGATAATGAATAAAAGCAGAATACCCTTATTAACGTCCTCATAGTTTGAAAGGAGGCAGTGATTTTATTAATTGAACCTTTTTTTATCTTAGACATAAGTATACATGTGATTTAGTGTTCTTATTTTATCAACCAGTAGTGAATCTCTGAATGATAAATTGGTATGTTATGATTTAGCCTTGTAACTTTTCCTAATCCTCCACCTTGCCTTTTACTCCTTTGATTTAAGTTACTCAGAGAGACGGTTACTGAACAGTAATTTATAAGAGCAGGCTTTAGTCCTGTTGTCTTCCACCTTCAGCCTCCTCACAGAGAGAGATGAAGCGGTCAGTGTGCACATTGCTTTGGAGAAAATGACCTATACAATGTACAAATTAGTGAAGAATTGTCCCCATATAATTAGACTGGTGGCATTGGGCTAACTCAAGCTTACTGTACATGCACAATGCACTGCAGTCAATGTAAGGGAAAAACTACATATTTGTTAGCTATTCCTTCAGCATCCACTGAGGGGCTGAAATTGCCATTGTTTTAAAAACAAAGTAGTATAGGATAGGGTAAGCTCTTAATTGCACAAAAAGCATCAGATATGTTTTGTTGTGTAAGAGGAATGAGTAGTGTTGTTTTTTCCTATTAATCACTCATTCTCATTTGCTTTCATCATTACCAGAATAATTCCAAGCCACATATGTATATGTAAGTTCCTGTAGGCTTGTAATAATTTGCTGTATTGTTTGAGCCCTAACTAAGAAGCAGGTACATGTTGTACTAGGCTTATTAGAGAAAACTGAAAAAAAAAAAAACCCAAACAACTCCCAGTTGCAACATGCTTCAGACAGAGAAAGGTTGGTAAGCACAAGAGATGAAGTAGATTCTGAGTGTTTTGGAGATGCAAGGGAATGCTTAGAAAAGAATTCAGCAAAAGTTACAAACCACCTATTTCCTAACTAATAAATGACATCATCATTACATCATCAAGGTATTGTGACAGATAAGAGGACCTCAGAACAGACTATGCAGAGGACAGTTTTCATAAATCTTGTAGGATATTTTTCCTTCCATAGAAAGGAGAGCATGAGAATAAGCATAAAAACATATGATATGGAAATGGATGTATGCATGAACAAGACTTGGGGAGCATGAAAATGAGTGGTTGATGATTTGCTGACTGAAAGTGAGAAGATGGCTTCACAGTCAGGGTTATTACTGGAAACAAATGAATGTAAACAAAGTGGCCTTCTGTGGCCTATCTTTGGTGAAGCATGTTACTAAAATGTTCATTTGAGGGCTATTTTATGTTGTGAACCTTGGCATCTTTTCCTGCATCCTGTGAGACATTATTTCACTTAGTCAAATGCATTAAGAGGCAGATTTTTTTAGTTCCATAATATATTGGATGGTAAATTTCACCTTTGTTAAAAGTGATCTTGAGCTCATGTTTTCGGAATTTTTTCAAGCCTTTAGATTCAGGACACCTCTGTTGAGAAAAATAATATGTATCTTGCAAGGCTAGAAGGTTTTATAATGTTGAATCATGAATCTTTCTGACTTACAGGATTCATTTAGATCTGGAAGACTGATTTTAATCACTAGGAACACGTTAGCTTATCTAAAAGCAGTTACATGTAAGTTTAGCAGTTGTATACACCATGCTTTCACTTCCTTGTTGATGAATTCTTGCTTTACAGAGGTACAGTACATTTTGAGAGCAATCAGTTAGTCAGTTAACTAGCAGTTGCTAGTAAAAAAAGCAGTGCAGCTCTTGCTACAGATGTGATAATTAATCAGGCACAAAACCAGGCTTTCCATGAATCAGTATTCAGCTATAGGAACCTCAGTCGGAAAAGATGTTTAAGGGATAGCACTGAAGTTTTTTTTAATATATGAGAACATTTCACAGATGATTTCTCAAAAACAGGAAGTCATGAAGTTTTATCATCAGATATCATTCACAAGCCTGGTGTTTCTCTGTTTTTTCCCCCAGAGATATAAATTAAGACATTATCAGTTCAATATTCCTAAATGAATCTCTAAAACATTGCCTTGCAGAGGTGAAATAAATCCAGGCTATTTAGACAAAACCCATAATTCATAAACAATAATACCAGTTTATCCACAGATAACAATACAGGATGTAATTTGAACCATTTAGGACCAGGTTACAAATCTTTAGCAGCCTGTAAATCAGTTTTATTTTTTGCAGCAATGTAAATTACTGTGGTTTGATGGCTTGATTTGTTTGGGTTCACATAAACTGACTGTGAATAAAATCTACCAATATTTGTGACAATATAATTTTTAAACATATTATTTAAGGAATCTGAATGTTCTATACTTCTTGATGCCAACAGTCTGCACTCATGCACTGTCCAACATACAGCAATCAGTGGAAATTTTTGAAAAATTAACTGCAGCCACAAAAGCTCTTGCAGTGCATTTAGGTGAGGCAAAGCCTCTTGTCCCTCCTCTTTCTTTCCCACATCCTTTCACCTTTCAGCAGGAGCTTAGTTAAGTCAGAACAATTGTGCTCAAGGAGATGGATTAGGATAGCACAGAGCTGATTGTGGATCTGTGTCAGATTTTATGAACTGGAAGGAAAATGTATTTTCCTCTCATATCCCCACATGGAAACTGTCAGTTCAGCATATTTTAAATTCTTGGTAGAACACTAGGAATATGGTGATCTGCAAGTGTGAAACTCTTGATTTCTGATAGCTCTCCACCTAAAAAAAATAAATAAATAAATAGAGAAATAAATAAATAAATAAATAAACAAAGTCAAGAAAACATAGGAGTGTAAGGGAGTGTAAGCCTTCCATACTGTAACGACCTTAGCTTCATCCATGGCCCATTGGAAGAACCATATAAAGTGCAAATATAAATATTTTACCCTAAGTATGTCACCTTGACTTCTAATAATTGCAAATTTTATTTAAACTGTGTAATTAATTACCACAGGAAGTCACTAAGGCAATTCTAAACTTCATGTTCTAGAGTTTAAAATTATCTTCAATTATGGAAATACAAGGCTTAGAATTCCTGAGATCCATACTTTGAACTGCATGGTGAATCTTGATACAGTCTTGGCCTTAGTGACTTGTAGTGGCAATGAGTTTCATGGTTTAGTAACATGTTATGTGAGGAAGAATTCCCTCTAAGTGGTTTTAATCATAGTCACCGACACAGCTTTTTAATCCATTCTTCCTTTTGTTATTCCTGGCTCACCTTCTTTAGCATTAATAGCTAAGAAAACTCAAAAAGCTGTTCTTTTAAAAAGAATAATACATTCACAAATTCACATTTCTTTTATAGACAGCCACTTTCTCCTTGAGAAAGGAGGACATGGGGAAAAGGAATTTTAAGAGCAAAAAATATGATTTTAAAGAACAGAACTGAACTGAGTGACACAATTATGTGTTTGGCAAATGTTTGTACCTTTGAAGCAATATCAGTGGAAGCCTGAGGGAGACAAAATTTCAGAACATTAGAACGACAAACTTTCTTTTTAATAATATATAAAGTTTCCTTAATAAATCCTTATGGAAACTGTAACAGCAGCAGTTAATGACTGGTTTTAGTTAACGACCCATTAAGATGTTAGCAAAGCAGCCACTAACTGTGATATTTGGTGAGAATCAGTTTCAAAGGGGTGATTAATATTAAAATCTGATGTTGATTTATTAACCAATACATTTTTAAGGTATTATTTCCTACCTGGAGCAATGTATGCACACTGCAGTGGCAGTGTTGGTAAATCAGTAATTCCACGAGGATTAATAACCTGTTTTTCTCCAATCAGGCAACAGAAAAAGAGAAATAGCTGTCCCTTCCTGTGGATGTTATTGCTGAAGTAAATTTCAGTCTTGGATGATGCTTTAGAACAATGTTACTACTGTGGGCCTTAACAGGACAGCTAGAAATCTGAGCCCTGCAAAAGCAGCACATAGGAAGACCTAGTTTTGCCTAATTAGGTCAGGGAAAAGGACCTTCCATCAGTTCTTTACTGAGGAGGCCAATATAATAAATAACACAAAAAAGCCATGCCCTCTTGCAGCCAAGAAACTACATCAGCTGGGATAACTAAACCCACTTCTTTAATGTGCTTACTGAAGCATTTTTTTGTGCATGTCATAGGCCAAAATGTCCAGTTCTGTAGATTATACCTGTGCTTCTGCACAACAGAAAGCCTCTTTGAGTCTGCATCCTTGTGGCCATGCTAATCGTTGGAGTCAGTGCTGTTTTGTCATGACCAGTATCTCTTACATGCTGTTTATTCTCTTTCTATGTGTATTTTGAGTTTGTGTTGTGCATGTATCTGCTTGTTGCTTTGTTTTCACCTCAAATAAGGTTATAGTCAGAGAAATCCACTCTCTGCTTCGTGGGAAAGGTGCCAAAATCTGCATTGGTACTTCCTGAGGAGTAGGTTTCATGTTCTGGGGTGAACATTCATGAAATTGATGTATTTTGCGCACTAAGTTTTATGTTGTTCTACAGAATTCTAGAGTTATTGGTCATGGCCTTCATCTTCATCGCTTTTCAGAACTTAAGGCTATAAATCCCCCAGAGAAACCTTTCCTTGAGATCATACCAAACTGAAAGACAAGTACATTCTTGGCACATTCATTATCAAGTCTTGCCTGCCTGAGCAATCACCTGATCTCAGCAGGCTTGCTTCCTTCATTCCTTTCTTCAGCCTATGCTCTGTCTGAGATTCCGATGGCTTTTCTATCAGCAGAGCTCCAATGCTTTGCAAAGGATGGAATGGCTTTCTCGTCCAACTCTACAAGTGGAGTCACTGAGGTACAGAGACATGAAATATGTGGCTGAGGGAAACTAGTTCCAACCTCTCTTCGGACTTTGGCCCCATGCTATTCACTCAAGTGGTTTTATTTGGTAGTTAGATTCCTTTCCCTTGTTAGTAAATAGCATTGTGGCAGGGTTTAGGTGCTCAAACATATCTCTGTGGGGTATGCTGTGGTTGAGATTACAGTATGAGTTACACCACTAGAACCAAATAAGAGGCAAGGCCCCTCATATCCATCATCGGGTGGCAGATGGTAAAGGCATGCCAGTAGGTACTTACGTGCCTGGGCACGTTCCGGCACAATAAAACATTTTGAAGTGGTCAGGTAATAGCCATTATAAGCTAGCTATCATTCTGACTGGCATCCTGCCAGCAATATTTTGGCCAGTCAACTAAAGAGAGTATTCATCTGATGTTGACCCATGACATTGTTTTCCTTCGTGGTTTGTGTGTGTATTGTGTGCATTTCTGTTTTTGAACACTTTGACTATTTGTTAATCAGTTTGAGATGCCTGTCTACTGAACAGTTTACTTCTGAAGCCACCTGACCAACAGAAAGTGAGACAGTCGCCTCACTGCCCTCTTAGCTGTAAGGCACTACCAGGACAGTGAGGGCAGATGAGGCTGAAATAGAAGCCCAAAAGCAATTCACTCTTGTAGAAACGTAGTCTCTTCCAAAATCCTTTTTATTCCCCTGAAAAACTGTACGCTAACAGCATCACTGTAAAAAGCAGACCTGATTCATGAATCAGTTACTCACCCACCAACAGTTTATTACTGAGCCATTGATAAATGGAGTTCTCACATGTTGATTTTTTCAATATAAAACCAGAAAATGAAAAGGCTGACTCCAATGGGGGGTTCCCCACATGCAGTACTGTCTTGAGCTTTGCTTCTTTGATGAGAAAGCAGATTTATTTGGGGTTATTGCTATGTCAAAAGAAATTAGAAGTTCAATCATGCTGGTTCCTTATCGGTACCACCTACTGTTTCCAGTTGCTGAGAATCACTATAAAACACTCTAGATCTGTTCTTAGTTGATACGGTTAGTGTTTTACTCCAGGAGAATGAGATCTGCCTGTTTTTAGGAAACATTTATTTAAACATCTGCTCAAGACCCTGTCTTCTGTCCAAAATGTCTTGCCCTATTTTTGAGTCTTTCTTCCTCTTTTCCAAAGATGAACCGTGGTAAGACACAGCTCTAAAATCCTGAGGAGTTCCCCGAGATGATAAAGGGAAGTTGAGCTGAGGCATGCTCAGAAGTCAACTCTGTAATTTAATTTATAGCACCACAGCAGCAGTTCCTAGTGACAATAGATCTAATGCTGCCTGGTCTGAGATAACCTTCCCATGTCAGTGAAAGCACTGCAAAAGACACCCGCTATTCTGATTCAGGCTTGGGTAAAACCTGAAACTGAGCTGGGTATGTATATCAGCAATGGTCAGGTTGAGATGATAGTGGAGAATTTTTGTTTGGTTTTGGTGGTTTTTCAGACTTCTTGGCCTAGCTTGTATAGCTGATACAGCCTTTTTTAATTTTATTTTTTATTTAGGAAGTGCTAGCAAAAATCACATTGCTGCTTCATGGCATCACATGGAATGATACTGCGCAGTTCCTCACCTGATCTGAGCCTCTGCTTGATGAGAATTCACAGGTCCGAAGTGATCCCCCTACCCTGTATATTTAATGTGTGGCTAAGGCAGCTGAGGTGGTGAGTTAAAAAAAAAAGCACAGGCTGTGCTACCTTAAGCTTACTTACAACACCTAGCTTTGATGTTCATTTAATCCAACTCTGATACTTAGAATGAGCACTTTTGTTGGAGCCTAAGCAAGGTTGGGGCTTGGATAAATGCCAGGTTGCTGATCCTCTGTCTGATGAAGACTGAGGAAAACAACTGGAAGATTTGGCAGAAATTACATCAGCAGCCCTGATTGAGAGTGTGCACCTGCCACTTGCTGTTCAGGTCTATAACTCAGGTCTTTCTAAAATTACACCTGCTCCTTTTGCATGTTTAGTTAGAAGCTGTTTACAAGATTGTGTTTTATCATCTGTGCAACCATTTTTTTTCTGAATGTTGCACAGCAGAGCTCAACATGAGACTGTTTAGAACTCAGCTGGCCTGGATGTGAGGATAGACTCTGGCATGACCTGTCACATGCTCACACATTTAACTAGACCCAGATGGTCTAGGGAGAGGGAGAAAGATGACAACCTTGATCATGAGCATGAACATGGTTGCTGAAAATATTGGGGATTGGGAGGGTCCTTGTTCACCTATTGAATTAGCTTTTGTTCCAGTTGGCTACAGGTTTCATATGTTCCTATCCCTCTGAAGAGGACTTGAATCCAGGAATTATGGTGTAAATCCCCATGAGAAAGGATCCTGGGGAATAACTGTAAGTAGAAAACTAAAATATGTTGTAATATATACACACACTGGGAGGAGCTAACTGGGTATGGAATATTCTTCCTTCTCTATTGCCATTTTTCTTGCCTTCCTCCCTGCTCCTCACATCTCAATCTGCACATTTCAACGTGCAGATTTAGAACCAAGAATATCTGAGATAACAGTAATGCATGTTGCACATCCAGCCTGAAGAGAATGTTGAGGTAATTTTAAGTAATTACAGAGGGCAAAACTGATCCTCAGTTATATTTGGTAAGGTATTAAAATAGCTTTCACAAGAAGATAAGATCTTTCATAAGATCCTTCATAATGTTATCTCTTAGAACTATCTCCATAACAATATATATAGTATTTGAGAGATATATATAGTTGTACTTGCATTTGTAATGATGTGAATACTTTCAGAAAAAAGGTGCTAGGCAGACGACAGAAGGACTTGAGAACAAGCTGAGAGAAGGTTTTCATGAATTAGAAATTGAAAATTATGTTTAGAAAATCACAAAGAATGGAAGAGTATAAATTCTGAGGTTATATATCTTGCTCTATTATCACAGAATCATAGAATCATAGAACAATCTGAATTGGAAGGAACCTTAAAGATCACCTAGTTCCAACCTTGCTGCCACGGGCAGGGACACGTTTTGTGCAAAAAACACCTGTTTTGTGCAGAGCAGGCACACCTATAGTAATGTGCAAAAAACTTCAGCAGCAAAGTACCACTGTAGGACTAAATCACAGAATCACAGA